>JAEMWC010001146.1:95000-127500 GCA_016490735.1 Pachyseris speciosa | reverse complement strand
TGCTATTGGGAAGAAAATCTTTCTTGGAGCAGATTAACCACGTTTATCGCCTACTGTAAAAGTAGGCCTGCCCGAGTCCTCATTTGTTGTAGATATCCTTAACCAATCAGAAGTGGAGAGCAGCGGATTTTGCGCGCTCAAGGTTCCTATATAAAAGTTTCAAGTTATATTGGGCACCATACTGACTTAGGTTTTTTCGAAAAAAAGAGCAATGACAGAAGACGGTACAACTGTATGAGGGTGAAAATGTTGTAAGCAAACGAAAGCGCTAAAACAATCCTCACCCAGCCCCCATAGCCATCATTTCCAGGTGGGGCATTTATAAACGTCTTTTTTTTGGAATAAATATTTTTTGTCTTCTTTTTTTCTCCAATTAATCTCTCGGATTATATTTATTTCGTGTTAGTTTCTTTTCTTCTGTATATTTAATTTTTTTTTAAAGTGATCTTTCTTCGTCTTTTGGAGATGTTCCGGAATGTACCGGGATGTTCCGGAATGTCCCATGTTCCTTGTTTTATCGACGGCCACTTGACAACCTGAAATGTATGCGCCGATACAGTTCCCAAACATTCCAGCATGGAGCAACAGACAATGACCAATCAGGCGTAAGCGTTCCCACGCGCAATTAAGTCAAGATATGCAAAGTGATTTTCTCTGCTTTTTGGTCACGAAGCGTTTAAAATAATAAGCAAAAAATAGCTCTTGTTTTATAAAGATCTAGCTGAAATCAATAACAAAACATTGAAAATGGAAAAAAAGTTGCTCGAAATCAAAAATCGAAAGTTGTTCAAAAAGTTGCCGTCGACTTGTGGACAGGCCTAACACTGTTCATCGACAAAAAGAATACGAGAAGGTGCTTTTAATTAAAATGATTTGAATTCAAAATGTTCAAAATGCAGAAAACATTGATTAGTATTGTTGTGGTGTGATTGCATGAAAGCTGTGTGCTTTAAAGGAATCAGGCAGTTTATTAAAAGCAAAACCCTAGAATAAACTTCATGGGCTTGATTGATGCAAAACTCAGGCTAAGTCATCATATAATTTGTTGACCATATTATTACCCAAGCGACTTCAACCTTTGTCAAAATTTTCTACCAAACTTCTTTACATTCCGTATTCCGGATTTCACATTTCGTATTCTGGATTCCGGATTCCGGATTCTGGATTCCAGATTCTGGATTTCGGATTCTGCATTCCGGATTCCGCATTCCGGATTCCATGTTTTAGGTAAACCCTAATCTCAGTTATGTACCTAACAACTGTCACCCAGGAAAACATTTTTGGGTATTGGAATACATTTCTGACTTTTAAGAGAAAAGTTGGCCTCTTTGCCCCAATTTATTCCCACATTTTTATGATTGAGGCAAAAACTAAAACAAAACAAAGCTAAAAACTAAACGGAGTGTGAAATTTGTGGATAACAGACTAATCCCCACCTTATGAAGTGTCTGTTGTTGTTGTTGTGGTTGTCCGCAAAATATCAGTTATTATGAAACTTAAGTCCTAGATTTATCAGACATGAGCAATTTGCAGATAATTTGCTTTGAGTTCTGTGTGTGGTGGGTGAAGGAGATAAGGCCAACAATTCAGTATCAGGGGGATGGTGCAGGGGTGAGAGCACTCCCCCCTCCCTCACCAATGTGGCCTGGGTTCAATTCCCGGTCATCATAAGTTAGTTGTTGGTTCTCGGCCCTGCTCTGAGAGGTTTGTCTCTATGTTCTCCAGTTTGTTTTCCTTTTTACAAAAAACTAGCATTTCAAAATTGCAATTCAAGCTTAAATTCGAAGGCCAGGGGTTTGTCAGTCATATTGACTGTTAAGTCTCACCCTCTTTAAGGGACCGGTCATTATTTATGTAGAGGGGGGGAGGGAAAAAAGAAGGGGGGGGGGGGGTCAAGGCTGTTTTAGATTGGCTAGAGGGGGGCTAATTTTTTTTTTAATTAATAGGGGGGTCATCATTTTTAGGTTTTGCAAGGGGTCCTGTCTGTGCTTTTGCAAATGGGATTACTTTTACGAAATCAATCAATTTCAAAGATCCAGGTGGTGAAGATGGACAACCCAGTTAGAAGAATATTGTCATAAACTTCATTGCTTTAATATTTCACACTTTAATAAAAGACACAATCCAGATCACGGTAAAAAAACAAGCAAGGCTTGTTGCACGGCGAGAAATATATATATTTAAATGTATATATTCCTCACCGTGCAACCAGCCTGCTTGTTTTTTACCGTTTTCTAGTTTACAATTTTATAGCTGGTTAGATCTATTACAGGATCCGGCTCTTCTAGTTTGCAACGGTGGTCCTTGCTAAAGTATTCCAGTTTTTTCAAAAATCCAGATCAGCCTGTTGCAGTGTTTGATTTTGGCTGCATTTAATATCAAAATTAACAAACTATTTGTTGGTTCAATAGCCCATGAAGTAATTAAACATGAATAACATAACACAAAAAATATTGCTTTTCACCTTGGGAAATATATTGGAAAAATATTTATCTTCCAGGGTTTAATATTTGGTGTCCAACATCTCAAAAGTGGCATCTTGATTGCAAATTTTGTGATGGCAACTTTAGAAGATATATCACTTTTCCACTGCTGGAAAGGAATATTTTTCCTATACTGCATGTACTGTAACAAAACACTACTTTATAGAACCAAAATCTCTTTATCCGCTGATTTTGTGACTTATTAGGCTATCTGATAGGGTGCCCGTACGAAAATGTCTGACCTGACAGTAACCTAAGTTTGGCCTGATTTTTCAGCCTAACAAAGACCAAATTTTCATAGCCTAACATTAACCTTTTTAAGCGTCGTGTTAACCTGAAAAATGGACCTTAACTTTTTTAGGCTTGGAGCCTGACATTTTTTAGGCTCGCTGGGACGGCACGGCGGAGCGCAAATATGGCCTGAAAATGGTTATCTTTAAGGCTTACAAAGCAATATAGTAACTTTTAAAAATCAGGCTTGTTAGGCTTAAAAAGGCGGGCTGGTAAACATGTACGATGCGGCTATTGTTGACGAACACCAAATGAAGCCAAATTATAAATTACAAGAGTCGCTGCAGGAAGGCCAACATCTTTGTATAACAAAACACTGGTAAACGCATTGTAAGCTTTTTTATTTAATATTGTGAGCTTATTAGTACAGCTATTATAAAATTACGCGAAACTGTCAACCAAGGTATAAAAACCGTTTGTATCGATCGGTATCGGTAGTAAGTTAATTTTAATCAGCTCCGAGATGACTTCACAAATAAATTCATGTTTGCTGATGACCACGCAACAAAGTTTTCAACCTATTACAATCCAGTGAATTGTATTAACTACAATCATCTAAGAGAATTTGCCACCAGCTGCCAAATTACAGAACTAATACCGAAGAAACACGGAACAGTTTGTTTCATGGTTGAATTTCGTTTGCCGCTATTTCTACAACAAACAGAGCAGTGAAATTTGCTCACCTAATTGTAGATCACTCTCGATCAGTCTGCTGCTTCCCTTTCTTCGGAATCCATAAAATTAGATGGGTACAAGTTTCTTGGAGGTCATCATTCACTGTTACAGCAAACAGGACAACACATCCTAAAAGCATCGTTCGCATTTTACAGCGCCCGCCGAAAATACACAGAACGCTGCTTGTTTCAACGGATAAACCCCAACAAAGATGCCGGGAAAATCTGTCCTTTCAAATCGTATATTGTTAATTAATGTCCTGGCAAAATCCAATAGATATTTCCACACTTTTCTTCCCGAATTTAAGACACTCCACCTGAAATTTGCTCGCTTTTAGTTTCAACTATAAAGCTTAACGATCGAGTTCAACTGAATCACCGTTGTAACTCGAGATCGTCACAAAACGGCAACAATTAACATGTTGTCTCGAATGTCCCAAGGGACTTGGACTGTCACGTTCCAACTTTTTATCCACTCACCATCATGCTTCTAAAAAATTGTGTTTTCTATCTTCTTTTCCTCGATAAAGAATATTTATTGTGGATTAATTAGGACCCCTCTCGTTTTTTTCGAACGTGAAAGATAACCAGTTTGTTTCTCAACATTGTGGATTCGAACGCGCTACTGTTATCTTTTATCTTGATGAACGACATACGCATACCAGAAAATTCAGAGAACTGCTGCACGAAAATAAAACAGTTTTGTAACTCCAAACATAGTGAGACATGAAGTTGACGTTTCGGTGGACTTATCCTCGCGATGCTGGACGGGAATAAAACTAATGCCTGGCGGCGCTGCGGACTTTACTGGGCTAAATCATAAACGAAAGGAATCCATCTACCGTATGTGGTTATTTATAGTTGTGTTGCTCATGAGTGTGCTACTGCAAAACTGACGGAATGAGAATCTATGTATTATGAAAGAAATCCTTAGGTATCATTTGGTTGATCCCAGTTATTTTGAGGACCAAACAAATGTCAGGCTTTGTAAGGCCAATAATTTGGCTACCTTCACACAGCTAGACAGCAATCAATCCCAATGAAAAAAATTACGCGATGTTAGGGTAAATTTAAGCCTAACTTTAACCTAACAAACCTTATTTTTTTACGGTTTTACTTTCTTAACCTAACAAATTCGATGTTAGGCTTTTGTTTGGTTTATGTCAGGCCACAATTCACCAAATCAGGTTTAATTTAGGCCTGAATAAGGCTTTGTCAGGCGAGACTTTTTCGTACGGGTAAGCAATGACATTTCAATGATTTATAAGGTAATTTCGTCTTTGCTCATACCAGACATTCACCAGGTGTATTTTTTGGCATAGGCTAGTCATATCTATGTGATGCAAATACAAAAAAATACAGAAATAAAATCATAAGTGGAAAAATGGGGGGGGGGGAGGTCATCAATGAAATATTGAATTAAGAGAGGGGGGCTACTTGCCATTTTTAGACCTGAGGAGGGAGGGCCTGGCAAAAATTTTCATCTATCAAAATATTTTTCCTTCCCCCCCCCCCCCCCCCACATAAATAGTGACCGGTCCCTAAACTAAGTTGAGTTATTGTATTTATTTAGCCCATATACTTTCACTCAGCATTTGGGGGCTCTTATCAAGTGGGCAAACCAGGTGATGGTTAACGGTATCCATAAAAATTAGGGTTTGACTTTTTTGCAAACATTTTTTAGGCTGATGCCCTCACGCAGCAGTTTGGAGATTTACAAGGTTCTCACAGGGAACTCAAATTAGCAGCAGCACACATTGATGATGCACTTAAAGGAAGGTGAGAAGTGACATAACCATTTTTTGGTAACCCCCGCAATTAAATTGCTGACATAAGTGCTGCTTCATAAACGGGGAAAAATATAGGATTGGGGGAGGAGGGGAAGAATTTATTTTTCTGCATGGAACATGGTTTGTGTGATGTCCGAGATCTTCGCAACATGTGTGTTTTAATAGTCACACACCACACATGTACTGATATGATAAATATTTGATCAAATTGTCATATCTTTATGTTTAACAAAATAATAAGACACCTAAAGTTACAGAATCCAATGTTAGAAATCCTATTATCTGTTTATTTGAAACTTTTTTCCAGAGGGAGTTATGGGAAAGCCCGCTCATACTTTAAGCCAAGGCTTGCCCAAAGGTAGGTTCCTTAACTATTAGTGACTTCATTAATATTTTGTAATTACCATAATTTAATTATTTTACTTTGTTAATAATTAATTACATTCTTACTTTTGGCAGGTGTTTTGATATTCTGGACAACCCTTGGTTTCGTCGACTCATCATCTGCAATACTCTGATGCATTCATTTCTTATTTTCTTTGAATCTCCAACTATTGAGGTTTTGAGGTATGTTTTCCTAGGTGATAAAATATCTGCAAGGTGGTTAACAGAAAAATTTTGCAACCAAGCTGGTTTTAGAGGCCAGTCATCAACAACAGAAAAGAAATCAATCAAGCTTCAACTCCTCTTTTCTCTCAATTAAGGCAAAAGTCATGAGTCAAAACCCTTTGAATTTAAATCTTGTGATTTTCAGGCCAAATCGTGCCTCAGTCAGAAAGATTTTAAAGGCAAGTTTTAAACAGGTTATCGAAATTAGCTGTCTACCCTTGGCTTACCCTTTTCCTTTGAAAAACAATTCGTCTCTTAAGTTTTCACCTACTGTTTTGCCAGAACTTTTCTATATAAAGCATGATTCACACCAGCAACATCATTATGCTTTGCATAGATGATATTAATGTTACTAATGTGTTCCAAGCAAAAAAGCAACTTATAAATATGAGGAATATACCGGTAATATCTTTGTCCACATAACTTTGATATTACCATAGTTTTTCGGTTATAAGGCGCACTGTTTTTTCAGACATAACCACTATTTCAGCCAAAAATTATTCTTAAACTTGGGGTGCGCCTTATAGACAAATATTTTCCTGAAACAATTTTTTAAATTCGCCTTTTCCGTTATGATTATGCACTGACTTTCTTAGATATGGAGGTTTTTCGAATCCGCTCTTTAGTTCCCAAGATGAGGGTTAAGGTTACAAGTAAATAAACTTGATAAAATCTGTTCCCTCTACTTTTTCGACTCTTGTCGCTCTACGTGTATTTCGTTTTGATGTTCCTTCTCAGTTTATGGTGGGTCTTATAACCAAGTGTTATACGGAAATTTTCCATTAGAAAAATTGACACAGATGAGTTGCTGAGTTGGGGGTGCGTCTTAAAGCCGAGTGCGCCTTATAACTGAAAAGTGTTGGTCTGGAAATTTGATATCCCTCTCATGGAACACTTTTTGATTGAGCCTTGTCAGACTGTCACCTGTGTGCAAAATTTCCCTTATTTTCTTTTGTGGTTTCCTTTAAAAACGTTCGTTATGAGCGAGGGGGTACTCGAAGAATACATGATGGGGGGGGGGGGGTCTGACGTATTTTTTTTGGGTTGAAAATTTACACGCTCTGTATTTTTTTTGGGTCAAGAGATCGGTCACGTATTTTTTTAGGTCTTAAAGTTAGGCGTAGTTTTTTGGCTCACATCTCCGAGTGAACTTTGTGTTGGGATCAGTGGATCAGAATGATATTTGTTCGAACTTGTTTTCAGCGATTTGTGTGACTGTTTGATTGAATAAATCAGTATTGAGGTATTTAAGTCTTGTATTTTTTTTGGGTAGGATATTTTGATGCCAGGTATTTTTTTGGGTCTAAAATTTCAGGCTTGTGTAGTTTTTTGGGTTTGCAATATGAAGCTCTGTCGGACCCCTCTGTCATGTATACTTCAAGTACCCCTACTGGGGTTATGAATCACTCTTCCCTTACCTATGGAATTTCCAATGTCATATTTCCTTGAGGAGGTTTGGTTATTTTCTGGAACCATACAATATGTCTTTGTCATTACATCGCAAGTGTGAACCATGGTTAAAGATAATTTATTTCTGTTTGTTTCTTTAGTGTTCATCCTGTTGTATACACTCTGAATCTGTTCTGTATTTTACTGTTCATCTTTGATCTGGTGGTACATATTATCTTCCTCACCTGGCCTGTTTTCTGGTCGCAAAGTGCTGAAGGAGGCTTGTGGAATGGGTAAGTGTCATTAATCAAGTCAGCTCATTGACTGGGGGAATGTTGTGTAAGGGTGGTGATTTATTGTTGGTGGGATTCTCCTTTACCAGGTAATTGTCACAAAATGCTGGTCAGTAACCTCTCAATAGAACATCTTGCATTATTATTGAGAAGAAAGTCAAAATTGCTTCAATCAATCAATTAATCAGTCTAGTGTCTAGTCTTCTAGCTGGTCTACTAACAAAAACACTGTGAAATTGTGTGTGTGTGAGAGAGAGCAGACCACAGCACCAGGAACTACATTCCCTACTTTTTTTTTTATCAGTGAAATTGAACACTTTTTGTTCAGTGGATGACGATGACCATGACCATGACCATGACCATGACGACGACGACGACGAGGACGATGACGATGATGACGATGACGATGACGATGACGATGACCATGACAACAATGATGGTGGTGTTGATGATGATGATGATGATGATGATGATAATGGTGGTGGTGGTGATGATGATGGTGCCGATGATGAGTATGTAGGTTCTTTTACATCCCATTCCAGTTTTGCATGTGGAGGTGAAGGAGACAAGGATGCGATTATCTGAGCTGAAGCATATGTTGAGCCAGCATGATCTTACCAGACCCTTATTAGCCTGGCTATTGGTCCAGCCTGGCGTTTGTGCCCACGACCTTCCACTCAGCTGCCCAGAGCTCCACCAGCTGAGCCAACTGGGCTGCAGTTCCAGAGACTAGTTTAGTTATGGTCTTCAAGTGCATCTTTACTCTTACCTAAGTGTAATAAGTGTATGTTAGTAAAAGTTTCTTGCTGGGTGTGAAGGTTTCATTTTTCATTTCATTTTCTTTATTTACTCCACATTATCATACAAGATTTGTGACAGTGACTAGGAATAGAGAAGGAGAGGAGAAGGGCATGATATAGTAGACTAATTGTATGCCCTTTTAAATGACACTACATAATTTGTTAAGATAAAAAGAGGAAACCTTACTATAAATAGAGGAGATGAGAAACTGAAGGAAAAGAAGTTTTACATAGGCGCATGGTAGAAATTAATACTGAGCAAAATAATACTGAAAGAGAGCTCTCTTAAATAATTGTTTTGGCAAATAGAAATGGGAATATCATTCCAGTAGTAGCATCCAATGATTGTTGGACAAAATTTCCTAATATTTATTCTGAAGGGACTAGGATTCAGATACTGTAGGGACGCAATTTGAGTGGCGTAATTATGTTGCTCAGATACAAGGGTTAGGGTGAAATTGGAGGGCTTCCTATCCACAATATGATCATAAAAGAGTTGGCAGGTGTAAAATTTAACAATGTCAGAAAGCTTAATGAGACCAAGGTTGTGGTGTGAAGGTTTGAAGAGGTGGGTCTTTAATGGTTTGTATTTTGATCATTTCCTTTCCAGTGTGGAGTTTGTTCTAGTTTGCTGCTTCACTGTGGATTTTATTCTCCTACTGGCGTCCAGATTTTCTGGAGTGGTAAGTCAAATTAAAGTGGTAGAATGTGCAGAATGTTCAATTTTGCATTGGGCCTTAATTAAGTAATGTTTAATAAATGAGCAGGATTGTTTTATCAAGTTTAAAACAGGAGGTGCAGCTGATCAAGTGTTTTAGTACTTGATAAAACATGAATTGCGAATTTATTGAAGGGCTTCAAAAGCATCTATACATTTTTACACTAGTTAATATTTAGATTTTGGTTGTTTTGGCCGAGAAAATCAGACACAAAATTTAGCCATGTCTATATCTGATGTAAAGACGCTTTAAACATTAATTTTTCTGTATTTTTCTCTCCACAGTATATACCACAGATTTTTAGATCCCTTAGATTAGCCCTTATTTTATGCAAAGTCAAGAATATACGACATATTTTTAATGTAAGTATAGACAGACAGACAGACAGACAGACATGTTTTTATTTGGAGTCTTATACAATATATAGTACATCGACTACGAATTCCAAATAACTAAAAGTTACAAACAACAAACATTGTTACTTAATTAATTATTAATTAAGTTGTTAATTGATTAAGTCCTAGTGTATTTACTTTTTGCCGTCTTCCTCTATCCTTTTTTCAAAGCATTCGAATATATATATGTTTTGCTATTAGCTTTTGTATTTTAGCATTTCCGCTAGGGGGGTTTATTAGAAACATGAATATTTTATTAGGTGACATTCTGCTTATTTTTATTCCACATTCTTTTTCCAAATAATTAAGTAACGAACGTCTTTTTTCCTGGTAAGCAGGGCATATATTTAGAAAATGGCATTCGTCCTCCATTTCTATTTCACAAATTGGGCAAATTCTTTCTGCAGGTTTCTTGAATGGTCTCAAATAACGTCCTGTCTCTATGGCTAATTTGTGGTTGCTAAGTCGCAGTTTTGTTAGAGCTATTCTGTGTCGTATATTGGTAACCTGAAGTAGATAGTCTTCACATTTGTAATTGTCTATCGTTTTGAATAAACGGTAGGTTCTCATTTTGTTGCTTTGGTCAGCATCTTTTCTGATGTCGTTATTTATTTCACTTAGATAGTCTTCACATTTGTAATTGTCTATCGTTTTGAATAACCGGTAGGTTCTCATTTTGTTGCTTTGGTCAGCATCTTTTCTGATGTCGTTATTTATTTCACTTAGATAGTCTTCACATTTGTAATTGTCTATCGTTTTGAATAACCGGTAGGTTCTCATTTTGTTGCTTTGGTCAGCGTCTTTTCTGATGTCGTTATTTATTTCACTTAGCCATCTTTGTAGTTCAATATCCTTAAGTCGTTGCCTGCTGATCATGTTTACAGTTCCTATGCCTGCATAGTGTGCTTTCATCCAGAGTTCTCCTAATCCTATCTGTTCCAACAAGTTTTTGATTTTTTTGCTCCAGAAAGTCTTATTTTCGTTCCATTTAATATCATCGTATGCTATTTGGGATAATTTATTTTCATTTTTGGCTAGGGTTAACCAGAACTTAAAGTTCCTACATTGGGCTTCAATTATCATTGGGAACCTTCCTGTCTCAGCCCTGCACGCATTGTTATTGCAGTATTTATTAAATCCCAGCAACCACTTAAGGAATTTATTTTGAACTAATTCTGCTGGATCCTTTTCTAATTCCCATTGCAATCAATCCCCCACACTTCACTCGCATAAAATAGTATGGGAGATATCAGTGCATCAAATAACTTCATCGTTGATTTTATATTTTCTCTGAAGTGGTCTCCCATCTCTTTTCGTAATTTATAGAGTGCTTTAAGTGCAACTTTCTTCAACTCTTGCCTAGCGAGATTAAAGTTTCCAAAAGGACTCATTGTAAGTCCAAGATATTTATAGGATTTGACATTCTCCAGTTCATCAGCCCCGTATCTGAACAAGTAATTGTTTAAAGACTTACCACAGTTATTAAAAATCATAATTTTCGTCTTGTCTAAATTTACACTTAAATCGGCATTTTTGCAAAAAGATTCCAGCTTATTAAGGGTTATTTGAAGGCTTTTTGCTGATCTAGAGAAGATCACTAGATCGTCCGCATATAAGAGACAGTTGATAGACTTATCACCTAGCATAATGTCGGTTGGACTCGCCGTATTTAGGAATTTTGGTAGATCACTCAGATAGAAATTAAAAAGAGTAGGTGACAACATGCAACCTTGCTTTACCCCGGCAAAACAGGGAAATGATTCGGTTAGATTGTTATCAATTTTAATTGCCGATTTATCATTTGAGTACATGGATATTAAAACGTCTAGGAAACGTCCTTGAATGCCTTCTTTTCTCAGTTTGTCGAATAGTTTTTGTCGGGGTATACAGTCAAAGGCTTTTCTAAAGTCGACGAAGCATGAAAAGAGTAAATTTCGGTGCTTCTGTGGTTTAGATTTCACGTACTTGTCAATATAAGCATTTTTAATGTGAAGATGCTATCAACTGTGCCGTGCATTTTTCTGAAACTACCTCGTTCAGCTTTCAAAATTCCTTTTTGAACCATGAAGTCGTACAGTCGATTGTTGAGTATTGATGTAAAGAGCTTGCCTAACGCAGAAAGCAAAGTGATACCTCGGTAATTTTCGACTTTGGATCGATCATCCTTTTTGTGAATAGGTACAATGAGGCCAAAACTCCAGAGAGTAGGGTATTTGCCAGTATAAGATTCGATTAATTAAGTTTATTAAATGCCCTTTAATGTCGTCCTTTCCGATTTTTATTACTTCATTTAATATATTATCGATACCTCGAGATTTGTTTGCCTTCAGTTTGGTAATTGCAGCTTCGAGCTCTTCATCAGTTATTGGATAATCAAGTGGGCCTTTCACTCTTTCGTTGCTGTGGGTTTCCATATTCGTCTCCGGATCTAGTATATTATTGAAAGGGGTCGCATTCTGTTGCTTAAGTTTGTTTGAACCTCTTCTTTTTGTCGCGCAATAGTTGTCTAAGTTCTGAATTATTAACGTTTTTAGAAATTTTCTTCCCGAGGGATTGCAAGTTTTCTTTTTCTGTTTCGCATTCCTGATCAAACCATTTGTTTTGTGATTTGCATTTAGTTTTGCTGCCTCTTGCTTTCAATCCAGCTTCTTTGCATGCTTCCACCAAAGTTTCGCTTATTAATTCAGACGCAGTATCGATGTTATCATGTTTTACGGCTGCTTTTAACCTGGATTGAACTGTTTGCGATTTGAGACCATCCTTAACTCTGTCCTTAGACTTGATATTCCAGAAAAGCCTATTATATTCGGTTAGGATGAGTTCGGCTGATGTTTCAAGCGAGTCTCGGTTAACAAAGTTAGCTTTTATCGCGAATGATAGGTGACAGTGATCCGATAAATGTGGCATTAGTGGATTAACAATAAGATATTGCACATTCCTTAGCATACTTTTTGATCCTATGACATAATCAACAACACTGCTACCGTTATAATGAAAGCAGGTCTTTTTACCTTCCAGGTCACCAACAATTCTTCCATTGAAGATTCGTAAATTTAACGCTGTGCATGTTTCTAACAAATTTCTCCCCCCAGCGTTCACGGTACCTGAATCTTGTGACCGTCTTACGCATTGTTCGTCATTCTCATAGTCCTCAGGGACATTCAGGAAAGTGCTGTCATCCTCCAATACCGACAATCACCGTTTCCTGAATGTCACCCGTTCGTGCATTATAATCACCCTGAACAATTATGTCACCCTTTTGTGAAAGTAAAAACATTTCTTCTTCTAGTTCCCCAATTAAATCTTCGCTGCTATTTCTTTCATAATTCGGTGAGCTTTAATAAACTTTTCCTAGGTATATATCCTTTTGAAAGTTAAAGTAAGTTTTATCAAGTTTACACCATATTATGTTCTTGTTTTCAGACGGGATGTAGCTGACTCCTTTAGCGAGATTTTGATTTATATATACAGATAGTCCCCCGGAAGATCGGTTTCCCGATTGATTCCTACACTTAATAAAATGTTTAAATTTACTTATATTCATCTCTGATTCATAAGTTGCATGTGTTTCAACAAGTGCAAAAATGTCATGCTTGTTAATTACGGCTAAGAAATCGTCTGTTTTTAGTTTATTTCCTAGAATGCTACTGTTAAAACCATTCAAATTCCAGAACCCTATTCGCACATGACGTGACACACGGAATGGGAAAAGAAAATGGAAAGGGATTACTTATCTCATCATTAGCATCTCGCTCTCTCTCGAATACTCTGCAATTAGGTTGAGAGCTTGTAATGGTTGATTATTGTGATAGGTCCTTCTTCGGCGTTCGTTGTAGAGCTGTTCTCTCTGAGGACCGACTGGGACGTGGGCTAAACCACGTCGATTCCTTGGCAAGCTTTCCAGGTTTCTGCCCCGGAGTCCTAGGTGATGTTTGATGTTCGTTACAAGTTTCTTTGTACCGATTTTGTTGTTCAGGTGAACGTCATCATAGAATACTTGCTCAATTAAGTTTCCGTAGTTGTCGCACGTTACTCTTTTATTGTCGATGAAAGTCACATCTAGATCCGTGCAAATGCTTTCGTATTTGCAGTTTATTTCATCAATAAGCTGGTTTTTACTGTTGTCCCGTGGGACGTAGGTCACTCCTGAAATTGCTATCGTACTGTTCGGCCATCTATTCTTTAGATTGACGATGCAGCTTTCCATGTTTGTTCTTATTTCGTTTGCGGTCAGTTTGCCAACATCATTCATACCGGAATGGATTACAATGTAATCATAATCATTTCTTTCCTGCATGTGGTTGATGAACTGCCTAATTTCCCTCGTTCCCCCGGCGATGATCTGTTTGTTTACATAACGATTTGGGGCAAACTTACGTTGCTGTATTCCTCTTATTATCGAATCCCCTAACAGCAGCACCGGTCCCTTTGATAATCGCTCATTTGGGTTGCCCACATGATTCAGATTTGAGGAGGATGTTAAAGCAAGCTGATCGTCTGGCTGGGAGCTTGGTGGTTGCGTTCTTGCAGCAGAGGGACTTGAAGTAGTAGCAGATGATGGCTTAGGTTGCGTGCTTGGTGGGTTAGATTCAACGATCGAGCGATTTTCCTCGACTAAAGTTTCATACCTGTTTGACGTAGCTACTGCGTACGTATACTCATTTGAGTCCGCTATTACCGTTGAAAGTTGTGATGAAGAGTCTTGATGGCTTGTTTCTTGTAGCTGTGCGATGAGTGACTGCTCAGATATACACACTTGATTTTTTATCTCATTGAGTTGTTGTAAGATGTGCTTGATCGAGTCTTCAGTAGATGATGCTTTAGTTTTCAGTGTCTTTAGAT
This sequence comes from Pachyseris speciosa, assembly GCA_016490735.1. NCBI lineage: Eukaryota > Metazoa > Cnidaria > Anthozoa > Scleractinia > Pachyseridae > Pachyseris > Pachyseris speciosa. The sequence continues at coordinate 113,215 of JAEMWC010001146.1, read as the reverse complement.
CCGAAGACAGTTTGGAGGACAGATTTGCAATTTGCGTTGCTAAATTTTGCACCTCTTCACCGATTTCGTCTTTAACCGCTTGAATATGATTTTCGCAGGCTAGTTTCACTTCTTCTAATCTTATCACTTCCACTGTTATACGTTAGTTCGATCAGAGTATCTTGAGATTTAGTTCCGTTTTCAGCAATATTCCGAAGCTTTTTGACGTAGTGATCCTTCTGTGAGCCTTGCACTTGTAAAGTTTTCGTGAAGGAATAGAAGTTAACGGTTACCGATTCAAACTTTAACACCTCTGTGCTACCGTTGGAGTTTACGCTCACCAAATTATTCTCATCTCCTCCTTCCAGTTCATCGATCCAGAAGTCTCGTAAGGTGTTTAAGTCACTGTTCCATTTAAATTGGTTCTTTTGAGGGATAAAAACCAAATGTGGATTGCTTGCTGGCGGAGCAATATCTCAGTGTCGCGGCCGCCATTCCTGAATGCCCGGGTGTTTTTTTTTAAGTATATACTTAAGGGGTGCAGTGGGGGGGGTACTGTGGTAGGGTGTTAAACGAGATTTTTTTATGGAAATACTATCAACCATGTGGTATCCACTGCTACAATATTTGATCTATTTAAATATTCTCATTAAATGGATGGATTGTTGTGTTTCAGGTTTTGCTGACCATAGGATTTAAACTTTCAAAGGTACTTTTATCACACTTGTCTCACAGTCCTCGTTTCATCACTATTTGATGTATGTTGCAAGTAACTTTGACGCTTGTTTTCTTTTCTTTTCCTAGTTATTTTTCATAATTCTAGTGTTTGTTTTAATGTGTGCATCTATTGGCGTTCACATACTCATGGACGCTTATGAATGCAATGGGCCACTAGGAAATTCATCTTCTACAACTTTCCATCATGGGTAAGAAACTTACCACTGGTGCTACCTATCATTATTCCAGGTTGATTTGGGTTGGTGATCCTGTGGTTTACCATTATCGTCTGTCCTCATTGTTTATCTGTGGCTCACTGCGATTTATTTTCCCTACACGTTTAGCCTTTGCTCTTCTACCTTTCCCTGGAAAATTCTAGTTGTTGAAGTAATTATAGTAATGTACAATTAACATTTCTTGCATTTGAAAGAGCTTTGCATCTATATCTCGTTATCACGTTTCTTAGTCCTTTTTAGAGAGGTGAAAGGATTAAACAAGAGGCAAGAATTTCTGTTGACGATAAAAAATATCTCATTCTCTATAACCTTGTTTTTTCTTCTAGCGAAGCCGTTCCATGTTATGTTGAAGAAACAGAAAAGGTTTACAAGGGGTAGGGTTTTCAACCCCAAATTTCTTTTTGAACATTTACAAAAAACGTATGTTCGAGTGGTCATTGGCAGCAATTAAAAGTTTTGATATACGTTTCTTTCAGGGCATTCAACCATGTAGCATTTGGAATGCTGAGATTGTTTGTTCTTTTGTCTACTGAAAATTTCCCGGTTAGTGAAGTGGGCATGTTTGCCAGTTTCCTCTCATTTCTTTTGTTTTTATGCACACGTCATCGGTTTTCCCGTGTAGTCGACCCTCGGGCCAACCAGGGAGACATGTGGGGGAATACAAAGAGATGGATGGGATTCTTTGCCCGAGGGTAGGGGAAAATCTCGTCATTGTTTTACGATCAAAGATTAGGGGGTGGGGGAATTCATGAGTTTGTAAAGGATGTCATGCTGATTTTCTGCTGAGAGACACGTCACCCAGGGTACTTTGTCTTGCAAGATTCCCCGACCCCCGGGGAAATTCTTCAATTTTACAATCCACCTGGTTAGTCAGGGGGTCGTCCCCACGGGGTAGCCGATGGTATGTGCATTAGGCCAGGGAAAAAGTCCTTTACTGTGGAACTGTATATGAAACCTTCAAATATTATTTTATTTATTGGAAAATCTTTTTTTTTTTTTTTTTTTTTTTTTTCATGTTTTGTGATTTTAGGAGGTCGTGCTTCCCGCACTAAGGGTGCATATAGCATATTTTATTTATTTTGGTGAGTAATTGCTTTGGTAAGAAAATTTGTTTCGGTTACGTTCGGGATAATATTTAAAACGTCTTTTCAATTGCTTTTCAGGATTGTTTGTATTTGTCGGGGTATTCTTCTTGACGGCAATCCTTTTAGCCATTGTGGTAGATAGTTACTGGTGAGTGGTTTCATTTGTGGCATCAGGGCGCATGCGTAATGGAAGACGTAACGTTAATTTACTTTTGCATTTGAAATTTAGGGTTTTTTCTAAGAAGCACGTCAAGAAAGAGAGATCGAGAGAAAGGGCCGAACTGGCAAAGGCTTGGAATCTCTTAGATCCACTTGGAAAGGGTGAGGACAATTTATACAGTAAAGTTTGTGTCCTCTGATGGAGCAGGCACTGAAAAATGGTGGGTGTGTTGAAGACATGTTGAAGAGGCCAAATGGAATTACCTGTTTCCGTTGAACAAGATGATGATGATGACACCGTCGTGTGTTTTGCAGTCGGTTCTTAAAACACTATAAGTAGTGATGTTTAGATCAGTGTGTAAGTGCTAAACTGAAGGAATGAAGCTGTAAATGATCATCGCAGTTATGAGCACTTCTTAAGCAGTAGTGAAAATAAAGCCTAGTGAAAAAAAAGTTCAGGCTTGTACGGGAGTTGAACCCACGACCTTCTGCGATACCGGTGCAGTGTTCTACCAAATGAGATAACAAGCCAACTGGGAGCTGGTCATTTTGTTGGTTCGTAATATGACCCGTGAATGATGAATATGTGAGAATGAATATGCGGATTAAAAGAGTGAATATGTGAATGATCATCGCAGTTATGAGCGCTACTTAAGCAGTAGTAAAAATAAAGCTTGCAAAAAGAAACAACTCTTTGGTGTCTGCATGTTAGATTCTCACTCGTATACAGTGATTTCGTTGCTAGATCTTCCTTTTTCTGCTGAACGGCGGGAAGGAGCAAGGATTCTCGGAACATGACTGATTTGAAATTAGAGAGAAGTACTCATAACAAGGACCCGGCCAGCGTGTCCATATGGACGGCAGTGTGGCTGGGAGTACGTTTATAGTGTGAATTTCGTAAATGGTCTAAAACTGCAACTTTGTTTTTGTTTTATCTCAGGAGCCTTGAGCACTGACGATGAGAAATTTACTAAACTGTTTCATCTTTTGAAGCCAAAGGTATGATCCGTTCATACTGTAACTGTCGGGCTCATGCACCGTGTTTGTATCGTGTCTCTGTTGTATTGTATCATGCGAATCGCGCCTGTGCCATTTCTGGGTCGTATGGCCAGACTTTATCGTATCTGTATGTTGTCAGTACCGTATTATTCTCCTGTCTCCATCATGTCCATATCGTATTTGTATCGCATCTGTATGGATACTGTATCTTTCTCGTATGGTATCAGTACTGCATATATAATGTATCCGTATCGTATCTGAAAGGTATCTGTATCATGCCAGTCTGATACCGTTCTGAGAGAGCTTAAGAGGACGGCAACGGCAACGAGAACGCAACAAAACAATAGGTTTAATGAGCAAAAACAATCGCTCTGCACGTGCATTTACATTCTGGTACATTTCTTTGCCGTTCTCGGCAAAACAACAACGTGAAATGACCGAATTTTAGGTTTTCTCGAGAACGCGAGCGCATGACGGTAAATTTTTCTTTCTTTTTCCTTATTTTAATGCTGTTCTTAGTAATATAGTCCCTGAATATTTCGCCAACATTTTTTAAGTTAAACAAATTGGAATAATCGCGAAAAAATTACAATAACGAAAAGTAAGATTTTGAAACGACGTTTTCGTTGCCGTCGCCGTCGTCGCTCAGTGCTAAAGCTCCCTAAACTCCCTAATCATCGCCATCATCATGATCACCATCGTCGTCGTCGTCGTCATCACTATCGTCATCATCATCATCATCATCGTCGTCGTCGTCGTCGTCGTTGTCGTAGTCGTCATCGCCATCATCATAACCACCACAACCACCATCATCGCGTCATTATCATAATCATAACCGCGTTTAGGATTCTAGGTGACATTTGCTTTTTTTGTTTGGCCAATTGTCAGAACTCCGAAGCAGAAAATTTCATGCTAATTGAAATGCTAGATGCTAATGAAGACGGAGAGGTGGATTCGTTTGAGTGGACTACAATGTTGAATCAGGTACAACTGTCCTTCATTTCTCATTAACTTACTCTTCGCAAATGATTTAGGATTGATTTTGATATTATTTTCTTTTACAGGTTTTAAGTCTGGAATTTGAAGATGACGAGGACCTCATGCTACTCGACGAAACAGTGAGTCAGTTGGGATTTAGTTCTGTCGGCCTCCATTTCTCGTCATGTTTGACAAGGAGTGTGCTAGAAAGGCAGCTAAATCTTTAAAATTCAACAGATGGCAGACAAATCTGTATCTTAGCGACTACTCAGCAAAGCAAACTTACTAATTGTGAAAACACTGTTTTTAATCTTCAGCCTGGTCTTTCAAAGTGGATGATTAGAATCAGAGAAAGTGCAAAGTTCCTCACAGAGGTACGTACTGTTAAGTTGTTTGCTGTGTATTGTCTTAGACCTCTTTCTTAGACCTTGTAGAATCATTTGAGAACGGCTATTTCTTAGGAAATATACATTCACGTATCGACTTTCGTTTATTTTCAGGCTGACTTTTTCTCGCATTTTATCTTACTCCTCATTATTTTACACTGGTAAGTACACAAGTTCAATTAGCTTGAACCTACTGAGGGCACAACCAAGTGACTATGCAGTGACAACGAATAAAAAACCCTGTGAAATGTATATATTGAATTTCCCATCGAACGAGGCACAGGGCCTGAGTGGTCCTAAGGACCTACGTCTGCATGTGAGCTGCTTTAGTCAGTTGACTTGTTCTCCGCAAACTCTATTTACAGTGACCTAAATCACGTTTAGGAGAAATAATAATAATAATAATAATAATAATAATAATAATAATAATAATAATAATAATAATAATAATAATAATAATAATAACTTTATTTATTACCTTGGCAATACGGAATAACGGCACTATTAGAAAAAGACCAAAAACTCATACAAAGAAATATATATGTATGTACAATGCATAGAAAAAATTAAGAAGATAACTAAAACATTTGAAAAGGCTGTAAAAGAAACGGGCTAAAAGTCAAAAAACTAAGTTACAACGATTGTGAATCTGGAGAATGTACGGATTAGACAAGCTAACAGGGGAAATAACTCTAGTAACTGAGCCACGTGCAGCTGTGTTTTCTCTAAATTGGTAACCGTATCAATCTCCCATGCGGGATATATATGATACAGGAGTAAGATCAGCGGTCCTAGGCCCGGTTCAAACGTCGAACTTCACATTCACCAAATCTAATGCAAATGAGAAAAATCTATTGTTTTCGCTCATTTGCATTAGATTCGGCACATGTGAAGTTCGACGTTTGAACCGGGCCTTAGTTAAAATAGTGACTAGTGTTCATAATCCTTGAAAATGTTTCATGTATAACGACTCACTATCACGTATCTGTTAGTGACGCTAATTTTTTTTTCAATATTACACAGCATTCTTTTCGCTTTGAAGTGGAGAGATCAGAGCCGAGTAGTTCAATTAATTGTGCAAGGTTGGTCTCTAATTTCTTGATTGTCTTCCCCTATATAGCGGCAGTTGGAATTCAATGTTTGATTTGGTCTGTTGACTGCGAATTTTGCCAAATCTTAATTACCAATGTTTTTTTATTTGTTTCAGTGATTAGGAGTGGTATTGTCACGATATTCTTGGTATGTCTATGTCAGCTTTTATTTTAAAAGTACAGTACCCAAATTTTGAATTTGAAATGAAGTCGCATTTTGATTTTGTTGGCAGCTCATACGGTTGACTCTTGCCAGCCACTATAGTCTACCAACGGAAAATCAGTATGAAGTGAATTGCGTGATAACTCCCCCCCCCCCCCCCCCCACCCCACGGATAGAGAGGTTTTCAGTTGAGTGTCGAAAGTAATTCTCTTTTGTTTTGGTTTTGCTTTGCTTCGCTCTGTGATTGGTTGGCAAAACACGCGCCACTTTCTCAACCAATGAGAAGCGAAACCAAAACCAATCGCGACTTGCACTTGCGCGTTTTCCTGCGCTTTGTGCCCGCTACATGTATAAGTCCTTCGAATTCTGATTGGCTCATTGCGCTCTTTGCGCTCTTTGCGCCTGTCGTGATTGGTCAGAGTAATCGCTCTGGTTTTGGTTTTATGACACTCAATGGAAAAGCGCTCTTTGATGCTAGTCCATCACAGGATACCCAGTATGAAGAGACTAGGAGTGTAACGGTTTCTAGGGAATCGGATTAGTGCCCATCACAGGTCTGGAAATACTCAGAATGAGGTGACTGGAACTTTTTGCTATGCCCCTTACAGAATAGGTATTCAATACCTAGCCAGTGCAGCAGGCACTGGAGGGAATGTGGTGCCAGTTCAGATAACATTTGAACGTGTGGCCACCCATTGCCGGATTAGCATACTAAAGGAAATTATATTTGTTCAAGTTCAAGTTCAAGTTGGAGCAGCGCGTGTAAAGGGAGAAGATGGACGCCGTTCTAAAGCCTCGGCTGCATGTATCAAGCGTTGTTATCCAAAAATTTGTTGCTTCATCAAAGTTAGAACGTTTAGCTCCCAATGTTAGATGACGTTTGACCAGTATATTTTGTTAAGTGAATGTTTTACTCTCAATCAAACATTCTGACCGACTTTTAACAAGTTTAAATGACGTTTAGCCGTGCGTCTACCATTGTTATATAAACAAAAGTTAGACGTGTTTTATAACAATGTAATAGCAGCTGCTATGCTGGCTACAGGTACGCAGCATTAGGGTGCTTGTCCATATCAGTTTTCCCAAGTTTCTTTTGAAAGATTTTCCTAGCTGTTTGTAAGTAACCATTTATGCATCTGGTGAACGACCAAAAATGTGCTTTTACAGATATTTTTCGAGGAAACAGCATACGATTGAAAAGAACAGGTCTCAACCAGTGACATCCGATTGAATGGTCGAATCGAGAGTACGCGTTTTATTCTTGTTGATGCTAAATTTTTTTTTCTACTTATCTTATAACCAAATGAAGAATGATCCTCGCAGTTGTGAACGCAATTTATGCAATTGCGAAAAGAAGCCTGACGTTGGGAGCAGGTCAATTGTGGGTCAATTGACCTGCTCCCAACGTCAGTGGCTTCATAACTCAGTTGGTTAGAGCATCGCACCGGTAATCGCGAGGTCACGGGTTCAAACCCCGTTGAAGTCCTGAATTTTTTTCAGGCTTCTTTTCGCAATTGCATAAATTGCGTTCACAACTGCGAGGATCATTCTTCATTTGATTTCATTTCCCCAGTTCATATATGATTCATTTCTTACATCATTGACACTTATCTTATAGTTTGAAGGTTTCATGCGACTGTTGGCTGTAGGAAAACGAATGTTAGACCCTCTTGAGATTACGGACCTTTTTCTGGTAAGTGGTCGAGTCTTAACTCATTGTCTGCTTCTGTTCGCGTTGCAAACGTCCATTACAAATGTTACGAGAATTATTTTGAGCCTACAAACAATTGTGTCTATACAAGGAATCCTGAAGAGCCGGTTAAGTCTGTTCAAACGAATGCAATTGAACAGTTAGAGCGGTCTTCAGTTAAGTGTGGAAAGTAATCCGCCTTTGCTTTGGTTTTGCATTGCTTCGCTCTGTGATTGGTTGGCAAAACACGCGCCACTTCTCAACCAATGAGAAGCGCTTGGCGTCGGCAACATGTAATTGGTTCGTATTCTGATTGGTTGGTTGCGTTGTTTGCGTTTGTTTGTTGTGATTGGTTAATGTAATTTAATGGCTTTTGTTTTGGTTTTACGACACATAATTGAAAAGCGCTCTATTTCCTTACAGTGTATTGGTCTGGATAAAATACATTCCCCTTAGAATTGCATTCACAGGCTTAAAAGTAATTATAAAAAATACAACATCGCGTAATATATGTTGAAATTCGACGGAGTTAGATTGGCGAGAACGAAAATCAATACGAATAATTTCTCTCCTACAGAATAAGTAGATTATGAAAATGTTGCTGACTGGATGCATTTTCCTCTTTATTTAAGACCGCGGTAGCGTTTATTTCGAACTTTGTGTGGTACACCAACTACCCTGGCTTCTTTTGGTTCAGAGACTACGCCACTACAATCTCTAGCCTAGCTGTCTTCTGTCGACTGCCGTTTAACAACAGGCAGTTAAAACAAGCCGTATCCATCTTCCTCAGAATAGCGCCTGTTATGGTGGATCTGCTGTGTCTTTTAGGAATAATTTTGTAAGTTGTTGGATTGTTAATGGAACTAATGTCGATCTGTGGTAAAAGATTTCCCTGCTAGCAAAGCCTTTTTTTCCTTGTATTCAGCGTGTGGGAGAAAAGAGACCTCTGCCATGGGTCGAAATCGCCTTTGATTAAACCGCCGTCCGCGGTCGTGGACGGAGGTTTTTAAACGCATGCTCCTTGTATTGTTTGTCATTTGATCATGTGCTAAAAGCATCACGCGATAGTTAGGTCGCTAAGAAACCGCGGCGCATGCTCAACACAGACCGTTTCGACCCATGGCAGAGGTCTCTTATCTCCAGCACGCTGAATACAAGGAAAAGAGGCCCCTTCTAGCAGGGAAGTAAAAGATCGAAATGGAATGGAGGTTTGGTTGTATCAGCTGCATTGTCTTGATAAGTTGAGTTGGACACTTCTAAGAGATACATGAGCTGGCTTCTCTAGGTTGGTCCTCCGTCAGAGCGACTCATCTCAGATGATAAGACGAAACGATTTTTTCCTCCGCCCCTGCAACCAACCCCAACTCGCAACTGATACATGTCGCAACTGATACAGCTCCCTCGTTTCTCTAGAAACTAACCCTATTATCCATTTGATACGTGGCGTAAGCAATCTCAGAGCCGGAGAGCCGTATCTCTGCGCTTTTCTTGGCAGCCTTCTTTGGTTTTGTAAGTTCCCGCAATATTCTTGTAGTAAATTGCATTTTGCTGAAGACGGGTTTTGCTTTTATTCACGTTTTTTGTTAACTTTTTTGAATTTTCAGGTTTCTCTTAGCAAGCGTGGGAATGGAGTTATTTCACGGTGCACCCGAGACGAGCGATGGTCACATGTATCTACCTTCCTGCGGCTTGGGATTTCAAACGTTTTGGTAACATATCTGACCTATGATAACGTTTTCCTTTCCTCTCGATCACTACAGTTTTCATACTTGTAGCGACACTTGTTGACAGAATGATATTTTCCATTACAACTAATATGTAAGTAAAAGACTATTTAAAGTTGTTATAAGCCCCCTGTTTTCTTTCTTCTTTCCTTTAGGTGTGCCTGTTTAATATTGTTTCAAATGGTGACCACAAGCAACTGGCATGAAATTATGAACTCGGTTAGTTACTGTTGTTGTTGTTGTTGTTGTTGTTGTTGTTATTATTATTATTATTATTATAAATTAACAAAGCTTTCAGGTTTCTCTTGTTTTTAGTATTTTAAATCCGTCTACATCCTAACAGTTTACCGACCCCCCTTTCGAATGGCTCGTGGTCATTCGTCATTGTGTAGTGTCTAAACAAAAGGAACCATCAATTTGACGTTTTCTTTCATGTTATTTTTTTTTTTTGGTCCTAGGTGATGGAAGCCACAGGAAATAACTGGGCCAGTCTGTATTTTGTCGCGGCTTACATACTGGTTAATATGGTTGTCATGAAGTGAGTGAGCCATTTAGTTTCTTGCTCTGTGAATCGTTCAGTTTCGGAAAAATTAGGTGGTGTTGAACGATGTTTGTAAGAGATCACTGTGCGTGCGGGAGTAAAATACGGTGTAACATGGTGAAAAGGAAACCCAATGAATCTAAGGTCGCATTTTTAAAGAAATAAGATAATAAATGGAATAAGATTACCCAAGAAAATGAACATTCTGAAAACAACGCGCAGAATGGTCTGGGCCGAGTGTATGAACCTGACTTCCGGTGCTACGTCACGGGCTTGGTGGGCCGCGCACGATTTTTCCCGCCAAAAGTTTTCCCAAAGAAACGCATATTCTTCATAGTCCGAGTAAACTGCATTCTGTTCATTCCGTTCATTCCAAAACCGGGAGTGTTTACCATTTGTACGAAAAAACCGGTCGGAATGGAACGTTCGCTATGGTTCTGGTTTTTCCTGACAAAGCGGCTTGGCTAGTCCGAGAGCCTTTACCATTTCATTTTGCAAAAAAAACCGATCGGAATGGAGCGCGCCCAGTGGTACTGGCTTTTTCCGTCAAAGCGACCGAAAAGCGCGCGAAAACGGACCGGGGCGAGTATGGTTTGACAAATGGTACAGGATTTTCCGGTTACTTCGGTTGGAAAGGAGGAAGAGAAATACGTCTGAGGATTTCCATTTGTTCCGTAAACTTTCTGGTAGAATGAGCTGTACCATTTGAATATCCAACCGGAAGTTTCGGTTTTTGTTGACAAATGGTAAACGACCCGGAATAGTCCCAAACAATCCGCCTAAAAATAATTATTTGAAGGCTGAGAACTTGATGGCCAGATACATTTAGCATGCCATGTCAAACATTGTTGAACTGACTGGAATGTTTGGTCGTGAATTTGTTTGAACGATTTAAAAGCAATCAGGATATAACCTATCGGTATCTTTCTTGTCGCATCCCTTTGCCATTCGCAGTCTGGTCATTTCTTGTCAATACATCTATGAATGCTAATTCGTTGATTTTTATTCCAGTCTGTTTGTAGCCATTGCTATCGAAGCTTTCAACAAGCTTGGCACAGTGGAAGAGGAACATCAATTTAGACCGCAGATGGAGAGGCAACCGTCAGATCCACCATCTGCCATTGTCGATGTATGGAGTTTTCGTTCAGACATTTGCATGTGTATCCAGTCAAACCACTCTAGTTCTACCCTTGGAAAGAATTTACTGACGTTAGGCTTAACTCGGTTACTTGCAGGGTTCGTACGGGTCCTGGAAATCCTCAATGAATCCTGGAAAGTAGTTGAATTTTAGTCTAGCATTTTCCAGGACCGTCTATATCTAAGATTACTATAAATCTACTAGCGTTCTATCACGAATGCCGTTCTCTGATTGGCTACGCTACTCGCTATCTGTTCTGTGATAGATATTGAATAGCGGTTGTCAACAAAATGGCGGCCGCTTCGCGTTTTTGAAGTGTCTGCAAAGAGGATTTACAGTAGATAATTTACTTGTTTAGTAGTAGATCAGTTTATACTAAAACAATTACTGAGATTATTCGCTCTCGATTTCTATGCGTGATAGCTGATTCGGGCTGCGCCCTCACCAGCTATCACGCGATAGACATTCTAATTGTTAAATATGTTTTTCTTGTTACAGACGTCAGTGAAACACCACGCTGTTCATATGATAAGCAGCGTCGCAAGCAGCCTGTTTGGAAGCGTACGGGTGAGTTTGGAGAACTGTACATTTCCACCTAAAAAACAATCAGTTTTCTTTTCTTTTTTTAAGACTAAAAGTGAATATCCCCACAGAAACGAACGACTCAACAGGTTTCATCTACAGAGAAGTTTATAAGCGTCGTATACATTTGAACTACTCGTGAAAGATCTACAGAGATAAGAGACCATATCCCCGTTGTACAAAGCTCAAGCAGTTTCTTGAAGAAAGCTTACAGTTTGTTTTTCGGAACTTCTGTGTGCAGTGTTCTTTCAGAAGTTAAAGGGGCTAGGTCACGCTGTGAGTTTGCGCACTGAGTCCGTTGTATCCCCTGGTGGCGATCAATGTAACTTTGCCATTATGAAAGCAAAATTGTGTAATTTATTGTTTTTATCTTCCACATATCCCTCTCCCATTGTAGGCGGACCAGGTTGCTGAACGAAGACAATCGTTAGCAGCTGTAGAGGCCATTAACATTAAAAACGGAACAATAAAGCGTGGTTCACTTTTCAAGGTAATGTATATGGAGTGTTTTCACATGATGTCACGGCGGCCATGTTGGTGTCCCAAACAAAGAAAGGGCGGCCATGTTGGTGTCCCAAACTCAACCTCTGGGAATTGAACTCTATTTTTATGCAAATACTTTCTTTTGTTTCAGTAAACCAGTATGGCCGGTAGTCACGTGATTGAAAACGCTCTATAGATATGAATGTGGCTTAAAGGTCGAGACACACCAGGCGACATGTCGCAGCGGCGACAGGTGTCTACGACAAGTCGCTCCACGTCCCCGCGACGTGTTGCAGCGACTTGTCACCTATTAGTGTCTCGGCCTTAATTTCATGAAACCGTTCTCACACCGCCATTAATGTTATCATTTCCTTGGTTATATAATGACGGTTAAACTTGTTTTCTTGTATGCAGCAAAGAAGAGCCTCACTGGCAGAGGAAAAAGAAGAAGAGGATGTGAAAGAAGAGGTTCTGTAACTCTTTGTACTTTTTGCTGTCATTAGGCGGCCGTCGTCATGGCGAAGACTCGCTTCTAGTAACACCCTTTTTTTTAATTTATCGTGCAAGTGATTCAGCCCATACCTCTCTCGGCCAAATAAATAAGGCTGACCAGCGGTCTTGAAAAGATATTGCAATCTTGACCGATCAGGGATATTTCTGCTCAGTGTTTGAGAAAGCAAATGCTTATTAAACGGTTTAGAATTCAACATATGGTCAGAGAAAACTCCGAAGTGAACCATCGAAGCAGAAAAATTAAAACAAAAAGACTTTGAAAACATCTTTCCAAGTATCACTTGCTATATATTGCACTGAGTGGAGATTTTTTAAACTACTGGCGACTTTCGCTGCCATTTCAAGGGCATTTGATTCTGTTTATGAAATAGTATACCGTATGCGGAAGTTGTATTATAAAGTTTATATACGGAACCACCACTGCGAAGCCTTTACAGTTTTTGTGGTAATTAGGTTGACGATAGAAACTACACCCAACAGTGAACATTTGCTTGTCCATGGGTGCAGTGAGCAGTTTCACGTCAAATTCTGGTCAACATGATTGCATCAAGGTGCATTTCGCAACCATCTGTTGCAAATCGTCTGTAATTACAATTTTAGACACTTATTGAGACGTTTTTTAACATTTATTTTGTTATTTATAGGATGAGGTTTTTGAGGACAATAAAGAGAAGGGTGACAAGGTAATGATCTACCTTAAAGTGAATGTGTTAATGTTGTTAGATTGTTTCACGCGAATTGCCTTACAGTGCACCTAACCCCGAAATAGTTTTTTCGTTTAAATAAATCTTTGGACTGGTTCGAAACACATCGCGCCTTTTTGCGCCTTTAAAAACCAAATCGTGATTTTTTTATAGACTGTAGAAGTTAAGAAATCTAGCCATCATCTGTCACACGACCTAGCCAGTAAGGGGCATGGGTCTATTCCTTACTTGACGTCACAAACTGATTTGCATGCATGTTTAAAAGACTTACCGCGATGCAAATCAGAGTGTGACGTCAAGTAAGGAATAAGATTCCGGAAAACCCTGTGTGGGTGTTGGCGACTTCCAGTTGTTATAACAATCATCATCAATGTCATTGTGGCATGGAGTAGCGCAAAGCACCTGCACTGAAGCAATGCACATACAGCCACACAAAGCTTATGCAGTGATGCAAAATACAGTAACGCCAAGTTTTTTTACGGTAAAGCAAAGCAACTTTTCTTTTACAGCGAGAGCGAGTTCTTAAAAGACGAATGAAGGAAAAGAAACGGGCGAAGCAGAAAGTGGCCAAAGCTGAACACAAAGTTAGAGTAGTAGCAGCATTCAGAGGAAATAAAGAAAACGATTTAGAGTTGCAAGTGGGAGATGAAGTGACTGTATTGGTCAAGGTGAGACTCGATGTGTAGCTCGTCAAAGATAATTCAACACCCCCGAAAACTGTCAACAACTAGCACGCTTTTTCAATGATGTATAAAAAATAAATCACATATGAACTGCGTGAATCAAATCAAATGAAGAATGATCCTCGCAGTTGTGAACGCAGTTTATGCAATTGCGAAAAGAAGCCTGAAAAAAAATTCAGGACTTCAACGGGGTTTGAACTCCGTGACCTCGCGATTACCGGTGCGATGCTCTAACCAACTGAGCTATGAAGCCACTGACGTTGGGAGCAGGTCAATCGTGGGTTCATATGTTCCCGTGAAAGAAATGAGTGTGAATGATATATGAAATGAATCATATATGAACTGCGGAAATGAAATCAAATGAAGAATGATCCTCGCAGTTGTGAACGCAGTTTATGCAATTGCGAAAAGAAGCCTGAAAAAAAATTCAGGACTTCAACGGGGTTTGAACCCGTGACCTCGCGATACTGGTGCGATGCTCTAACCAACTGAGCTATGAAGCCACTGACGTTGGGAGCAGGTCAATTGTGGGTTCATATGTTCCCGTGAAAGAAATGAGTGTGAATGATGTATACGAAATAAATCACATATGAACTGCGTAAATCAAATCACTTTGCATTGTGAGTTGAATGGTCTAACTACTGAACAGTGTGAAGAATCGATTCTTACCTGTTTCATAAATAATCATCAACGCCACTGTTAGAGCGGTTTTCAGTTGAGTGTCGAAATCAATTGCGTTTGCATTGGTTTTACATTACTGCGCTCAGTGATTGGCCAGCAAAACTCGCGCCACTTTCTCAACCAATGAGAAGCAAAACCAAAACCAATCGCGACTTGCACGCGCACATTTTCCCGCGCTTGGCGCCGGATACATGTACTTGCGTAGTATTCTGATTGGCTCGTTGCGCTGCTTGTGTCTGTTGAGATTGGTCAGAGTTGGAAACCGCTCTATGCTAACAATAAACTGCGAGTGTGTTCCTCCCTTGTGCTGTACCGTATGACAGTGCACTGGTGATATAACAGAACCTTGTACGATGTTTTTATCCTACCGGCTTACTTCGTTATTTCACAAATTTCTGGATGCAGGATGCCTTCGTTTTTGCACTACTGTCTTGCACTATCGTCTGTGGTTTGTTGGTCAAATCGACATACGCTCCACTGTTGTACAACAGTTGTCTCTGTGTTTGGGTGAGCTTGTGATCATGTCATCTGAACTGGATAGCATTAATACCCTGATAAACAGATTATCTTAAAAGCAGCAACAACTAAAGGGTGGCACTACATTTCGCTTCTTCGATCAGTTGTCAAAGAATAAAATGACAGTCACACGTGCTTTTATCGTACATTTTGAACTCCATCTTTTTATTGCAGAAAGATGATTGGTGGCGAGGCCGCTGTGGGAATAAAGTTGGCTGGTTTCCTGGTAAGGTTGTATTTTTGTTTTACACAGCAGCCTCTGTTCTCCGTTTTTAGCGGCACTGTCATGTCATCCCCTCCTAGCTAGGAGTGCTCGTCACATGGACAAAATACTCATCTCAGGAGATGGGGAAAGTTACAATATAAGTGTTCTTACAGCAGTGTGCTTAAGTTTAGGTGCAGATGAGTGTGGAATGCAAAGCAAAAATACGTCTGTTCTAATTTCAGCATCACATGTGATCCTGAGAACGGTAAAGGCTGTGCCGGAATATGGAAAGCCTAAACCAAGACATTCTACCGTGGAAGGGGAGGGTGAGGAAGTCAAACCTCCTCCCCAGATCATGCCTGACGAAAATGGCAATAAGGTACTGATCTTTTTTTCCGATTTTGTGGCTGCTGAATAATCTTTTTTTCTTGGGACAAAAATACTGTTGGAGGAATCCTGTAAGTTACTTTATTAGCGTTCTGCAAGTATCAATGTGTGTTTGGTTGCTTATGGTAAGATAGAATGGAAGTGGATTTTTTTTAAATGTGTTAATGTGTCTTGGGAAAAATGATAAAACTAGGCATATTTTCTCGCTTTAAAACTGGACTCAAAGTATTTTTTCCTGTTGTAAGTCGAAAGAGATAGCGACAACTCTTTTAGGAGTTGAGGTACTTAAACCAAAGTTAAGCATTGTTTTGTCCAATAACTGGCAACATTCTCCTGCCATGGCGGTTTAATCACATGGTTAGAACGCGATTGGCGACCAGAAAGCCCTCTAAAGAATTATTGCAGTGACGGGGCTGTCAAACGAGGACTTCAAGTCTTAAGAGCGATGCGCTAACTGTTAACTCCACTATGACCTCTGCTCTTTAAGAAGTCAATTAACTTCAGAAGAAAGACGAATGTTTGAAGTAGAATGTGCAAGGCATTTTTCTCCTTTCTTAATATTAGGTGCAAGAGCTGGCAACAGAGACAAGTTCGTCGCCTTTGGCTCGGAAAGAAAATTCTTTCTTTCGTGAGCGATCTGCCACTGGAGTAACGTTATCTCCGTGAGTACAGTTTGATTCGTTGTAGTTTTACAGTTGAATTTCCCTTAACTAGAAAAAACAATGATAATGAGATACAGTAATGATAATAACAGTGACAGTGACAATGGCAGTGACAGTGACAGTGACGACAGTAACAATGGTAGTGACAGTGACAGTGACAATGGTAAAGACAGTGACAATGACAGTGACTGACAGTGACAGTGATAGTGACCGTGGCAGTGACAGTGAAAATGATAGTGACAGTGACAGCGACAGTGACAGTGACAGTGTTAGTGACAGTGATAGTGACAGTGATAGTGACAGTGACAGCGACATTGACAGTGACAGTGAAAATGATAGTGACAGCGACAGTGACAGTGACAATGTTAGTGACAGTGATAGTGACAGTGAATGCGACAATGATAGTGGCAGTGACAGTGATAGTGACAGTGACAATGATAGTGACAGTGACAGTGACAGTGGCAGTGACAATGATAGTGACAGTGACAGTGACAGTGATAGTGACAGTGACAGTGACAGTGGCAGTGACAATGATAGTGACAGTGACAATGATAATGACAGTGATAGTGGCAGTGACAGTGACAACGATAGTGACAGTGACAGTGATAGTGAAAGTGGCAGTGGCAGTGACTGATAGTCACAGTGACAGTGAATGTGACCATGATAGTGACAGTAACAGTGACAATGATAATGACAGTGATAGTGGCAGTGACAGTGACAATGATAGTGACAGTGATAGTGAAAGTGGCAGTGACTGATAGTCACAGTGACAGTGAATGTGACCATGATAGTGACAATGACAGTGACAGTGATAGTGACAATGACAGTGACAGTGACAATGATAGTGACTGACAGTGACAATGATAGTGACAGTGACAGTGACATGGATAGTGACAGTGATAGTGACAATTACAGTGACAGTGATAGTGACAGTGAATGTGACAATGATACTGACAGTGACAGTGATAGTAATAGTGACAGTGGCAGTGACAATGATAGTGACAGTGACAGTGAATGTGACCACGATAGTGACAGTGACAGTGACAATGATAGTGACTGAAAGTGACAATGATAGTGACAGTGACACTGACATGGATAGTGACAGTGACAGTGACAATGACAGTGATAGTGACAATGACAGTGACAGTGATAGTGACAATGACAGTGACAGTGATAGTGACAATGACAGTGATAGTGACAGTGACAGTGACAGTGACAGTGATAGTGACGATGATAATGACAATGACAATGATAGTGACAGTGACAGCAACAGTGACAGTGACAGTGACAATAACAGTGACAATGACAGTGACAGTGACAATGATAGTGACAACGACAGTGACAGTCACAGTGAGTGACAGTGACAGTGACAGTGACAGTGATAGTGACAGTAACAGTGACAGTGACAGTGAGTCACAGTGATAGTGATAGTGACTGACAATGACAACGATAATGACAGTGACAGTGACAGTGACAATGATAATGACAGTGACAGTGACAGTGACAGTGATAGTGACGATGATAATGACAATGACAATGATAGTGACAGTGACAGTGACAGCGACAGCAACAGTGACAGTGACAATAACAGTGACAATGACAGTGACAGTGACAATGATAGTGACAACGACAGTGACAGTCACAGTGAGTGACAGTGACAGTGACAGTGACAATGATAGTGACAGTGTTAGTGACAGTGGCAGTGGCAGTGGCAGTGATAGTGACAATGACAGTGACAGTGACAGTGAGTGATAGTGACAGTCACAGTGACAGTGATAGTGACAGTGATAGTGATAGTGATGATGACAGTGACAATGATAGTAACAGTGACAGTGACAGTGATAGTGACAAAGACAATGATAGTGACAGTGATAGTTACAATGACAGTGATAGTGACAGTGACCGCAACAGTG
>JAEMWC010001146.1:57500-90000 GCA_016490735.1 Pachyseris speciosa | reverse complement strand
AGTGAAAATTCAGGAAATTTTACTTTTGACAACTGAGGCTAGCTACTAGGTTTGTGAAAAATTAAATGTCGAAAAACGTTTAACACAGGAGATTAATTTTTGTGGCTTCGTTTCTGGCTTGATTGTCCAAGGATTTTTCTTGGATGGTCAGTGAAAATTGGGTTTGTGGTCAGTGAAAAGTCAGGGAATGTTTTTCAGATTCCAATGACTGGCAACCCTTTTAAGTGATACATACGCACTAAATAGGCTGCAACATGCGAAAGAATCTCTACTGCACTCCCACCAAGCTGTTGATACCTGGTGCCTGGCTGTCTAACCTTCGGTATCAGTACGAACAAGTACTATTTCGAGGTTGTGTTAAAAGACATTAGCGCCGTTTATACGAGAGAAAATAAGCCGCGGCTTACTCTGGCCACGGCTTACATAAGACGCGAACACTCCCTATAAATTGTACAAAATCTACGTTCACGGCTTTCTCAAGCTGCGGCTTATCCTGGCCTAGGAGTTTTTACTCTTATAAATGGTTCCTTTCGCGTGTTATGTAAGCCGCGGCCAGAGTAAGCCGCGGCGTATTTTCTCTCGTATAAACAGCCCTATTGTATTTTCCGTTTTTTATGTCTAACAGGGTCCTCTTAGACTTAGTAGCGACGATGACTCAGTGAGGTAGGTCTGGTCAAAATTTCATCCAAATCTTCTTCTTTTCAAACTTCGTTATTCAGAAATGCTAGGGTTTGAGAATTGCGCTGCATTCACTTACTTTCCTTTTTTTTAAACAGAGAATGCCCCATTAATGAAGACTACGAACTTATGGACATCAACCAAGGTGTGTATTGTTCCCGCAATGAATGCAGGAACAAAGTTAAAAAAAATTGTGTAAAACTGTCGCGGTTGAAGTTGTAGTCCTCGATAGGGAAATTCGAATGCTCACACGTAAAGATTTTATCCAAAGGCGATAAAGCAATCCTGTAACATGTGAGCACTTTGGGATTTCATCCACATGCGACTCTCTTCCCTGGCTCACGTTTGTCACTCGTAAGTTTAGCAAGGGCATCAGCCAATCAGCATTCTGTGTCAATATTTATAGGAAGACCAAGCAGCGGCAGATCATTTGAGCCCAGGCCCCTCTCTGGTCGTTTTATGATGAGGTCTGGGAGCCCGCGATTTGGCCAGAATGCGGTCGGCCCTTCAGGCAGGTTACGATCAGAAAGTACAAGCAGTGCGGACAGATCTCCGAGTGGAAGTTACAGGGTGCCCACGGTGGAGGTACGTAACTAGCTATCAATGGGCGATTAAGGGGCGGAATTGACAATTCGGACAAATATTTGATCAGCGAAAAACTGTGTTGACTCCCGGTTTGGCTCAATCTCGTACCCAGAGTCCTCAGGCTCTTTGGCCAGCGGTTAGTCGCCAGGTGAGACCTGGGATAATTAACCTGCGATCAGGCCCAATTGAAGCATCGCTCTCATGTCCTCTTATGTCGGCGCTCGCTACAATTGGGCCTGATAAAAAGTCTCACGGGAGTCTGTGGCTTCGTCCAGAATTTGGACGAAATCTGATTGGTTGATTCAATAACCGGAAGTCACTAAGAAGCGTGTTCGCGAGGCTATCGCGAAATTCTCTCGCGACTGAGCCGCCATTACGGATGAGTAATCTCAAGTTCTTTTTAGTTTTATAACACAAAACAACAGAGCCTTTCTATTTTCATTTAAATTAGCGGAGAGGGAAAAGTTTATTAGCTTTGCTTTTGATGTACATACTGGATTCACTTAAAAGATTCGCGGAATGATCTTCATGAAGAATGATAAAGACGAAGCGTTCTGACGAGTTCCCACTGTTCCCTCTGTTATTCCTCTATTTCGAACATTATCTTTCGTGTTTGTGAAAGCCTGACAACGATATAAAGACTTGGAAGCTGGCTGGTTTGTATTCAAGAACAATTCAACGAGAAGCAAGACACATCGAAGCTCAGTTGATAAGTACAAGATCAAAGTCACGTTGGTTTCAATATTAGGATGCAAGAGTACTCCTATTCCATGGACAAACATTTTGAAAGCTTAATGTAAGTTCTTTTAAATTTGTTTTGTACCATTCTTTTTCGGCCGTAAAGTTAATAAATTATCATTTGCATGTAGGTTCGCCTCTGGAACAACAACTAAAACACTGTTGGGTAATTCAAACCACCAATAATAAAGTTTTTCTTATTAGGGAGTAATAAAATACATGTGTCTTGATATGAAAAAAAAAAACATAAAAAAACATAAATAGCAGAATGACCGGCCATGGAAAAAGTACGATGGAAGGGCCCTTCCCTTATTGCATCATTTAGATTTAAAATAAAGAAACCAAACTGCAGTCTACTGGTGTGTTAATTGTAGATGAAATCTTCTTTGGTATTTTCATTTGCCAAGTCTTCATCATTTGATGGTATTTGTGGATAACCATGTTTAGTGGTCTCATGCCTGTACACAGTAGATAAATTGGGTAATCCACATATTTACTACTACTGTTTCTTTCAGTCATGGTCAACATGCAAGGAAAACAATGGGTTGGAATTATCCAATTGCCCTTCAGGCTACAGTGTAGTTGATTCTACCTTTCACTGAATCAATGATCACAGGTTCATGCTACACTTAAAAACTTTCAGATGTTATTCCAGTGGATAATTAGCCAACCAGCGTATACATGTAAATACCTCTCATCCACTGAATAAAGTTATGTATCAAATTTACATCAAACATGGAGCCTCTGATAAACAGCTAAAAAAGTGATTAATAAAAATGGCTCCTTAGAGAGCCCAGCACTTGAAGAAAAATCGTATTTTTGGTATCCCAGTGAATGAATTCAATAACAGTGCACCACCACAATGCAGCTTTTTAGTGATACTGCAAAATTTGTTTTATAGATTAAATTACATTAAAAGAATACATCAAGGCCGGCCTGAAATTATTAATTTGTTCAAATTAAAGGTAAGCGAACTTCAAAAGCTAAAACTTAATAAACGAGTGAACGGCAAAATCCCGTTTTTCCACAACTCAAATAGAACAACACTCTCGACTCTACTAAAAAAATTCTTTACTATTGTATTTCGAGGGGAAGACGAGAAATACATCGACAATAGTAATTCACCTGATCTTCCTTCAGCCGAATCATCAGTTGTGCTTTACTACCCACAAAAAGATATCAGCATCACATAGTCTTTGGAAACACATATCGTCTTTCCCAGCGTTTGTAAAATTTGTTATGTGCGCTTACTTTGGGACCAAAACCGCAACTTTTCTCCAACAACAATGAATTATGTAGGACAAGACGTTCCCAAAACAAAAAATGGCGTCTACTTCATTCCACATCACTTCACGCGCGAGAACTCGCGAGTATCGCGTAACGGAAGCAATTTTGATTGGCTGATTTTCAAACATGTCAATAAATCAAAAAAGTGGGCGGTAGACGTTCCGTGGAAGACTTGTATCAGGCTCTATTTTTCGTTTCGCCTTTCCCGCGGGAAAGGTTTACTATCGAAACTAAAATAGAGCCTGATCGCAGGTTATGGGATAATGGAAAAAAATCAAATTTTTTGATTGGCTGGCCCGTAACGGCTTCCATTGTTTTACCCCAGATTTTCTGGGAAAATGGAGGTCCATTATCCCTGAGTCTCTCGGGGCGTCCACCCGCTGACGAAACAGCCCGAGGACTCTGGGTACGAGATTGGGTTTGGCTCGGAGAATATTGGAACCACCAGTTTGGATTCGTTCCCAGGTTCTTACTCTTTCCGAAGTGGGATATTCTATTTTGATGGTGTTTCTGTGTGTGTGATGTTTATCTCCCTTACCTTCAGAAGTTAGGCGCTGTAAAGCAACCTTGTGCGCAAGGTTGATTAGCGAATTTAGACGAGGTTTAACAAAAACCGCGGTCAAAAACGATTTCAGTGTCGGCCAACTAGGGTCTGTAACCAGCGTCAAGAGAACATAAAGTAGTGTGTACTTATGCATTTATCTACCTATCAATGGGTCTAAGACTTGGTTCAACTAACCTGCCCCTTGTTGTTTAGTTTTTCAGTCCAGGTACACCCACTCCACCCTCCTCGACCACGGAACAGTCCAACGCTGCACCTTCAAGCCCTCAGAACCTGTCACTTGGAAATCTGTCGCCAAAAGAAGCGAAGAAAAGACAGCAGAAAACCAACAATGGCGAGATGCCAGAATGGATGGTCAACTTCGTCACAACAAACAATTTAGTCGTCGGCAAAGACGTCAAGTTAGACGAATCAAAAGCAGCTTCAACAGAACGCTCGTCCACGACGACTTCCGGTACAGGGACTACGAAGACCGGAACCAAAACTGGAAGTAAAACTGGTTCGGGATCTCCACGGGCTGGTGGAGGTACTTCTGGGTCAAAATCCCGCGCGTCTCCTGGTGTTGCCAAGAGAGCGGGTAATAGTCCTGTGGTGTCACGTAGCCCCACTGCGGCAAGGCCCGTCACGCCATCCCCAGGAACAAGGAAAAATCAGTTTCACATTGAAATTCTAGCGTTACTTTTTACGTCTTGCAATTTTGTGACACCAAAAATGGAATTCAGTTTTACAAGCTAATGCTGTACTAGATTGAATTTTAACGTTTAAAAGAGTCCATTTCAAGAAGTTAGATATGAAGTTTTTGTTGACCCTACACGGGCACGGTGATAGCAAATGTAAATAAGTATCTGGGGTTTAGAAACGACTAGTTCTCCCAACACAGTACAGGAATTTTAATTAGGGAATCAGGTTATTTAGAACCGCATACGTATGTAAATAGTTAAGATTATTTATTTTTCTATTCCTAATAGAGATATCGGCGTATTTAGTGGTCCTGGACATACAGTTTCATACTCCAAATAGCTCTCAATAATTTCTTTAATAAACTTGTTCTTTTCTCGTGCCATCGCAATCTGGATATTCAAAACAGTAGAAATCCGTTGATGACCAAAGGACGAGCTGTTTGGGGAAAATAAAAAAAGCGGAGGTTAGAGCTCTACAAGCTAACTAACCAGCTTCTGTTTTTTTGACATTCGTGTGTTACAATCTCTAACAAAGGGAAATTTTCTGAAAGATTTCACACCCGCTCGCCAATCTCAAATTTTTTTTTGCCTGAATACGAAAGTGAGATCCTTTGTAAAAAGAAAGAAAACTACCCATGATTATTGAAACAATAGAAACGCGGTAACAAGCAAAGGAGATCACTTTCGCAAAACATTTTCGGCACTAGGAGCCCATTAACCAGTTTCAGTTATTGTTTTAATGTTCCAGTGTTTATATTTTACTTTTTCATCGACTTAAGGTCGCGCAGGACACTTGCCTATGATTGAATTCATGAGCTAAATTCTTAGTGTAGGTGTTTCATTTTCAAGATTCAAATTTCTGAATTTTGACGCTCTATTCCGCTGAAATTAGACAGGGATCTTGGTGGATGATGGAATTACCTCACGATTCTCGTTTTATAGGCGGATCACGATTTACAGTGAGGCTGCTAAAGTTATAACTGGGAAAATATCAATGTTTGTGTCCGAGTTTTCTGATTGAGAAGCGCATTAAAGTAAATGGTTTTATTACATAGTGATAAAGGACAGATGTGACAGAAGCAGATGTCTCAATTTCAAGACCAGCTCAAAGAGTATTGGCTTCCATAGGAGTAAACCTGTGGAACTTAGACTTTCAATTGAGCCGGCGTCTGATCTTCTTTTTGAAGTTTCATTTTTGTAATTTTGCTTCTGTCACATCACAGTATAGCATGCTAATTCCTGAAGTTCTATATCCGTAATGAAAACTCGGACACAAAATTGCTGTATTTTCCGTCTGTGTTAAAAAAATGGGCAAGAAGTTCATACTTCGAGATTTCAATCACACGTGCAATTAGCAATACGCCGAACACACAACAACAATAATAATAATATTATAACAATAATACTCCGTTCGTCGTTATTGGTAGCTAATGAAAAATTTCGCTTCATATGCACTTTAAATAAATACATTTTCCAACAACATTTAAACACAAGAAGTGTGTAAAATGGAGCAAAATTGAGATACTTTTGAAGAAAATATGAAGGCCCGTTTTCAGCTCATTAAGGCAATTTGTATTGTTTGAAGATTTTCCAAGATTTTCAGCTTGGTTTTAAAGAATGGCAGTGTGTGAATATGTGGTAAAAGTGACGACCCCACACTTCTTGCTACCGCGGGAAAATGTCATAAATAATCTTGTTGGCTTCTACCTACTCTAAATCATTGCCAAATATCATTTCTGGATCCATTTTAACGATAAAAAAAATTTTAAATACGCTCACACCTTTGGAAAAAATACACAAAGTTGGAAAACCTCATAAATCGTCTTGTTGGCCTTTTACCTACTCTACTCACACTCACTCACTTGGTCGCCCGAAGGCGGGCAACCACTAGATCTTTCCACAGCCTCTTATCAGCCATCAGTGCAGCAATCTCACATGCATCGAATGCCCCAGTATCCCTCTTAAGAGTGTCAATTTTGGTAGTTCTCGGTCTTCATCGCTAAATATCCGCGTTTCGTTTATAAATTTTGACCAAAAACCGTAGGCGTACCTCGTTGGAAAAAAAAGGGTCGAAAACCACAAAATTAGTCTTATTGACCTTCTACTCACTCTAAATCAACAAAAGATATCATTTCGTGATCATAAATGGCCTTGTATCCACTCTAAATCAACCCTAAATATAATTTCTTGATCCATTTTACCCATACACAAACCAACAAGGAAAAATAAACAAGTTTTTCAATTTTGACCAAAAAGACAGAAGAATACCATAGTTAGAAAAAAACAGATTTTGGCAAAGAATGGGGGTCTTGATGGTTTTTAGCCATGGCGAAGCACAGAAAAAAGAATCAATTTTTTTTTCCAATTTT
Source organism: Pachyseris speciosa (assembly GCA_016490735.1). Taxonomy (NCBI): domain Eukaryota; kingdom Metazoa; phylum Cnidaria; class Anthozoa; order Scleractinia; family Pachyseridae; genus Pachyseris; species Pachyseris speciosa. The sequence goes on along the minus strand of JAEMWC010001146.1, from coordinate 83,101 downwards.
GACCAAAAACCATTGGAAACATTGAAAAAAAACGTCGAATACCTCATAAATAGTCTAGATGGCCTTTCACCCACTCTAAATCATCGCTATATATTAGTTTTGACCCATTTTAGCATGTTCTACATGTAGGCCACCATTCGGAAAAAATAGAAATATTTTCTGTGTTTCTGTATCGCTAAAAAAGATCAAGAAATGATATTTAATGATCATTTCGAGTGGTTACAGGGCCAAAAACACCAACATTCTTTCACTTTTCAAAAACTCAAAACCAAGCCAAAATCTGAAACTTTTACTTTTAACTAGCAAAATGTGTTTTTTATTTTTCTTCTGTGTTTGTGTATGGCTATGACGGGTAAAGGAATGATGTTCAGCGATCGAAAAATAATATTTAGCAATGATTTAGAGTGGTTACAAGGCCAACAAGACCATTTGTTAAGTTTTCAAATTTTGGGCTGGGCACCTTTTGCTAAGGTGTAAGCCCATGGTTTTTGCCAGTTTTGGGTCAAAATTGGGAAAAAATTGAAATTTTTTCTGTGTTTGTGTATGGCTAAAATAGATCAAGAAATCATATTTAATGATCATTTAGAGTGGTTACAAGGCCAGAAACACCAACATTCTTTCACCCTTCAAAAACTCAAAACCAAGCCAAAATCTGAAACTTTTACTTTTAACTAGCAAAATGTGTTTTTTATTTTTCTTCTGTGTTTGTGTATGGCTATGACGGGTCAAGGAATGATGTTCAGCGATCGAAAAATAATATTTAGCAATGATTTAGAGTGGTTACAAGGCCAACAAGACCATTTGTGAAGTTTTCAAATTTTGGGCTGGGCACCTTTTGCTAACGTGTAAGCCCATGGTTTTTGCCAGTTTTGGGTCAAAATTGGGAAAAAATTGAAATTTTTTCTGTGTTTGTGTATGGCTAAAATAGATCAAGAAATCATATTTAATGATAGTTTAGAGTGGTTATAAGGCCAGAAACACCAACATTCTTTCACTTTTCAAAAACTCAAAACCAAGCCAAAATCTGAAACTTTTACTTTTAACTAGCAAAATGTGTTTTTTATTTTTCTTCTGTGTTTGTGTATGGCTATGACGGGTCAAGGAATGATGTTCAGCGATCGAAAAATAATATTTAGCAATGATTTAGAGTGGTTACAAGGCCAACAAGACCATTTGTGAAGTTTTCAAATTTTGGGGTGGGCACCTTTTGCTAAGGTGTAAGCCCATGGTTTTTGCCAGTTTTGGGTCAAAATTGGGAAAAAATTGAAATTTTTTCTGTGTTTGTGTATGGCTAAAATAGATCAAGAAATCATATTTAATGATCATTTAGAGTGGTTACAAGGCCAGAAACACCAACATTCTTTCACTTTTCAAAAACTCAAAACCAAGCCAAAATCTGAAACTTTTACTTTTAACTAGCAAAATGTGTTTTTTATTTTTCTTCTGTGTTTGTGTATGGCTATGACGGGTCAAGGAATGATGTTCAGCGATCGAGAAATAATATTTAGCAATGATTTAGAGTGGTTACAAGGCCAACAAGACCATTTGTGAAGTTTTCAAATTTTGGGCTGGGCCCCTTTTGCTAAGGTGTAAGCCCATGGTTTTTGCCAGTTTTGGGTCAAAATTGGGAAAAAACTGAAATTTTTTCTCTGTTTGTGTATGGCTAAAATAAGTCAAGAAATCATATTTAATGATCATTTAGAGTGGTTACAAGGCCAGAAACACCAACATTCTTTCACTTTTCAAAAACTCAAAACCAAGCCAAAATCTGAAACTTTTACTTTTAACTAGCAAAATGTGTTTTTTATTTTTCTTCTGTGTTTGTGTATGGCTATGACGGGTCAAGGAATGATGTTCAGCGATCGAGAAATAATATTTAGCAATGATTTAGAGTGGTTACAAGGCCAACAAGACCATTTGTGAAGTTTTGAAATTTTGGGCTCGGCCCTTTTGCTAAGGTGTAAGCCCATGGTTTTTGCCAGTTTTGGGTCAAAATTGGGAAAAAATTGAAATTTTTTCTGTGTTTGTGTATGGCTAAAATAGATCAAGAAATCATATTTAATGATAGTTTAGAGTGGTTACAAGGCCAGAAACACCAACATTCTTTCATTTTTCAAAAACTCAAAACCAAGCCAAAATCTGAAACTTTTACTTTTAACTAGCAAAATGTGTTTTTTATTTTTTCTTCTGTGTTTGTGTATGGCTATGACGGGTCAAGGAATGATGTTCAGCGATCGAGAAATAATATTTAGCAATGATTTAGAGTGGTTACAAGGCCAACAAGACCATTTGTGAAGTTTTCAAATTTTGGGCTGGGCCCCTTTTGCTAAGGTGTAAGCCCATGGTTTTTGCCAGTTTTGGGTCAAAATTGGGAAAAAGTTAAAATTTTTTCTGTGTTTGTGTATGGCTAAAATAGATCAAGAAATCATATTTAATGATAGTTTAGAGTGGTTACAAGGCCAGAAACACCAACATTCTTTCACTTTTCAAAAACTCAAATCCAAGCCAAAATCTGAAACTTTTACTTTTAACTAGCAAAATGTGTTTTTTATTTTTCTTCTGTGTTTGTGTATGGCTATGACGGGTCAAGGAATGATGTTCAGCGATCGAAAAATAATATTTAGCAATGATTTAGAGTGGTTACAAGGCCAACAAGACCATTTGTGAAGTTTTCAAATTTTGGGCTGGGCACCTTTTGCTAAGGTGTAAGCCCATGGTTTTTGCCAGTTTTGGGTCAAAAGTGGGAAAAAATTGAAATTTTTTCTGTGTTTGTGTATGGCTAAAATAGATCAAGAAATCATATTTAATGATCATTTAGAGTGGTTACAAGGCCAGAAACACCAACATTCTTTCATTTTCCAAAACTCAAAACCAAGCCAAAATCTGAAACTTTTACTTTTAACTAGCAAAATGTGTTTTTTATTTTTCTTCTGTGTTTGTGTATGGCTATGACGGGTCAAGGAATGATGTTCAGCGATCGAAAAATAATATTTAGCAATGATTTAGAGTGGTTACAAGGCCAACAAGACCATTTGTGAAGTTTTCAAATTTTGGGCTGAACCCCTTTTGCTAAGGCGTAGCCCATGGTTTTCGCCAGTTTTGGGTCAAAATTGGGAAAAAATTGAAATTTTTTCTGTGTTTGTGTATGGCTAAAATAGATCAAGAAATCATATTTAATGATAGTTTAGAGTGGTTACAAGGCCAGAAACACCAACATTCTTTCACTTTTCAAAAACTCGAAACCAAGCCAAAATCTGAAACTTTTACTTTTAACTAGCAAAATGTGTTTTTTATTTTTCTTCTGTGTTTGTGTATGGCTATGACGGGTCAAGGAATGATGTTCAGCGATCGAAAAATAATATTTAGCAATGATTTAGAGTGGTTACAAGGCCAACAAGACCATTTGTGAAGTTTTCAAATTTTGGGGTGGGGACCTTTTGCTAAGGTGTAAGCCCATGGTTTTTGCCAGTTTTGGGTCAAAATTGGGAAAAAATTGAAATTTTTTCTGTGTTTGTGTATGGCTAAAATAGATCAAGAAATCATATTTAATGATCATTTAGAGTGGTTACAAGGCCAGAAACACCAACATTCTTTCACTTTTCAAAAACTCAAAACCAAGCCAAAATCTGAAACTTTTACTTTTAACTAGCAAAATGTGTTTTTTATTTTTCTTCTGTGTTTGTGTATGGCTATGACGGGTCAAGGAATGATGTTCAGCGATCGAGAAATAATATTTAGCAATGATTTAGAGTGGTTACAAGGCCAACAAGACCATTTGTGAAGTTTTCAAATTTTGGGCTGGGCCCCTTTTGCTAAGGTGTAAGCCCATGGTTTTTGCCAGTTTTGGGTCAAAATTGGGAAAAAATTGAAATTTTTTCTGTGTTTGTGTATGGCTAAAATAGATCAAGAAATCATATTTAATGATAGTTTAGAGTGGTTACAAGGCCAGAAACACCAACATTCTTTCACTTTTCAAAAACTCAAAACCAAGCCAAAATCTGAAACTTTTACTTTTAACTAGCAAAATGTGTTTTTTATTTTTCTTCTGTGTTTGTGTATGGCTATGACGGGTCAAGGAATGATGTTCAGCGATCGAGAAATAATATTTAGCAATGATTTAGAGTGGTTACAAGACCAACAAGACCATTTGTGAAGTTTTCAAATTTTGGGCTAAACCCCTTTTGCTAAGGCGTAAGCCCATGGTTTTCGCCAGTTTTGGGTCAAAATTGGGAAAAAATTGAAATTTTTTCTGTGTTTGTGTATGGCTAAAATAGATCAAGAAATCATATTTAATGATAGTTTAGAGTGGTTACAAGGCCAGAAACACCAACATTCTTTCACTTTTCAAAAACTCAAAACCAAGCCAAAATCTGAAACTTTTACTTTTAACTAGCAAAATGTGTTTTTTATTTTTCTTCTCACAGGAAACTTTTGGTAATCCCCAATTTGGGAAAAAAGTGGGTTGTTTCAGGGTTTCCTTTGGGTTTTCCATGTGAATTTCCCAGATTGGGAAAATGATACCAAACCCATGTATGGGACAAGAATATCCCAGTAATTACCCTGACATGGGTTTTTTATGTCCCAGTAATTACCCTGGCATGGGTTTTTTATGTCCCAATGATTTCCCCGGTATGGGATTTTAGTGTCCCAGTGATTTCCCTGACATGGGGTTTTTATGTCCCAGTAATTACCCTGACATGGGTTTTTTTTTATGTCCCAATGATTTCCCTGGCATGGGATTTTTATGTCCCAGTGATTTCCCTGACATGGGGTTTTTATGTCCCAGTAATAACCAGATGTGGGATTTTTATGTCCCAGTGATTTCCCTGACATGGGGTTTTTATGTCCCAGTAATTACCCAGATGTGGGTTTTTTATGTCCCAATGATTTCCCTGGCATGGGATTTTCTGTCCCAATGATTTCCATGACATGGGGTTTTTATGTCCCAGTAATATGCTAAACATATTTTTTTTACCATCAGTATTACATGTATAACAATATTTCCCTCTTTCAACAGACTGAAGTGCCTCTAAACCTCCCCATAAATTAGTTTCCAGTATGAACCACAAAATGCATGGTCAATCAAATAATCATCAGAATCAGAATTTCCAGCAATAACTTTAATTGAAAACTCAAGTCTAGAGATATCAGTAAGTGTGTATTAAGTTCTCTATTGATAATTGAAAGGCTGGAGGCTGCAGAGTCATAATCAGCTCTTCTGACTGTCTTGGTCGTTCCTGTTTTTGCTTAGATTCTACAGTCATCTTGTATGGGGCCCTTAATTAAGTACAAAACAATGCCTTTTTTCTTTGCTAGTTTACTTTTATGACTGGAAACACCTTAATTTGACAATAAATTACCAGTGTAGTAACCTAAATGAACAACTCGGTGGCTTGTGTTGCTTCCTTGCTTTTATTGTTTGATAGAGCAATAACACTCAACTACTTTCTTCAGCAGATTGAAAAACAATTACTGAAATCATGGTGTTAGTGAAAACTGTGCCTGCATGCAGCCTGTGATTTTGCTCAAAAATGGGCCACGATTAATCTAAGCAAAAAGAAAAAGACTGAGAATGTCACACCAGCTGAATACATACCAGTAAACCTACTGTCACTGTAAGTCAGTAGCACTCTCAGACATTAAAACTTTTACTTAGACGACGACAACATCATTAACAAATTAGTGGTATTATTATTGTATGTATAAGAAAATAATAGAGAAATATCAAGTTACATCTGGGCCTCTTTTGTTGTTGCATTTACTGTCCCTTTACAAACTTTACATTAAAAATTTAGGCAGACTAAGATCTTATGTGAAAAACAACTACCTAAAACTTGAACTAAGAATTTAATGCACCGAAACTATGTACACCTGAAATGCCATTTTTTAAAGTACTGTGCTCTGGTTGATTGTCAACATCCCTACTGAAAGCAATTAATTGTATAGGAAGTGAATGATCCTTTAGTTTTGATTTCTAATAAACTACAGCATTATACATTTATACATAACATAAATGCAATTCATGCACATCAGGTCTAAACTGCAATTTCTGTGACAATGGTTATGTCATCTTTGTTCTTAACTTCTCCATGTTTAACATTTAACTTGCAATAATCATTCCTTATCAGTTTTTTGGCCAACACAGCCATAAGCTCTATAGGCTTCAACCTAGTCAAGTTCTTGTGTTGAACAGAAAACTTTTTTTTCAGGACATCAATGATTTCTTCCCGTTTCAACACTCTACTAAAAACAATCTTAACTATTAGCTGATTACCCTTATAGTTTGATTCCCAAGCTTCATCCTGACTTACAGCACATAATGGCTGGGCTTGCGTGGGAGGCAGAGGGGATGACTGATAGATATTTCCTTCCTCATCGTCGTCCTCAACTGAATCTGTATCACCACCCTGAGGACTGCTGTTCTCGGTTTCAAATGATCCTCCACTATTTTCCTCAACAGACTACAAAAGATATTATATAAATTGTTCACTCTATAGACAACAAACATGCAACATTTGCAAACTCCTGTTATGATAAGGTTCCTAGAGCTCCTGTGAAAAAAGTTGACACCCAAAAGGCTTCAAATTAATCACAGAGTGAAATGGGAGAGTGCTAGGTGTACATGCCTCAGCCTCCAAAACAAGACAACAGAACAGATACATACATCTTCCCCCTTTTGTTTCTTCCTTGGACCACTTGGCTCAATCTTTCGGGTAACTGCAACCTGGAAACAGTTCAACATTAAATTAATGGCATTCATCAGTGAGTTTGGAGTAATTCACAGTGGGATTCCAGTATTTATCTGACTAGCCTTAGCTGCTAAACTGGTTAAAGTTGAAGTTCTATATAAATACATAGTAACACAAAATCTTTTGAACAGATAAAAATACTTGTGAGCCTTCCTTGAGCCATCAATTGAAAGGATTTCATAGGATCTTTACAGCACTTCAAATTCAACATTACTAAATTTCAGAAACCCTTTGTTCAAAAGAAGACAAGGTAATGGATTTCGACAAATATTAAATCTGCAGAAAAACATGTACACATTCAAGTGACTTCTTATCAAATTTTGTCTAAACATTTAACGAGCCGGAATTTCTTCCCAAAAAGAAACATATCAAAGTGAAACACGAACCTTGCAAGATGGGCTTTTGTTCTTTTTGTATCGTCGCTGCTCACTAAAAAACGTCTTAATATGATTTGCAATGCCTTCCTCGTTGAAATCAATTTCTGGTATGGCACATTCCGAAGCAATTTCGGCAGAGAATTCTTTCAACTCTTTTTTTGTCTCCGGGATATTGAATTTTGGGCAGCTGTTTCCCCATCTGGTTGTGGCCAGAATTCCAATCTTCTTACTCCTGTAAAGAATAACGAAGAAATGTAAGCTTAAAACCTCAATTCGTTTTTCGTCTGTCATAGCTGGTGAACAAAATTTCCTTGGCAAAACTATACTAATTCACAGCTTATTAAAAATACATAACATAAAAAGGTAATCATGGCATACTTGGATAGATAAAGCTGTTTCATTTCCGGGGTAAAGGTGAACATATCATGGAGGGCGCTGGTGAACATATCAATGGACGTAAACAGCCGCGGTCATGAGATGCGATTTTGGTCTCAAATTCTTGTTTGAAACGTGATGCTTTGCCGTATGTGAAGCCAAGTTTTCCAAATATAGGAGCGTCTGCATCTCTGTCTGCTAAATCAGCTATTAACTGTGGTGAATTGATTTCCTCTCCTGTACAGTAGTGAAAGAACAAAATAAGGGTAAGCTTTATAACATTAAATAGATGCGTTCGCGTGGGAATAAAAAAATGGCGCCAATTTTATTTCACACACAACAAACGGGTGAACACAAGCTGACACATTTATGCAAAGAAATCGCACATGTATAAAACAGGTTCAGTAACAAGTCACTGTAGGTACTCAAGAAAAAGGCGAAAAGAAAACAGATTGGAGGTTGCGACAGCTTCCATGAAACCTCAAGGGATAGACTCTGAATATTTTAGGTTCATGTTCAAGTTACTTTCAGTGCAAAATTACTTTACGACTTACTTTGAAGGGCTTCATAAATGTCGTCGCCAAATAAGCGCCGTATCTTTTCAAAGACGTCAGTGTTTCCATTTTCATCGCTTCCTGCACTTTCAACAGTCACTTTGCTTGCCATCATAGCTTTCCGCGGTATTACACTTTCCCGATCTCACTACAGGCGACTTGACTGACTTTTCGACGGTTCGACATCGACGTTCCTATACATCAAGTGTTTCAATTGGTGGTTAACTGCACGAGCGAATGAGCCGAGCGTAGAATTCGCGCGCTTTTTTTCTCCGTTATTCTAACGCTTCTCATTGGTGTAAGATTTCAATTGTTATATGCAATCCGCTGACCAAAACACTCGAGCCAGTAGCAATGGTGGAATGGCCGAATCACTCTTGGACCAGAGATGAAATATCTTCGTGTAGTTGATCCGAGAAGTCTTATCGACATGTGTACTGTCCATGCTTGCGTTGCAAAGGAAAAGCAACGACTCGAAGCACGGAAATGCGGCACTGGTCAGAATATGGACTGTGTGTTGGACTCGGTTCGGGTACTTTTGACTACGATTCTGAGTCAAGTGATCAATCAGATATGGAGCCAACAATCATGGATATTGAAGATGAAGAGACTAACCCAGAACAGTCAGGAGTAATAATCTATGAAGAAGAACAGGATCCGGTTTCCGAGCCCGAAGTCATAGATACGGACCCTCGTGATCCTGAAGGTACGGTACTCTCAAGCAAGGAAAGCATTATCATTTTTCTGCAGGGCACTGAAACTGTGGTCTCTGTAGACAGATTCTTGTCAGTGAGGCAGATTCTTGTCAGTGAGGTGTGCAGAGCAATGCTGCCGGCTACTAGGTGAAGGAACTGTGAAACCGTTTCTCCTAAATTACAATGGGCAAACATGTATTAACTTGTTAAATGGATTCCCTAAAGTTAAACTGCAACCTAATGGTGAAAAAGTGTTCTTTGTAAGAGAAAACATCCAAAGAAAGGTTATGCTTTATCCCTGTGCAGATGAAATAGCAACTGTGGTTGATTATATGAGAAAACTGAGAAAACTTCCATATGAACTGATTGTTCCAGTCTATCCTGAACAAAATGACATGTTACTTATTCAGGGAGAACAGCCTGGGGATATCTGGCATGGCAAAGTACTTAGTATTGATAGGGTGAGACAAACTGTTGATGTGTATTTCTTCATTGAGAGACACCAGCAACCTCACAGGTTTGTCCTTGAGACATTTGGAAGAGCAGCAAGAAATGTGGTTTCATTTGAGTCGGTGCTTGCAGTTACAGATGGTAACTGGATTGATTCAAATTGCTGGGAACAAACAGTTTGAAATCTTCACTCAGTGGATTTCTTTTAGTTAAAAGTACCAAAACTGCAATGGCCAGATGTAAGCCATGTACATGTATCTCTAGTGAGAAAATAGTACATAATTTTTCCCTTTCCCATCATTCCAGCATGATCTTTATCAGGGATGACAGTGGAGAAACATTCCCTTGGAATTATTTAGAAAAATGAAGGGGAGCTATTTCCCAATCTGCAGCTTTGGAGAGCATGGCAAACATTTCCATCACATCACATGCAGCTTTCAAGGGAAAAATTATTGCTACTTTAATTACATGTTTCCCAATTTCACAATTTTTGGGAAAAATCAGAGCAAAACATTCTGCATAACGTTAAGAATAACATGGGGAAATTTGCCTTTAATAACATGGGAAAACTTTTCCATTTAATTATACATGTAGTAATAGCTTGGTAAAAACTTTTCCATTTTAGTCAGTTTGGTAATAACATGGGAAAGTGTTCCCATTTTAATTACAAGTTTGGGAATAACATGAGAAAATGTTCCCATTTTAATTACAAGTTTGGGAATAGCATGGGAAAATCTCCCCATTTTCATTACAAGTTTGAGAATAACCTGGGAAAATGTTCACATTTAATTCCATTTTGTGAATAACATGGGAAAATGTTCCCATTTCAATTAATAGTTTGGGAATAACATGGGAATTTAATTACAAGTTTGAGAATAACCTGGGAAAATGTTCACATTTAATTCCATTTTGTGAATAACATGGGAAAATGTTCCCATTTTAATTACACTTTTGGAATACATGGGACAATTTTCCCATTTTCATCACAAGATTGGGAATAACATGGGAAAATGTTCCAATTTTAATTACAAGTTTGGGAAAATATGGGAATTTAATTACAAGTTTGGGAACTACATGGGAAAATATTCCCATTTTAATTAGAGTTTGGGAATTTAATGGGTAAATTTTTCCCAATGTTGGGAAATAAAAGAACAAAACCTGTTACCAAAAAAACCACATTTGTGAAATTCTGGGAAATGAAATACAGGAGGCAATTCCCAACATAACCCCAAGAAAGGAATTTTATGTCCCTAAATTTTCCCAATAATGGGAAAATTTCCCATTTAATTCCCAAATGGGAATTTCGAAAAGTTTCCTGTGTCTGTGTTTGTGTATGGCTATGACGGGTCAAGGAATGATGTTCAGCGATCGAAAAATAATATTTAGCAATGATTTAGAGTGGTTACAAGGCCAACAAGACCATTTGTGAAGTTTTCAAATTTTGGGGTGGGCACCTTTTGCTAAGGTGTAAGCCCATGGTTTTTGCCAGTTTTGGGTCAAAATTGGGAAAAAATTGAAATTTTTTCTGTGTTTGTGTATGGCTAAAATAGATCAAGAAATGATATTTAATGATAGTTTAGAGTGGTTACAAGGCCAGAAACACCAACATTCTTTCACTTTTCAAAAACTCAAAACCAAGCCAAAATCTGAAACTTTTACTTTTAACTAGCAAAATGTGTTTTTTATTTTTCTTCTGTGTTTGTGTATGGCTATGACGGGTCAAGGAATGATGTTCAGCGATCGAGAAATAATATTTAGCAATGATTTAGAGTGGTTACAAGGCCAACAAGACCATTTGTGAAGTTTTCAAATTTTGGGCTAAACCCCTTTTGGTAAGGCGTAAGCCCATGGTTTTCGCCAGTTTTGGGTCAAAATTGGGAAAAAATTGAAATTTTTTCTGTGTTTGTGTATGGCTAAAATAGATCAAGAAATCATATTTAATGATAGTTTAGAGTGGTTACAAGGCCAGAAACACCAACATTCTTTCACTTTTCCAAAACTCAAATCCAAGCCAAAATCTGAAACTTTTACTTTTAACTAGCAAAATGTGTTTTTTATTTTTCTTCTGTGTTTGTGTATGGCTATGACGGGTTAAGGAATGATGTTCAGCGATCGAGAAATAATATTTAGCAATGATTTAGAGTGGTTACAAGGCCAACAAGACCATTTGTGAAGTTTTCAAATTTTGGGCTGGGCCCCTTTTGCTAAGGTGTAAGCCCATGGTTTTTGCCAGTTTTGGGTCAAAATTGGGAAAAAATTGAAATTTTTCCTGTGTTTGTGTATGGCTAAAATAGATCAAGAAATCATATTTAATGATAGTTTAGAGTGGTTACAAGGCCAGAAACACCAACATTCTTTCACTTTTCAAAAACTCAAAACCAAGCCAAAATCTGAAACTTTTACTTTTAACTAGCAAAATGTGTTTTTAATTTTTCTTCTGTGTTTGTGTATGGCTATGACGGGTCAAGGAATGAAGTGCAGCGATCGAGAAATAATATTTAGCAATGATTTAGAGTGGTTACAAGGCCAACAAGACCATTTGTGAAGTTTTCAAATTTTGGGCTGGGCCCCTTTTGCTAAGGTGTAAGCCCATGGTTTTTGCCAGGTTTGGGTCAAAATTGGGGAAAAATTGAAATTTTTTCTGTGTTTGTGTATGGCTAAAATAGATCAAGAAATGATATTTAATGATAGTTTAGAGTGGTTACAAGGCCAGAAACACCAACATTCTTTCACTTTTCAAAAACTCAAAACCAAGCCAAAATCTGAAACTTTTACTTTTAACTAGCAAAATGTGTTTTTTATTTTTCTTCTGTGTTTGTGTATGGCTATGACGGGTCAAGGAATGATGTTCAGCGATCGAAAAATAATATTTAGCAATGATTTAGAGTGGTTACAAGGCCAACAAGACCATTTGTGAAGTTTTCAAATTTTGGGCTGAACCCCTTTTGCTAAGGCGTAAGCCCATGGTTTTCGCCAGTTTTGGGTCAAAATTGGGAAAAAATTGAAATTTTTTCTGTGTTTGTGTATGGCTAAAATAGATCAAGAAATCATATTTAATGATAGTTTAGAGTGGTTACAAGGCCAGAAACACCAACATTCTTTCACTTTTCAAAAACTCAAAACCAAGCCAAAATCTGAAACTTTTACTTTTAACTAGCAAAATGTGTTTTTTATTTTTCTTCTGTTTTTGTGTATGGCTATGACGGGTCAAGGAATGATGTTCAGCGATCGAAAAATAATATTTAGCAATGATTTAGAGTGGTTACAAGGCCAACAAGACCATTTGTGAAGTTTTCAAATTTTGGGGTGGGGACCTTTTGCTAAGGTGTAAGCCGATGGTTTTTGCCAGTTTTGGGTCAAAATTGGGAAAAAATTGAAATTTTTTCTGTGTTTGTGTATGGCTAAAATAGATCACGAAATCATATTTAATGATCATTTAGAGTGGTTACAAGGCCAGAAAACACCAACATTCTTTCACTTTTCAAAAACTCAAAACCAAGCCAAAATCTGAAACTTTTACTTTTAACTAGCAAAATGTGTTTTTTATTTTTCTTCTGTGTTTGTGTATGGCTATGACGGGTCAAGGAATGATGTTCAGCGATCGAGAAATAATATTTAGCAATGATTTAGAGTGGTTACAAGGCCAACAAGACCATTTGTGAAGTTTTCAAATTTTGGGCTGACCCCTTTTGCTAAGGTGTAAGCCCATGGTTTTTGCCAGTTTTGGGTCAAAATTGGGAAAAAATTGAAATTTTTTCTGTGTTTGTGTATGGCTAAAATAGATCAAGAAATCATATTTAATGATCATTTAGAGTGGTTACAAGGCCAGAAACACCAACATTCTTTCACTTTTCCAAAAACTCAAATCCAAGCCAAAATCTGAAACTTTTACTTTTAACTAGCAAAATGTGTTTTTTATTTTTCTTCTGTGTTTGTGTATGGCTATGACGGGTTAAGGAATGATGTTCAGCGATCGAGAAATAATATTTAGCAATGATTTAGAGTGGTTACAAGGCCAACAAGACCATTTGTTAAGTTTTCAAATTTTGGGCTGGGCCCCTTTTGCTAAGGTGTAAGCCCATGGTTTTTGCCAGTTTTGGGTCAAAATTGGGAAAAAATTGAAATTTTTCCTGTGTTTGTGTATGGCTAAAATAGATCAAGAAATCATATTTAATGATAGTTTAGAGTGGTTACAAGGCCAGAAACACCAACATTCTTTCACTTTTCAAAAACTCAAAACCAAGCCAAAATCTGAAACTTTTACTTTTAACTAGCAAAATGTGTTTTTAATTTTTCTTCTGTGTTTGTGTATGGCTATGACGGGTCAAGGAATGAAGTGCAGCGATCGAGAAATAATATTTAGCAATGATTTAGAGTGGTTACAAGGCCAACAAGACCATTTGTGAAGTTTTCAAATTTTGGGCTGGGCCCCTTTTGCTAAGGTGTAAGCCCATGGTTTTTGCCAGGTTTGGGTCAAAATTGGGAAAAAATTGAAATTTTTTCTGTGTTTGTGTATGGCTAAAATAGATCAAGAAATGATATTTAATGATAGTTTAGAGTGGTTACAAGGCCAGAAACACCAACATTCTTTCACTTTTCAAAAACTCAAAACCAAGCTAAAATCTGAAACTTTTACTTTTAACTAGCAAAATGTGTTTTTTATTTTTCTTCTGTGTTTGTGTATGGCTATGACGGGTCAAGGAATGATGTTCAGCGATCGAAAAATAATATTTAGCAATGATTTAGAGTGGTTACAAGGCCAACAAGACGATTTGTGAAGTTTTCAAATTTTGGGCTGGGCCCCTTTTGCTAAGGTGTAAGCCCATGGTTTTTGCCAGTTTTGGGTCAAAATTGGGAAAAAAATGAAATTTTTTCTGTGTTTGTGTATGGCTAAAATAGATCAAGAAATCATATTTAATGATCATTTAGAGTGGTTACAAGGCCAGAAACACCAACATTCTTTCACTTTTCAAAAACTCAAAACCAAGCCAAAATCTGAAACTTTTACTTTTAACTAGCAAAATGTGTTTTTTATTTTTCTTCTGTGTTTGTGTATGGCTATCACGGGTCAAGGAATGATGTTCAGCGATCGAGAAATAATATTTAGCAATGATTTAGAGTGGTTACAAGGCCAACAAGACGATTTGTGAAGTTTTCAAATTTTGGGCTGGGCCCCTTTTGCTAAGGTGTAAGCCCATGGTTTTTGCCAGTTTTGGGTCAAAATTGGGAAAAAATTGAAATTTTTTCTGTGTTTGTGTATGGCTAATATAGATCAAGAAATCATATTTAATGATTATTTAGAGTGGTTACAACGCAAGAAACACCAACATTCTTTCATTTTTCAAAAACTCAAAACCAAGCGAAAATCTGAAACTTTTACTTTTAACTAGCAAAATGTGTTTTTTATTTTTCTTCTGTGTTTGTTTATGGCTATGGCGGGTCAAGGAATGAAGTTCAGCGATCGAGAAATAATATTTAGCAATGATTTAGAGTGGTTACAAGGCCAACAAGACCATTTGTGAAGTTTTCAAATTTTGGGGTGGGCACCTTTTGCTAAGGTGTAAGCCCATGGTTTTTGCCAGTTTTGGTCAAAATTGGGAAAAAATTGAAATTTTTTCTGTGTTTGTGTATGGCTAAAATAGATCAAGAAATCATATTTAATGATCATTTAGAGTGGTTACAAGGCCAGAAACACCAAAATTCTTTCATTTTTCAAAAACTCAAAACCAAGCCAAAATCTGAAACTTTTACTTTTAACTAGCAAAATGTGTTTTTTATTTTTCTTCTGTTTTTGTGTATGGCTATGACGGGTCAAGGAATGAAGTTCAGCGATCGAGAAATAATATTTAGCAATGATTTAGAGTGGTTACAAGGCCAACAAGACCATTTGTGAAGTTTTCAAATTTTGGGCTGGGCCCCTTTTGCTAAGGTGTAAGCCCATGGTTTTTGCCAGTTTTGGGTCAAAATTGGGAAAAAATTGAATTTTTTTCTGTGTTTGTGTATGGCTAAAATAGATCAAGAAATCATATTTATTGATAGTTTAGAGTGGTTACAAGGCCAGAAACACCAACATTCTTTCACTTTTCAAAAACTCAAAACCAAGCCAAAATCTGAAACTTTTACTTTTAACTAGCAAAATGTGTTTTTTATTTTTCTTCTGTGTTTGTGTATGGCTATGACGGGTCAAGGAATGATGTTCAGCGATTGAAAAATAATATTTAGCAATGATTTAGAGTGGTTACAAGGCCAACAAGACCATTTGTGAAGTTTTCAAATTTTGGGGTGGGCACCTTTTGCTAAGGTGTAAGCCCATGGTTTTTGCCAGTTTTGGGTCAAAATTGGGAAAAAATTGAAATTTTTTCTGTGTTTGTGTATGGCTAAAATAGATCAAGAAATCATATTTAATGATCATTTAGAGTGGTTACAAGGCCAGAAACACCAACATTCTTTCATTTTTCAAAAACTCAAAACCAAGCCAAAATCTGAAACTTTTACTTTTAACTAGCAAAATGTGTTTTTTATTTTTCTTCTGTGTTTGTGTATGGCTATGACGGGTCAAGGAATGAAGTTCAGCGATCGAGAAATAATATTTAGCAATGATTTAGAGTGGTTACAAGGCCAACAAGACCATTTGTGAAGTTTTCAAATTTTGGGCTGGGCCCCTTTTGCTAAGGTGTAAGCCCATGGTTTTTGCCAGTTTTGGGTCAAAATTGGGAAAAAATTGAAATTTTTTCTGTGTTTGTGTATGGCTAAAATAGATCAAGAAATCATATTTAATGATCATTTAGAGTGGTTACAAGGCCAGAAACACCAACATTCTTTCACTTTTCAAAAACTCAAAACCAAGCCAAAATCTGAAACTTTTACTTTTAACTAGCAAAATGTGTTTTTTATTTTTCTTCTGTGTTTGTGTATGGCTATGACGGGTCAAGGAATGATGTTCAGCAATCGAGAAATAATATTTAGCAATGATTTAGAGTGGTTACAAGGCCAACAAGACCATTTGTGAAGTTTTCAAATTTTGGGCTGGGCCCCTTTTGCTAAGGTGTAAGCCCATGGTTTTTGCCAGTTTTGGGTCAAAATTGGGAAAAAATTGAAATTGTTTCTGTGTTTGTGTATGGCTAAAATAGATCAAGAAATCATATTTAATGATCATTTAGAGTGGTTACAAGGCCAGAAACACCAACATTCTTTCACTTTTCAAAAACTCAAAACCAAGCCAAAATCTGAAACTTTTACTTTGAACTACCAAAATGTGTTTTTTTTCTTTTGTGTTTGTGTATGGCTATGACGGGTGAAGAAACTAGACCATTTATGAAAATGTAAGCAGCGGAAAGGTGTATCTCTATTATTTTGCATCTTTTATATGGAAATTATTTTGAGCTTCTGTCAAGGTTATGTTTAATTGGTTACTTATCTTAAATTTTAAAATTTAGTTGTTACTTTAATTCCTAACGGTCACTTCTGCAGATGTATGTCGAAACATACGAGACGTCAAGTTAAACGATATAGTTTTTATTTTTGTTTGCCAACAATTCGTTTTATTGTCATGTTTATCACCGAAGTTTGTGTGTTATTTCTTGTTAAGCTACGATGGTCAAAGACGAAGAGTATTTACCATTTATAAGTTTTCCAATTTTTGGTTGGGGCACTTTTGCTAATGCCCATGGCTTTTGCCAGTTTTGGGTGAAAATTGGGAAAAAATTGATTTTTTTTTCTGTATTTCTTTATGGCTAAAAGACATCGAGAAATGATATTTAATGATCATTTAGAGTGGTCACAAGGCCAAAAACAACAACATTCTTTCACTTTTCAAAAACTCAAAACCCTGCTAAAATCTTAAAATGTGTTTTTTATTTTTCCTCTGTGTTTGTGTATGGCTATGACGGGTGAAGAAACTAGACCATTTATGAGGTTTTCAAATTTTTGGTTTGGTCACTTTCGCTAAGGTGTATGCTAAGAGAGTTTGGAGTGTTTTTATGATGGTTAAAACAAAACAGATTTTGGTGGTTGTTGAAATAGCACGGAATGGTGGTCTTGTTGGCCTTTCATCCACTCTAAATCATTGCTAAACATCATTTTTTGATGGATATTAGCCATAGAAAATCACAGAAAAATGTTTCAAATTGTTTCAAATTTTGAGTCAAAACCATAGGATCACCCCTTTGCAAAAATGCAAACAATTCGATAACCTCATAAACGGTGTTGTTCGTCTTCTACTTACTCTAAATCAGCGTTAACTATCATTTTATCGATCCAAAACTACAGGCTTACCCCTTTCATAAAATGTATTGCTCGCCTTTTCTTTACTCTACATCAATGCTAAATATCATTCAGATCATTTATTTACCCATTTCATCCTTAATAGAACAGAAATAATTTCAATTGTCTTTCAAATTTTGACCCAACACCATAGGCTTATCCCTTTGTGAAAAATAACAAAATTTGAGAAAAATTATAGAAGGCCTTGTTGGCCCTTTAGCTACTATAAATCATCGCTAAGTATCCTTTCTCGATCTATTTTATCCTTATAGAAACAATGAAGAAAATTTGAAATTTTTACCCAAAACCAATTCAAATTTTGAAACAAGAATAGAAAAAATACGTAATACCACGATCAGCCTTGTACCCCCTCTTAATCTTTCTTAAATACTATTTCTTTATCTATTTTAGCCATTGAGAAAGATAGAAGAAAAAAGTTTCAATTTTGACAGAAAACAATAGGCTCAAGTCTTTGAAAAAATACACGAAAATTGAAAACCTAATAAATGGTCTTGTTGGTCTTGTACCCACCCTTAATCATTGCTAAATAACATTTCTTAATCTATTTTAGCCTTATTGAAACAAAGAATGAAATTTCAGATTTGGAGCCAAAACCATAGGCTTGCCCCTTTGAAAAAAGACTAAAAATTTGAAAGCCACTCAAATGGTCTTGTTGGCCTTGCACCCACTCTAAATAGCCGCTAAATATCATGTCTCTAATCATTTGGAAAAAGTACAACAAAATCGAAAAGCACACAAATGGCCTTGCTGGCCTTATACCTACTCTAAATCATCCTTAAATATTATTTTTTGTTCTATTTTAGCTATAAAAAAATTCAAATTTCCACCCCAAACAACAGGTTTACCCCTGTGGAAAAAAAATACAAAAAATAGAAAACCTTATAAACGGTCTTGTTGGCCCTTTAGCCAGGAGCCCACCTGCCACTGTAAATCATCGCTAAATATCATTTTGTTGATCTTTTTCAGCCTTATAGAAAACCTGATAAATGATCTTGTTGGCCTTGTTCCCACTCTAAACCATCACTAAATATGATTTCTTTTTCCATTTTAGCCATACACAAAGATAGACAAAATTTCAATTCTTGACGCAAAATCATAGGCTTTGGAAAAAAATAGAACAAAATCTAAAACCTCATAAATGGTCTTGTTAGCCTTGTAACCACTCTAAATATTACCAAACGTTATTTCTTGATACATTTTAGCCATACGCAGGGTAGAAAAAGTTTCACAACGTGACTCCTTTGGTAAAGCTCCAACATCAGCACCAGTAAGAACCATTATAAACCGATTATGCGTTCGTCTTCTTAAAAAAAGCAACTTTTTGTCTTTCTGTTGGAGATCTGAGACCAATTTGCGTTTAATAAATGTTCTTAGTCTTAAATTAACCCGAATTTTGCCCCAAAGACCATAAAATAACCGTGGTATAGCCCCCTTAACGATCTGGAGTGTGCGAATATGTGGTGACTTTATGACGACGCTAAAGCTCTTGTGTTTGCGGAGGAAATCACTTATGAATATTCAAACAATAGAAATTGGTTATTGACCGAAATAAAGCAAAATTGAGGTACTTTTGCAGATGCGGAAAGCCAGTTTTAAGCTCATTGACCAATTTCTGTTGTTTTAATATTCATGATATCATCTCTGGTTAAATTTTTCAGCCTCGTTTCAAAGAATGAAAGTGCGTGAATCAGTGTGGTGAAAGTCACGACGTTATAGCTCTTGCGTGGACAGATAAAATCGCCTATGAATATTCAAACAAGAGAAATTGGTTAATGAGGAAAATGGATCAAAATTGAGGTACTTTTGCAGAAGATGGGGAAGGACAGTTTTAAGATCATCAACCAATTGCTATTGTTTCAATATTCATGGATCATTTCTCGTTGAAATCGGGGGTTGTCCTAGATTTTTCAGCTTTGTGTTACAGAATGAAGAGGTGTGAATATGTGATGAAAGGGAGAACTACAAAGCTTTTGTGTGGACGGATGAAATCATCTGTGAATTTTCAAACAGAAATTGGTTCATGAGCAAACTGAAGCAAAATCGAGGTATTTTTGGAGAAGGTGTGGAAGGCCAGTTTTAACGTCACCGACCAATTTCTGCCGTTTCAATATTCATGGGATCATTTCTCATTAAACAGGGAGATTTTTCAGCCTCGTTTTAAAGCATTGAAGTGTGTGATTATGTGGGTGAAAGTCACGACGCCATACCTCCCTTTGTGGACGGAGAAAATCGTGAATTCGATCAGGCAATAGAAATTAACTGATGACCAAAATGGATCAAAATTGAGGGGCTCAGTTCTGCTACGTCACGGTCTAATTTAGCGTCAAATTTTCAAAAAGGCGATTTGTAATCCGTTTCAATCTTCTCCATCCTTCACTATCCTCGCCATATTTGCATATATTCTTGTCTCTTTGGTGCTTATCTTCCCTGACAAATTGTTATTTCACGTGCACCTTTTCCCATTATTTAAATGTATTTTTTGTCTCTAATAATGACCCAAAATATCGTGAACGAGCTCCTTTAAGCAAGAGATAAATACCGAGAACGTCGGTATTAATCCATATACATGTGTATGGATTAATACCGACGTTCGAGGGATTTATCTGACTTATTTCATGATATTATTCATGAGGGATCTTAATATAACGATCCTTTGTTCAAGGAGCCAAACACCGGCTAATTAGTACGGTCGGATCAAACCAGATACAATGAAAGCAACCTGATGTGTGCTTTTCTCACAGGACTGTAAAAACGTGTTGCGAATTCCTCCGTGACAAGTACTAGACTTTTTTGTACTTTGATATTTTGGCGAGTCCACAAGGGACGTAGCATTGCATTTTCTTTGTTTATGGGTTCTAATGTTTGATATTTTGCTTTGGTTCTTGTTTACTAGTTTTCGGTATACAGTATATGTACGAATGTTTTCCAACGACTCATTTCTCTGTTTTTGTGCTGTCATTATGGACGGCATGTATAGCGACGAGGAGCTTTTTCTTACTCAAAACAGTTTTACAACACAATTTTAGTATTGATTCTATTTCAGACGGCCTAGTAGTTAGTGATGAGCCTGCTTCACAAAATTCGTGTGCGGAAGAATTGGCCATCTTAAGTTTGTTATGCAGCGTACCGGGCATAGAGATGTTAGGTCTTTACAAAAATAGCAACGCCCGGGAACTTCAACTAAGATTGAGTTTTCAAAGGCTTTCGATAGTAGTGAAGCCGTGTTACTTTCTGATTCCATTGGTAGTGAAAAGGCGCCATTAAAGCTTGAAGTCGAGCTACAAGAAGAAACCACTTCTAAATTTTCTAAGGGTTGTGATGAAGCTGGAATTCCTGAAACGAAACCTGTGACATTTAATCAGTTTGCCTTTATAATCTCGAAAGACTGGAAACTTAATTAAAGAAACATGTATTTTCTCTCCATATTGTTTGCAGTGAAGTACATTTGCAGATGACATTATTGTCGAAAATTTAGACCGAAATTTGTCAAGGGGAAGAATTTGATTTTCTCAGGAAGAGCAAGGTTCAATTGAGTAATTGGAAAGTAATTAATTAATGAGGAATTAATTTGTAGAAATTGTAATAAATCCTTCTCTTCAGGAATTTATTTGTATAAATCCCTGAAACGAGGGATTTATACAGATAAATTCCTCATTTACAATCAAATTCAATTCATCAGCCCCGCTCTTCCCTGCTACATTATCAAGCCCTCCCCGGTCTTTCAGTTTGTTAATATTCAACAGGGTTGTAAGTTAAATAAAGGTTGTTGAATAACAAAAGAAAATGTGTCAATCATGAAATAAGTTCATTAACCAATTCCTACCGTTTCAATATTCATGCCATCATGAATGCGGTGTTCATCTTAACTGCAATAGTGTTAATAAAAACTAGAAAAAGACATTAGTGAGACAGCGCAAGCTCATTAACCAATCTTTATTCTTAGATATTTATGCGTTATTGTCTCAGCAAAGAGGAGTGTTAAAAAGGTAATTACAAAGTCTTTAAGAGATATGTTAGTCGATGGTGTACAAAGTTAAAACGTTTCGTACGAAAAACAGCTAGTCACGTATTACTCAAATCTTCAAGGAATAAGTATTGATACACCTTGTAAAAGTTGCAGATGAAAGTATCATTTCCTGACCATTTTAGCTTGTAAGAATGTTTATAGTATTAACGCGCATGTTCTTTATACAGCCTGCCGCTGCTTCTTGGACTCGTTCATCCGAGTTCCCCGTCAACGTAAGCAACGTCTGCAGGAAAAAAAAACAATCAATCATTTAACAGTGTATGGCAAAATTGAGTACTGCCTTTCGCCTCCGCAAAGTATAAAGAGGATGCGTTCCATAAACAAGGCGAGTTCACTAATCTTTGATGTTCACTTGCACAAGAAACGAAAACTGAATAGTTTCTCCTACGCCTTCATTCAATTTGGTCAGCTGGCTTCCCCACTCATCAAAACCGCTGAAGATCTCCTTAAGTCTCGGGTGTATTGCGGTGTGCATTATTTCCGGCTTTTTTTCCCGCTCTACCAATTGAACTATTTTTAATATTTTTAATAATAATTATTATCATTATTTCCGGCTTTTGCTGTCGTCGGATTTCTGCTATTGTTGCCTCCCTAACTATACTTGAACAATTGTAAGCACCTGCATGTTGAATAGAAGTCTAAAAAATATCACTGTACCTTAAGCACGTCATGTTGATGAATCAGATAACAGTTGTAGGGGTCACGTGACAATCTCTCCAGCGCGCATGCGATTGCCCGTTTAACAGCCACGTCAGAGGAGCGTTTCAGGCTGTCACTTAGCGGGACGACTGCTGGCGAGAATGATTTCACATTCTTTTCCAAACTACTACACCTGAAAAAGTATGATTTTAAACTCATTATAGCAGACAGCTTGAAGGAGGGAATTTCGATCCCCAACATTTATATTTTGATGGATAAATGCTACCACTCTTTATTAGTTGAATCTATCAATAACAATGGCCACACACTTATACCCTGTCATTGGTGAACAAGTACTGGTAATTTTCGCGACATAATAGGTTGCTGTGGCAAGCAATAAGAGGTTGAAAATAGTCCTAATTTTAGCTTCAACTGA
The DNA here is from genome assembly GCA_016490735.1 of Pachyseris speciosa. Lineage (NCBI taxonomy): Eukaryota > Metazoa > Cnidaria > Anthozoa > Scleractinia > Pachyseridae > Pachyseris > Pachyseris speciosa. The sequence goes on along the minus strand of JAEMWC010001146.1, from coordinate 60,516 downwards.
TTATATTTAAAAGACGAGCTCAGTGACTTCGCCTTTCTTATATATACTCTGACGAACTGTTTTGGAATCGACTGATCAAGACTTGTAGCATGTTGATATAGAATGAATAAAAGAAATTAGAAATTGCCTTACGTTGCGACAGCCTCTGCCACCCATCGCTTAAGCTCGTCGTCTTCCTAAAGAGATGATGGACAGATTGAAACCTGATTAGACCTTGAAAGAATACTGTGATAACTTTACTCTCTTAAAATGGAAGGGCTAAACATTGGACATGAGTTTCCTCCTTGGATAGAATTACTTTAATTAGCAACTGCATAGTATGTAGCACGTGAAGGTTTTCGATATATTATACATAGCAGCATATTTAACTATTTATATTGTATATAGTAGAGCATTCATTGTTTATTTTATTACTCAACCTCTCTGTTTTCGTATTTCCACTTTTACTCTTATTTTACACGATCCCACACGCTCATGGCTTGAATGCATCGTGTTTAAATAAAGGTCATTCTTAGGCTTCAGTTGCACTCGAGTAATGGTTTGAACGTTAGTGAGCTGAATAGTCAAGTTTCGGGTTTTTCGGTCCACTTACCAGGCTCCTTCTTTCAGTTTGTTTTTCCCCCACCCCCTCCCCACACAATTCTTCTCTGTTAGCGAACCAACAAAACCGGGTTTAAACCTGCGATCGACAAGCAGCCGGCCTAGTGAAGGGATAAAATGAATCTTGAATGTTGTATTTGCCGTTGTAACCTGTTTGCGCAATGGAGACACGAAGGAAGGGACGAATCGGAGGGAGACTGGATCACATAAGATTGAACATCCTACGATTTACAGTATGCCACGGATAGAGTCGTCCCAGAGCCTCGGATTCCCCGGATACCGAACATAATTAGCATGTTTGGCCGTTATAACAGCTAATTCACGGCATACTTACCGTGTTCACGAGGTTAATAAGAAGCGGAACCACTTCATAGTCAGTCAGAATGGACAGGTTTTCACGGTCTTTGCCAATGTTGATTATTGCTTTATTGACAGATATCAGCACCTGAAAAGAAAGAAACTAAAGATCATTTAGCAATGCAAGTTCTAGCCTTTATTGTAACTAAGTGGATAAATGGAATTCAGGGCCCTGTTGTTCGAAAGCCGACTAACGCTAACCCAGGATACGGAGTTAACAGAAGTTTTTGTCTCGCTTGTTGGGAAGGTTTTGTAAATCAAATTTTACGCTTGAAGTAAAGTTAAATGCCAGTCAAAACTTATGAGTTTTGAAAATGTTTTTATTGATCAGTAACTAAACGAGACTCAATGTTCACTCTAATCCGGGATTAGCTTAATCGTGCTTTGAACAACCGGGCCCAGGTCAACAAACCTAGGGCACCGTTGAAGCTTTTTTTTTTCACAGTCTGACCAATGGATGGAATTAAACAACATACGAAGGCTAGCAAGATCCAGCTTTGTAGTTAACGATAGGGTTGTTGTGAATTTTTTTACTTATCTCTCATAGGTTTGAAGAAAACCTTAAATAATCTGGCAAATCAAGGTTACGTTTTACGACTAAATCACCTCCTTATCTTTCGACCGAAGAAGACTGGTAATAAGTTGAAGGCCTCCAACAAATGATCGCACAACGTCAGCGGACTCCTGGAAGAAAAACATAAAATAACCAAATATTATGACAACAAGAAAACTGATACGAAAAATGTCAGAACAATGTCTTACAGGCGATAATACGCCTATTTTCTTTGTAGAGACGGTTTGTGACCCGTAGCGTTGTTATATTGAACAACTGTTCACCGAAGATATGCGTAATGGGTACTTACTGAACCGCCAAGGTAAATAATTCTTTTGTAACTACTAAACCTGCTGGATAGCCGTATTAAACAAAGCAGTTCTTTCCGACAAATAAGTGGGGGAAAAACAGTTAAACATACAAACAAACAATATTCGCGCACAAAATAGAAGTCAATAGCAAACAGGTGATTGGCGGTTTAGGGAGCCAATCAGAGTGCGCGAAAAATTTTCCACTGAATGGTCAGCAATGGAATTGCTTCAATTCTTTTTTTCATCCTAATTTCTAAGATTTGTATAATAACTAGATATGTAACGCCCCGAATCAAACTTCAATAATTCAATGTTTTGTTTCGATAGTATTTACTTGAACTCCTTCAAAAGTAAAAGGACCAAAATAGAGCGTCTCACCGCCACGTTGACAACACACTCACTGATAGCTTCCGCCGCACCTGCTACAACCTGAAGAGTAAGCAACAATCAAACAGAACTCGGAAAAGTGAATTATTAACCACTCGCGTGTATATTGTTTTGATTCCTTTGATAGCAAACGTTACTAAAAGTTCCAAAGAGAAGCGTGACGTTTGCGTTATATGGATGCATGATATCTTTGTAGGGTCAAATTTACGTGTAACAGCCCTCTTGTCTCAAATCGACTTAGTTTAACGAGGGTGACACTTAAAAGTAATTCAACTCAACAAACCTGTGGCCCTCGATATTCCGGATTGAATTGGTATTTGGAAATGTTGGTTTTTGAGGAGAGGGGAAAACCGGAGTACCCGGAGAAAAACAGCTCGGAGCAGAGAAGAGAACCAGCTACAAACTCAACCCACATATGACACCGAGTCTTCTGTTCTGTTTATCAAAAGAAAGTTCCTCCTCTCCTTGTAGTATCTTGATAAAATTTGTTTGTCCATTTTCGTAATTTTGGTTGTACAGTACATGCGTTTCATGGCTGGAATTGCTTGCTTATGCGGAAAATATGCTAAGCGTCATGCACTGTACAGCGGATGTAAAAAATGTTTAACAGGAATTAAAGGAGCGAAGGAGTGGAATCAGCCTCACACCTGACTACTCTGAAATGGGTAATTTGCCAATTTTCAGAGTTAAAAACCAGAAGGAAGTTTTTCTCTTAAAATTGATCGCATGAGATCAATGTCATTATAGATGAACAAACTCACCTTCGGATCCGGAAATTTTAACAAAGACCACAGGAGCCTAAGTCCAT
>JAEMWC010001146.1:0-50000 GCA_016490735.1 Pachyseris speciosa | reverse complement strand
TTGCAGTCGACTTTCGCAGAAGGCAATTCGCATTTGATTTCTTTTTCCAGTCGTCTAAAGAGCGATAGCTTTATCCAGCGGGTTAAGTCACTATAACCAGCGGGTAAAATGGTTTGTAACCAATACACATTTGTCAGTTGGATAGTGGCGCACCCACTGGACAACGTTATCCGCTCGACCTTTGAACACCAGGTCTCAGTTTTTCAAAGAGTGCATATCGGATAAAATGTATTGAAACTAATACAGGTTTATCCGCTGGTTAAAGTTATCCTCTATTTTAACAACTACGGCCAGACATCTAAACAATTTAGGGAAATTTTGTTCGTCCAGTTCGGTAACTATAAAAACTGTCCTCATTTTGAGTCCAGCTAAGTACTTAGATTCAGATTGATAAACAGTACTACACACGAATTTTTCGCGCATTTAACGAGCGTGATTGATGACGTCATCCGTCACGCTTATCACAGTCGCAGTGGCAGAACATTTCTCACCAGTTTCTTAATCCCGCCGCTCCTCCTCACTGCATTATAAGCCAGTCGGAATGTTATAATGTTGCTGAGCGTTTCCGACGCCAGGGACTGGACCTCTTTCAAGTTGTTCTGGAGACAATCGATAAGTTGCTGGATTCCTGTGCCAGGGAGAAGAAAATCACACCAGAATCAAACTCACTGCAAGCGGGAAAAAGAGAAAACGTAAAACACTGATTTGACTTGTTAGTTGCTAGAACTATTGGCCTGACAAGGATGTTATCTACCAAATATGTTACCTACCTCCAAGTCGATAAATTTCCATATTTATCCTTTTTGTGTGTGTTATTACCCTCAAGATTTGAAGGGAACCGACCTTAAAGGTAAGCAACACAGAGATTGCAAATTTCCAAAGGAACACATGCTGGAAAGAAATGCTACTTCTTTACACCCTACTGTTTATTTGCAATGAAAATCAAATAGAATTCTCATAATTAACTTCCTTGTTATTATTGTCAACATTGTCATCATCATCATCATCATCATCATCGTCGTCGTCATCGTCATCGTCATCGTCATCGTCATCGTCATCGTCATCGTCATCGTCATCGTCATCGTCGTCGTCATTGTCACCATCATCATCATCATCATCATCATCATCATCATCATCACCTCCACCACCACCACCACGATTTTGGTCATCATTACCATCATCGTCATCAATACTACATGCTCCTTACCACACAGCGCCAGTGGTCTGTCTTTAAAATGTTGAGCAGAATACTGATTCCTCCCATCTCGAGAATCGCTAATTGGCTTGCCTCCTGCTCAAGGCTGACGTCACGAAAGGCACACAATGCTATGACTGTTGCGGTAGGGTTACCATACTAAGAAATAAACGTGGTAATAAGGGACGGTCTCATTTATTTGGCAAACTGGTTTTCTTGAAATAAACATAAACATTCCTGCGGTATTTATTAAATAAACACAAACATTCCTGCGGTATTTATTAAATAAACACAAACATTCCTGCGGCATTTATTAAATTGTATGGAATCATATGGAACTCAACCGAGTTACACAATTGCATTGTCGTAAAGTTTAATAACGTCGTCAGTTGTAAACACTTCTCCTTAATCATAATAACAGCTGTTATAATCCTCCTAGACCTCTCCAAGTTGAAATTACGGCTCTCGTATTTTTAATAACGTAGTTATTTAAAATGCCAAGCTCGCGGTATCGTAATTTTCTTGCTTAATGAAAGTAGGACAATTACAGCAACACAAACTCACAACGAGCCAATCAGAAACTCGAAAATAATTGTGCTAGAAGTTCCAAGCGTGACAATTCACTACATTTACTCCTGATTGGCTGAAAAAGAAACAGCGCTGATTGGCTAGAGAATACCACACTCAGGCACTGGAAGTGATTGGCACCAAACAAAGGTAAAGCAAGTTTAGAATGTTTCTGAATTGCTTCTTCATGCGATCAATTTCTGTCTAACACGGTTCTTACAGTACAGTTACCTTTAAATATTTTATAAGTTTCTGGATGTCCCAGTACTCTGCAGTTAGCTCTGGATTCACCTTAAAATGGCAAAAAGAAGGAAAACATTGCAAAGACTGGTTTTCCGATCACTATGATTGACGCAACCTGGCATGGTGCTGAACGTATGCATGTAAAACACATAGAAGCGTTCTTAGTTAGCTCTCAGTATCGGTGAAACTCACGTTGCAAATAAATCTATATCCTCTTTTTGTCTTACATGTTTTTTTTTTCTGAGACAACATATATTCATTCTCGCATATTCATCACTTACGGGTATATTATTACGAACCCCAGTTGGCTTGTTAGCTCAGTTGGTAGAACACTTGACCGGTATCGCAGAGGTCGTGGGTTGGATTCCCTCACAAGCCTGAATTTTTTCAGGCTTCATTTTCACTATTGCTTAAGTGGTGTTCATAACTGCGATGATCATTCACATATTCATTCTTTAATCCGCAGTTCAAATATATGATTTTCATACATTCATTCTCACAATAAATGTGCTCGTTTTACTTCGGGTGAGTGCAAATGAGCACGCAGGACACTGAGGTGACGTACTGAACGAAGAAAATACTTTTGTACTAGTAAAGCTTGCGTAACACATGACAATGTTTCGTGAACGCCACTTGTCTTGCACCTTTGTTGCTCCTTTGTCATACAAGTTGTAAGAAATGTTTGCGAAGTGCGACAGGAGGAATTGTCCTAGCTTACCTTGATTGTAATTTCTTCGTCATCCTCGCTTTCGTCACTGCTCGACGACGATTCACAATGACGCTTGTCAGCGGCATGGTTGTTTGGGTCGTTAAGTTGTGTTCCTTTCGATTTACTTCTACAATGTACAGAAAGCGATATAAAGATGATACATGAAAAAATACAAAGGAGATAAGAAACAGCCACAGTTCTCCTTTTCAACAGAGGACCAGTTGTTCAAAGCACGATTAAGCAAATCCTGGGTTGAGCTTTGAGTCCAGTTTAGTTACTGTTCAATAAAAACTTTTCCAAAAGATTTTCACCCTTACGTTTTGACTGGAATTTAACTTTACTTTAAGGGAAAAATTTGATTTGCAAAACATTCTCAACGACCGAGATGAGATAACTCCTAATCCTGGCTTAGCGTTTATCGGCTTTCGAACAACCAGACGCAGATAGTTTTTAAACCATTAATTAAACTATTTTCAGATGGAGACTTTGGATTCTAACTTTAAATTCTCTGTTGAAGGTGATTATTCAAAAGAAATTGCTTGACAACATCAACAACTTTATTTCAATTAGCCACTTTCGAAACGAGTAAGGGCCTGGGAATGAGTTTTAAAAAAAATGTTTCCACTGCATGAAAGAGCACCTCAAAAAATGGTCACCTGACCAACTTTGACGCTGTTCAGTGGAATTGGAGCTGAAGAAAAGCGTTTGAAATTTGTGAAAATTAGGAATTTGTATGGTTTGGATGGACGCACTTTCCGAAATGGAGACATTTGTATGGGAGTTTTTTAAGTTTGAAATGCATGTTGTTTGGCAGCTTTTCATCCAAACACGCTCAAACGTGCTGAGACTGCTTATTTTGAGATACTCTTCATGTGAGAATCGATTTAGTTCAATTTCAGTGATTTTCAGTGAAGTTTGGATTCGTTCCGAGGCCCTTACTCATTTCGAAAGTGGCTAGGGTTGAGAAAGTGGCTAGGGTGCATAATCACATTAAAAGGACTGTAGTCTTCATTATGGCCCTATGGAGGACTAACGCTTGAGAAAAGTAGAAAAATCGTAGTCCAACAGCCGTCTTTGACAGAGAACTATAATATAAACCTTACCCAACAGAAGTTTTGTCCTTCTGTCGGTTCCTCGCATTATTTTTACGTTCTTTAGCACTGGTGAAAAATAAAAACAAGACTTTTAGAATACCAAATAAAAAACAAAAACAAACAGAGTATCGGAGTTTCGACTTAGCACGCTCTAAAATCGAGGAGTTCTTCTTATTTAATCCATGACTTCATAGTCACTGTTCATTCGGCATGCATGAGTTGTTCCATCCGCGAGATACTGGGAAACGATTTCAAAGCATTTTGCCTGCTTTTTCGTATCAGGTGCCCTTTCAAGCAGCTTACAGCATTGTTAAACACTTTGCATTCTTAATTTCTTTCTTCCACGCATCAAAAGTTTTCAGTTTTGCGTCCCGGAAGAAAACAAATTAAAGGCTATTTCTATTTACCCTGCTAGCAGAGGTGTCTTTCTGGGAAGTCTTTTAACATGTACGAGGACGTTCGAGTCTCTTGTCTTTCGCGTAGTCGGCTTGTTTACCGTAAAAGCTCTATTAAGCCTCCCTCTCTAATAAGCCCCCCGTTTGGGGGTCGGTTTTTGTAATAAGCCCCCTCCCCCCCTTTTGGGACACGAGAATTATTCCCTCCTATTCCCTCTTACGAAATACACTTTATGCGGCTCAGTTGGTTTGTTTTTAAACAAATATACAATAAAACAAACAATACTGTTTCCTGCTCGGTATTACATAATAAATTTTTACTGCAGTTGTTTGAGATTTGTACAGAAACTATTGAACATGAAAACGGCGTGTTCAAAGATTTGAAATAAGGCCCCCCTCTACAATAAGTCCCCCGTTAATAAGGCCTGAAGTTAAATAAGCCCCCAGGGGGCTTAATAGAGCTTTTACGGTACTTACCCCAGAGAAACCTCTGCTGAGAGCCGCTTACATTTCCCGTTGAGCATGCGCCTTAGATAGGAAGGGAAAAAAGCCGACTACGCGAAATACAAGAGACGCGAACGACTTCGTACATGCTAAAATACTTGCAAGAAAGAAACCTCTGCTAGCAGGGTAATTTTCATTTTGCAGGCATTACGTGCCTGTATCAACTTTCAGCTCTCAAACCATTATCCTTGCTTACCTCCGGCTATCATCAAACAGGCTCATCTGATTTGTTTTCCATAATGTCTCGTACGTTTTATCGCGTGAAGATTTGGCCTCGTGTCTTTTTCCCGCATTATTCCTACGTGTGGAATCTTGTGCGGCAGGGACTCTTTTTTCCCTCGCGCCCCTTTGGACTCGTCCCCATACCCCTATCTGGCCGTTTGGAGGTCTTGGGCGAGGCCTTTGGACTAGCACCTTTTGGCTGCGACTGTGAGGTGCTGAAAGTGCAAAGGTAAAGATAAGTTTTTAAACCGTTTCACTTCCAACTACCAAAATCGTCGGACGAGGCTTAAAGTAAGAGGGTGTAGATGGGATTAACTGATAGCTGAGAATCGGCCAAAATTGTTAACTGTCAGCTGAGAAATGGCAGAAAATTTAAGTGATAGCTGAGATTCCAGTACCCCTATCCGGACCGTCAAGTAAAGCTGCCAATGTACACCTTAAGAGGCCATTGGTAAGAGAGTAAAGTCACACTCAGGTCTATCCTTCTCTTAATTTCGCTGTGAGGGAGACGGCTGATGTAAGAGACCTGGGTACATAATAAGGAGGGAGAGAGGGACTGTTATTTAACAAGCATACGTTATTTCTCTTAACAGGAACAATTCTATTAATACCTTTGATCATTTTTCTTTATTGCCACTCGTTTTTCTTCTGATGCAAAATCACTCTCTTTGTTGTGTTTTTCATCTGCTTCCGTGTTATTTTCCTCTTCGGAATGGCATTTATCTTCAATTGCAGGATCACCCTTCAAGAGAATAGAAATGATCGTCTTTTATGAGCACCTTGACTGAATCCTGGTGTCAACTGTCCTTAACCCGTTAAGCACCAATAGTGATCAGTGTCTATCTTCTCTTTACCATACCACTGCTTAGTTAAAACATGCATGTCATGAGAATTACAAAAATTATCATCAAAGAAAAAAGTTGTTGATTTTCAGCTAAATTATATCAACGTGGCTCCAGTTGTTCAAAGCGGAGAAGATTACTTTATTCAACGGATAAGTCGCTATCCTGCCGATAAAATGCATTGCAATTAACTGATACATTTTATTCCCTGGATAGCGACTTAGCTGCTAGATAGAGTTACCTGCTCTTTGATAGCAAGTGCTGCAAAACCTGGATGAAAGAGAAGTGCTCGTTCAAATCATGCTTGCGCTCGCTTACATCGCCGTAGTTAACAAGAAAAGGTTTCAAGAACAGAGCGATGTTTCTTTCTTACCTCATTTTCTATAGGTGCGTCACTGCTTTGTTCTCCTAGCTCCTGATTGGTCAAATTTTTACCGTGCTCCACCAAAGACGTCATGCTATTCGAGAGGTCTGGACAGTAAAACGGGCTAGTAGAACGGGTACAAGTGGAGGCCCTTTCTGGCCATTCATACAAGGGATCAGTACCCCTATCACACAAAGATGTACCTCTTCCAGAAGAGGGAGTGTTAGAAACTTGCGAAGTAGACCCCTGTGTGTCCTCAGGTGTCAAAGAACCTCGTCCTGATGTCGAGGTAGTGGTCGCTGAACTGACTCTTCGACGGAGTTCCTCGAGTTCAGCGTTTTGTTTTTTAACCAGCTCTTCAAGCCTGCAAAAAATAAAAAAATGATAATAATAATAATTAAGTTATGTTATCGCTCCTTGGTCTCCCAAAATACATATGTTGCAACTTAATAATTAATAATTTTATTCCTTATAATCGCTTGATGATTTCTATTTTCGGGAAAAAACCGCAAGGAAATACTTTTTATTTTCGCACGTGTGGGGTTCAACTGGCCATACCGGGGATATGGCCAACCGAAATTAAATATTTTAAATCTTGTTTAAATCTAGCTGTCGAAAAACTTTCATCGGTAATCGAGTTGAACGCGAGCTATACGCACCTTTCCAGTGAAATTCTAACGAAATAATTGTGCTATAAACCGGCTATAGACACCGCAGTGAAACAGTTACCACGTACATAGCCACAAATAAGTACTTTACGGGAGATGAATTAGTCCGTACCAGCATAACGTATAGGGCGAAACTATACTAATGTCTAAGGATGAAGGATATCAACTGTGTTATGACTCTATGCGGTTGTTGCTGTAAATCTGTGTACCCCTGCAGGAATCCTGGCACATGAGTATACGAATCTTATATTTTCCACACATGGCCTGACGCATGTTAATGATGATAATGATAATGATAATGATAATGATAATGATAATGATAATATGAGAATGAATATATGTAAATCATATATTTGAACTGCGGATTAATGATTAAATATGTGACTGATCATCGCAGTTATGAACACTACTTATGCAGTAGTGAAAATAAAGCCTGAAAAAAATTCAGGCTTGTACGGGATTCGAACCCACGACCTCTGTGATACCGGTGCAGCGCTCTACCGACTGAGCTAACAAGCCATCTGGGAGCTGGTCGCCCACACCCGTGAGTGGGTAATATATGAGAATGAATATATGAAAATCATATAAAGAATTTTTAAAGCACTAAAATTATAAACAATATTCAGAAGCGCTTTACATTAAGTTACAAAAAACAAAAAAAAGTTCTATACTAATATTGATGGTTATTCACGTATACGACCTTAACAAGCTCTTATATTTCCCTTCTACAACTTCGTATACTGTTACTATACGTCCTCAGTAAGGGCTCGTCGTCCGATCATTTCGTTCATTAATAACACATAAAGATCATTCAAAACAAACTGATGGAGTGATGCTTTTAAGTCCAGAATGAAATTTATTCCCGATCATTAAATAACGACAAGTTATTCCTCCTTCTTCTTTTAGCATCAATTTAAGCGACAGGAAGATAACTAATAAAGATTCTTTCTTCCTCATTTATTTTAATATGTCAGCACTTTCCTATTCGGTGCGGTATCGTAACAAGGGATTTTGAACAAATAACTAATGGTTATATGGCAGCATCGCACACATTCAAAGCCGGGTTTTCTTGTAGAAACCAACATAAAAAAAATCATGAAACGGTAAAGAAAATCGTAGGATCATATAAAGAGAAATGTAATTTATAACATAAATTAGACATAAAGAGAAGACCAAAAATTCAAAACCCCGCAAGTTTTCGAATTAGACAAGTTAGCATATCTGTTTGGGTCTGAAGGATTTAAAACCCATTTCAGAGAACATACATGTAGAACCAATTTCGTTGGACACAAATTGGACCAAACACAGATACATTTGCGAAGATAAGATGGTATTTTTCTCTTAGATCAGAGACTACGGGTGATATTATTAATATTTTCAAGCAAGAGAACATTTTATTATTGCTTTTTTGGTGCCTCAAAATCTCACCTAATAAAATGAAGCGAATGATAAAAGCTATTGACACATCAAAATTGGGGATGTTAAATTAAAAAAATGTGCGTATATTTAATTGTTATTTCTTTTTCTGTTCCACTGCGCTTAAAAATCATATACAACAAAAGATCGCCGATATGAATTGATCATCCACAAGGTAGCATTAACCACAGGTAATGTGCATCGTTAATTCTTACCAGTTGCAGAAATTGCTGTTCCTCGAAGCGTCTTGAAATGCTTAAAATGTTCTTTTGGGGTTTCAGCAAATGTCGGTCGCTAGCGCACGAGAACTAAGCGAAAATTTGTTGCTTTGAAAGAAGTGTTTGAGATCTTTGTAAATATAGCTTGTCTTTCTCTATGGCAACCACTCTCAACCAGTGGTCGAGTTCCCAGCTTAATTTCTTTCACCCACAGTTCATTTGAATGAAAACTATTTTGTGTTGACATTTTTAACACTGAACAGCTATCGTTCATCTTACGCATGCGTATTAGAACAGCACCTGTTGTTCGAGGCAATATTTAAATAGTTTCGACTTGTATATTGACAATAGTGTCTAGATTGGGAGCTGAATCGAGAGGAAAATTTATGCTTCTATCGATATTGAAAATGTTCAATTTTACAGTTACGGAAATATTGTCTTTCTAAAGATGCAAATTGTACGATAGCCTCCTGGAGAAATTTAAAAAAATCAGAATTCTATGATCTTCCAAGTAAGTAAAGAAAAGCGTTCATTTTATAACGCGTACAACATAATGAAAGAGCTGTGCAAAAAGCTATACCGAGGTAAGTTTTCTTCTCGAGATGAGCAAAAGAAAACGTCCATTGTCAGTCGAAAACAAAAACAGAAATGAATTAGAAATGATTTACTAAATCATGTTATTCTGGTTTCCGAGTTCTCCGCGAAAATAATAAAAATAATAAGACGGCGATTTTTCTCTTTGACGTACAAATTAAAAAGAACTTTTCCCCAAATTTGCATTCGAAAGAGTTGAAGCTTTAATATTTGCTTTCTAAAATCCATTAAAGCTGTCCATCCTAATGGACATGACATGGATGGACATTAGCCTATCAGAGGAAAGCAACAGCGAGCACGTGCTTGGATCAACCAATTAAAGTTTTTTTGTCTTTTTTTTTCTGCCGAGGAAATCGTTTTAAGCATGCATTCTCCTGCTATGTGAAAAAAGTCTTAAGACAAAGAAAAAACAACTAGCTATTTTTACAGAACCAATTTTAATGAGAGCAAATGTTTCATTATTCCAAGACAGAAAAAAGTGACTTGCTCCGAAAGGAAAGAGCTTCGGCAAAGCAATTTAGCAAGCGCACTGCTGGAAGTGTCTATATTGTTGAAATTTAAGAGGCCACACGACACAGGAAGTTTTCCAAAACCAGCTGCATTGCTTTTTGAAACAGATAACTTTTCTTCGCAAAAAAAAAAAAGGTTCACGATTTTTCGTTAATCAAGCGCGAAATTAAAAATCGACTTTCTTATTTGAAGTGGTTACCCGTTCTAAAGCAAACATGTTTGATAACAATCCCTCCTTTGGTGACACATTTAAGAAGTTGTGGGTGTCATTTCGTGTAAAGAAAATCCTTTTAATTTTTGTGCTAATAAAAAATTGTTTAATACGAGTCAAGAGAAAGAGAAAACATTCGATTCAGATTTCGTTGGCTTACATCTTAACGAATTACAATAAGCCCTTCAAGTTTCGTAAGGATGTGCAACACAAAATAAAAACTAAAAACTGGCGTGCTTAAGGTTAAATTAAAGAGCGAGTAAATTTGTCACTCTTACTGTCTATTCGCGTCCAGGATTCCAGCAATGTCGGTGCATAAGTCAATGATGTTCTTCTGTCTTTCGTCTTTCGTTTTCGCATTGTTAAACCGTCTCACAATTCGTACGGCTTCTTCTGCAACTTCGTACCTTCCTTTGACCTCCTCCGAGAGCGAAGCCATCTCGCTTAGTTCTCACTGCACCTGCCACGCAAAAACAAACGGTTTTCTTCCTGAATTCATTGGAGTAAACTATTGTGAAACTGTCTAATTTCTAAGAGGAGAGCCCAGGGAAATTAGCAGAAGTGAACAGTCATTTCTAATACAGGCGGTCGAACGACTGTACCACTTGGTAAGACATATATTTTAATTGTTTATTGGCTAGAAAATTGGATATGATTAAAGCGTACACAAACGAGGAAACCAGAGACCATTTTTGCGAAAATTAAAATTGTTTGCTTATCTGCAAGCTCACCCACCGATTTGCTATGAAATCAAAGTGTCTATGAGAAACGAGACATGAAAATATCCAACTTACGTTTTCCTTCGCAACAAATTTTCTCGCGTGAGGGTTACAAAAGGAAATTGAAAATGAATTTAAAATTGAAACTGAAATTTAAAAAAATGTTTCCTTAATAACAAATGTTTATTTACGTGAGCCTTCCCCGCCGTTTGTAAATAATGTGGATTTTTAAAGTGAGATTACGCCTGCGATATCACCCAACGAAATTAAGGAATTTATTGAATTCTTCCGAAGTAAATTTCTTCATCGTTATGTCATACTATTATCTCCAAAATGCGAATATGGACAATAGCGATCAGATAATCGTGATAGTTGATAGCAAAGTCTAGAAGAACGCACCAATGATAAAGCGCTCTAGACCTGCGGACAAAATAAGGAGTGCGCGAAATTAATACGACCTAAGTGCGTGCAACTTGAAGATGGATCGCATGAGGTTCGGCGACTGATCTTGAGATGTGGCATTGTTACAACAATGGAGTCAACACTTGCTGTTTTGCGATCTTTTCTGGTCGTGTTAATAAAAATCAGCTAAATCGCCTCGTTACAGAATTTAAAGAGCATTCCGTCTCGACGTTAAAGTTTTATCTGATTTAAAAGGTAAACAGGTTTATCTATGCAATGAGCCCCTATCACAACAGATCAGTAAAATCTAAGACTTTACCAAGCGATCTAAAGCTTCTCTTCGAATCATTATCACCGTTAACAGCTTAGATAACATTTCAAAAATTACTAATTAACTTCGACACACCGGAATTTGAAAGAGACAGTATTTACCCGTTCGATGTTGATGATGTCCCCCTTTCGTTTTCGGTCAAACAGCAGCTGGCTTAACCTAACAAGCGTCCGTTTATGCAAAATTACACGCAATGATTTAAATGGATCGAAGATCAATTTTAAGTTGCTAGATGTTAACAGCCTTAAAGACACTTATGTCACTCAAACCACTGGTAGCTTCAGGGATAAACATCGACGGAAACTCATAAAGAAATGAAAATTCAGTCGATAAATTAAAACACAGGCTTTTCTTGTGATCTTATTCGGTAATTTTGTAACAAAAGATCAAACGGGCTTTTTTATGTTTACTGTAAATATCACTTAAAATCAAATGCTCTCAACACGTAACACATCCTCTTAATTGAAAAATGGACAAAGTCGCTTATTGGCTCATGTCAATTTGTCCAAGAAGGCAATCACCTAGATCCAAAATATTGTAAGAGGCGTATGAAATGGAATAGCTGGAAAGACTGTTAGATTGTCGTTGAACTATTAAAGTGATTAGAACGAGTCATGCGCCTTTACTTTGTTACTATGGCAACAAAAACCTAACTAATACTATATAATAACTAAAGTCAATTCGCGCGCTATGATTGGTCAATCAGCTATGGTTTATTGTACTGTACCAGTGAAGTTATGGAAATTTCGCGCGTCTTCTGAATTATATATAAAAGAAATATACCACAAGTTTCTATGGTTTATATGCATGATAAACCACTTGGGATGTTGGAAGAACACTCGAAGAATTCGTGAATCCCGCGTGGTTTATCAGCCTATAAACCATAGAAACTTTGTGGCATATTGCTTAAATTAACGACTACGCCGCCGAGCAAAGACGACTTTCACGTACAGATGTCAATATGTACCACGTTTTTAAAATTACTAACTTCAACACATAAGAATTTAAAAAGAGAGTGTTTACCCGTTTGAAGCTGGTGATGTTCACCTTTCGATTTCGGTACAAAACGCACCTGCCTAGGGGCAGGTCGGCTCATGCAAAGTGTATGGTACAATTTAAATGGATGCAACATCCACTCTAAGTTCTTGGTAACATTATAGCCATAGCCGTCAGCGTTTTATGCGAAACTGAGACGCACTTAAGTAACCAATAACACCGATAGCTCATAAAAATTCACGGAAAAAAAATGAAAACACACGGCGTTCTCGTCAGAGATCGAGTTCTGTAATTCGATTTCAGATCTGCAAAAAAAAGTCAAAAAGGCCTTTTTATGTTTAACGTAAATAGCGTTCAAAATCAAATGCTCGCAACACTTAACGAATCCCTCTTATTAGCAAAAAGCCTGGACTGCGAGTACTCTTTAATTTCGGCGATAGATTGTGGGACGGGAGTAATACACGCGCGCGCGTGTCTTTCTCCCGCCCCACAATGCATCGCGGAAGTTAGAGACTACTCGCAGTCTGTAAAAGCCTATCACTCTGAATTCTAAAGCAAACAATAACCAGATCTAAAATATTGTAACTGACATTTAATATGGAATCGTTAGAAAAGCAGCCATTTTGTCGTGGAACTCAGTCTTAAACTAATTGAAACAAAGATCGATGACGTTAACGTTTTGATTTCAATATCCACCACACTCACTCACAACTATTTTAACACTTTATTTGTGTTCGGACTTGGTCGGTGCTTGTTGCTATGGTGACGATAAACCTGACTGATAACGCAGTGCGAAGAAGACTTTCAATATGTACCACACTTCAACACTTCATTTCATATGTTTGGACTTGAGCGGACAGACGTCTATAGATTTTTATTATATCTCTCACTTAGTACGCGCGCTGTGATTGGCCAATTTTTCGGGCCGTTTTCTACAGTACGACCCGCTTGATTTCAACTAGTTTTCTCTCCTGTGCGCCGGATTAGCCTCAGAGATATAATAAATATCTTACTAACCTCGTTTTCTCTGTCCGTACTGTAAGTTATGGATCCTCGTTTTTTCCTATTAATTTATGGTTTGGCCATAAATCAACGGGAGAAAACTGGTTCCGTAACTCGAAGGTATATATTCTCTGTCAATGTAGACACCTTGTAAAAATAGCATCCAATTTATTACTCCCGTGCAGGCATATAAATTTAACTTGTCTAACCTAAAAAAATAAACAACATTGGGCAGCCATTTCATCGTTTTGCAAAGATTTTAATAAAACCACAGAAACGGGGTGTCCGCTAATTAACCGATCATTTAGCAACTGTTCAAGACCACGGCGATCGAGACACCGTGCGGTGGCAAGAATTAACATAACCTTTGCCATAGTTACGACTTCCCAAAAACCTTCCAATAAATTTGACAGAGTATTATGCAAAGAATCACGCTGGTGGATGAAATTTTCTTATCCGATGTTTACGGGAGAAAGCCCCGCATTCGTCTGCGGTGGGAAAAATAGTTTATAACTGACTTAAATCACAGGTTTGTGAATACGTTTTAAATGTCGGATCACTGAAGATCCCATAGTTTCTATCAACAGTAATCTACAATTTAGTGGCTTTTGTTGAGCTCACTTATTCATAAACTAGCTAATTTCGTTGGACGCCGATAAGGACTACGGATTTAATGAACACCAGAAGTTTTCATTGACCGAAATAAAATTACCGAATTCAATTTGGACAAGATTCATTGAAAAATCTTCGAATCTTCAGGAAATAGCCGCAAGAGCTAGCAACTTTTTTGGGCAAGAGAAAAATGCAACTTACCTTGTAAAGAATATGAAATGTGACGAACTTCTGGCTTGGTATAAGAAGCTTATAAAACAGTCATCGCAACACGAAGAATCGTGTAGCACGCGGTGAACCAGCTGCAAAAACGTACGTCTCACTGTCTTCATTTGTGAATTTGTTTAATTTGATATTTTTATCCAATTATATCAATACACTGTCAACCGCAAATGCAGAAATCAATCCTTTTGTTTGGCACAAAAGGTACTTACAAGGATAGATTCAGGATCCGATGAAATATTTGTGACTATAGGTTCCAACAGAAGACTGATGACCGAACTGGATTCGGCGCGTTAATTAACTACCCTGTTTACTTTGTTTGTTTTTCAAATTTTATGCCAATCAGTTGTGTTTGAAAAATCGGTAAAAAATATTTTTGATTTTAAATTAGTCATTTCTTTGCCACGCATAAATAGAGGAAGAAAAATTCAACGTTTCCTGAATCAACTTAGAAAATTTGTTTTGGTAACAAGAAGGAAATGAGACGAATGGAATTAGGTATTTAATCCAGTTGCTATAGATTTCTTAAACTGCTTTCACTTCTTTAAAGTTTTGTCAGATTGTTTTCCACTTGTTTTATGATGATTCAGTTTCTCGCTTTGAGAAAAATTACATCTCAAAATATGTTGTTAGAACTTAATATAAATTCTCTACAGAAAGTGAAGAGTTCAATATCATAACTTCTACCTATAGTTTTTGCTCCTAAAATCTGCCAGAATATATTAAAAACCCAACAAAACTGTTGCAATTTGAAAGTTTCGTTCATCTTTTCGGGAAATAATCGGAAACGTTCGTATGGCTTTCGTTCTTCTTTTCGAATAATCGGAAGCGTTCGCATGACCTTCGGACGATCTTCGTAATTTTCGAAAAATTTTCGGAATCCTAAGAGAAAATCTTCCTCATTGGGATAACAAGCTTCTTTCCTCAAGGAAAAAAATACTGACATGCTGAAGTGTTCCACAAAGCATCGCTTGCGGGTGACCCATAATTGCCTTTATCCGTGTTCACTCGTTGCCGCGTAAACATTACTGGTTTGATTTCATTAAAAATATCAGCCCGAGGGTCCTTAATTAAACCAAGATAGGATCGGTGCGATGATCTTATCAAACAAGTAAAGTTGTTTACCACACAATCACTTAATCCCAACAGATCATGTCTATCTTCGCACAGGGTTAGCTGTCATTAACGGTTTCCGGCGATTTCTCTTCACCTTCAGATTCAAAAACAACATACTGAGTTCCACTTTCTCGTTTTTGTGCAGAGCTTAAACGCAAATATCTGCAATTTTTAACGTCTTCAACATCCACAGGTTCTCTCTTTGCTAAGTCCCTCTGTTCCTGGTTAGTTTGAATTTCTTTCAAGTCTTTCTCGACGTTTTTGTACAAAGGTGGAAAGTAATATGGCGACCGTGGCAATTGAGTTTTGTCATCAACTTCAACGGTCGGATGTTTTTCTAGCATCTCAGCGGGATGCCATTTTTCCTCCACAACATGTTTTGCAAACTCACGTTCCTTCCTTCTGGCACTTCGTCTCGAAAACAATTCTCGTCGTTCTTTTAAAACCAGATTAGTTCGCACGAAATCTCTCTTCTCAAGCAACAGCCGCTGGCTCACGTCTTCTCGTTCACGTTGAATTTGCCTTTCTAACTTTTCGTATTTCCTTTGCTCCGCTGAAAATGAGTTGTTGAATTTTTTCTGGGTCGACGTTTCGAGTGCTGGTAAAACAACTTCGATGTCAGGTGCCGCCGAGAACATAATTTCTTCACCTTGTACATAATGCGTATCCATATTATATTCGCCAATATGTTATTTTTGCATTCGTAAAATTTCACCAAACGGTTTGAATGAGAACCTTTGAAGGCACTGAATCAATATACTGACAGGCGACTTAATCAGAAAGCTATCCCAAGCGACTACCCGGCCTAAGCGGAGATAATACACCGCAAGGAGGATGCCAAATGTACACAACTACTGTTGATGCCTTCTCATCTTATTTGCGAACCTTATAATTATAGTCGGGTTAAATGCTGAATAGCCAGCTTCAAAGCACACTTGCATTTGCATATTAATTGAAGATTTTCCATTAATCGAGGTACGAAACTCACCGCGACATTCGTCAGAAACAGTTATTAAATCTTGCTTGACCATTCAACGACTGCAGTTTCTCAAACAGTAAATTTTATTTTCATATTTTGTGTAGTTGACGACGATAAACTTGTTTGCTTACAAAGGTAATCTAGACATAATTTCAACATGCGCTCTTTATTTTCGTTATTAATTTCGACCAGCTGTCAAACTTTCAGTGTTAAGCCTTTGTTATGACAATTATCTGACCTAACATCGCCAAATCCAATCTTGTGTCAGCTTTTTGACGAGAAAAATAGTTTCAGGGATAGTTTAATCTAATAGTTGGCATTTTTTTCCTTGCGATGAAAAGTAGACCGAATAAAACAATTATTGCAACTGACCTCGACTCCAGCTTAATTTCGAGCTGAATCGACACGAAGGAGGTGATACATCCTTACTTCCTGTGATGCTGTTTGTTTGTCAATAGTTTGCTAATTGACTTGGTAACTTTCCTGACGTTTAATTTGAACCAGTCTTTAAGACGAGGCTTAGTATGGATTTAACTTAAATATTAATTAAAATCGTTCGCGTTTCAAGCAATCAAAAATCCCTATGATCCTATGGGATATTTTGGGAATTTTTTGGCGATGTTTTGACATATCTGGGACGAGATAATTTTTCTCAAAGGATTGAAGTTAAATTTAGGGAAATAGGAAATATTGAAGATTTAATGAATGTTTAAAATTGGAATTTGAAGTTGAAATTAGTAGATGGACACCAAACAGTTCTCCACCAACCTGGAGTGCCCTTTTGGGGTGTCAACGGTCTGGTGGTGCTTTTTACATTTCAATCCTCTCTTTAAACTCCTTAAAATTTCAGTCAAATTCACGTGTACCCCCACCTTAATTCAACAAACGATTACCTTCCAAGCTTGGCCTCTCATGCGGTCATTTTTGGGGAATCGTATTTCTGTAGGCTCGATTACCAGACGCTGTTTTGGGAAAAGAGCCCGCGCTCAATCGAGCCTTGTATTTCTGGGGAGGAGGTAAACTACGAAATCACTGCGTGGTGGGGGGGGGGGGGGCGTTCTGATTCACAAAATACAGACGCCTAACTAACTAAAGATCGTTGGATCATTCTTCTTTCCTGGGTTAAACCACTGTATGGTTTAGTCTTTTACCATGAGAATTCGTCACCGCAAATCTTCATAGCTTTTGCGCATGCGTTTTTCAATTTTTTCATTTTTGTTTTTTACAAAAGCCCTAATCTAGTTTAGCCTCACTTCCAGGTCCATTTGGCTCTCTGGTCGAACGAAGATGAGTCCTACAGACATCCTTGAAGTGTTGCCAGGCAACTCGTCCAATTGCCACCAACGACTGGTTTCGGTGAAACATTTTTAACTCAGATATTGCATTAATTGTGATATCGAAAACATAGGTTCCTTTAAGGAAAGCTATGTTTATTTGGGTATGCAATCCAAGTGACCGGTAACTGAGTGACCTTTAAAACAAACTTGTCTACAGGCGGAATTCTACTTCGTTGGCTCGTTAACACCAGTCCATTCAAGTTCGCTTTGTTGCTTCCTTCCGTTGTCCGAAGTACGAATACCGCTAATCTGGGTTACTACTATGGAAGTTAAACGTTTAGGCGACATAGGATTAGTAATACTCGGGCTTTGAACAACTCGGCCCTAGTTGCAAGGCAAGTTCCTGTTGCCATGGCCCGCGCAGCAAGTTTGCAACTGGGGAGGGGGTAGGGGGGGGGGGGGAGCTCGCTTCGAACGCGTTAGCGTGAATCAACTAGGTGGGTCCGGGGGCATGCTTCCCCGGATAATTTTTAAATTAAAGTCCTCTGAAATGGATGGAAATGCATTTAAAACTAACATGGTGTGGTGAAACTTAAATACTTTCAGCAACAAAAAAGAGCTGTTTTAAAACAAGAATAATTAGTTTTCGGATTACTTGCTTTTTCACTGTTGAACAGCGCGGTCCCTGGTTGCTCGACTGTTCTAGAAACAACTTGCTTAACAGCCTGCTCAACCTTTGACTGCTAGCAGACCCTTTCTGGTTAGTGGGGAGCTTACTCCAATAGCGCGGCGAGGCTGGTGAAACCTGAGATGAACATGCTGAAGGGAGACTGGGGAAGAGGCGGGAGAAAAGAAAGAGACTTCAGATGTAGCTGTAAACGACGAGTTCAGCCGGAAACTCCGTTCACAATTAATAACCCTCTCTCCAGTCTCTTTTCGAGTTTTTGCCCTCGCCTCAGTCTCCCCGCACTGTTTCTCATCGTGCTGTTGATAGACTGGGCTTGAACGATCCAAAAAGGGACTGCCAACAACTATCAACCTCGTCCTTAGTGTCTTCTCGGAATTCAAAATGGCGGAACGGAGCCGCCATTTTGAATAAAGAGATAGCCCTGGGGACGAGGTTGCTGCCCACTTTTTTGAACATTCCTCACCTGACAAAATCCTGGACGTACCCTCCCCCCCTCCTTCCCACGGCACTTGAGAAGCTAAGATAAGAACAAATAGAAACCATTCAATGTATTGAAACCATTAAATGTAAAGCTCGTGTACATTGTTGCTAAACATTTTATTGCAACAAGTTATTGGATAAGGAAAATCAAGTGGTATATAAGCGCACGCGCGAACTACTAATTGCTCTCAAATCCCGTCCCAGAAACCGCACGCGTTTTAGTTAAGCGGAACACTAATGCCAGAGATGCTGGCTGAAAGAAACGAGGCGTTGCTGAAAAGCGGCCTAAAAATAAGACTGAATTTACTAAATGAATTTGTAGAAAATCTTAATATTCGATTTTTGAAAAAAATGATCTACTTTTGTGCTCACCAGCTAATCAGGCTGCTCCTCAAGCTGTGCCATGCGTTTCAGCTGGTCAGCAGTATACACCAGTCTAGGAGTCCACCACTGACCGCATGTGTTGTGATACTTGTCAGCAACAGACCTTGAGCTTCCTCGACAAGACAGCATGCTCGGTGTACTGGCATTCACTGCTGAAGAAAATATTCTGCAGGATTCACCGCGTACTCTCTTTGCTTTTTCTTTGTCAAGTTTTCTCTCAATCAATGGCATAGTCTTTTGATCCTCGGTATCACGAACTGGACTAACTCGAACATCCAGTCCGACATCCATTGGTTCAGCGGTTTTCTTGTTTAACAATGCCATGCGCTGTTTCCTTTCATAGTAAGACTTCCCAACTTCCACCATTTCTTTAAGCTCATCAGGATCGGTACCATGAACTGGACCAAGACTAACATTCTGAGTGAAAGAACCAAGTCCGGATTCAGCTTTCTTATTGAAGACTGCCATGCGTTGTTTCCCTGTGTCGGGAGCCTTCTCAATGTCCGCCATTAGTTTAAGCTCTCCGGGGTCGTACACATTTCCGGGACAACTTTGAGCGCATGCGCCACTTTGATTGCCGTCCGCATGTACAGCGACTTTTCTGTGAGTTTCCACACTCAGTCTTGTATCAGGTGCTGGCTTAACAAAGATCATGGGTCGCCGTGATTTCCCCTTGGGACTAGTAGGCGGCCGTGGTGTTTTCGCGTCTCGTAGACCAGAAGTTGAAGCTACACCAGAAGGACAAGCTGAGGGCACAACTTTAGAGGACCCAACCGCCATAGGTCTCAATGCATCTGCGATAACAACTGAGCAAGAACTGTCACAGTTAGCAGTCTCAATACTAGAGCTGCTAGCTCTTGTAAACGGCGACTGAGAATTCCGTCCACTAATATCAACACGGGGTGCGCAGAAGCCCTCTTTAACTCTCTGACGCATAACAAGTTTGCCGCAGATTTCCTGGATTGCGGGCTCTCGCTCTCTCTTTCCATACTGCATAGCTTCGGCAATTTCTTTCTTCCACTATAAGGGCGACCTCCCAAAGAAATACCCAAAACGGACTTTTGCTCTTCTGCGGTCTCGTTGAATGCCTTGGCCATCTCAATATCTTCTCTTTTCACTGGTTTTCTAGTGAGGTTTGTCTTTGGGCGTGCCCCTGGTCCAGCACTCTGTCGGACTGTCTGGCTTGGAGTCAATTCTTCAGTGTTGTGTTCTTTACGACCGGTTTGCTTTCCTAAATCGAAGTACTTCTGCCTCAAGCGTGGATTTGTGTTAGAACTCTGGTCTGGATTTACTGAAAAATCGCGCCTGGGATTTCTTGTCCTCGGGCGTGGAGCCGCGCCAAGCCAGTTCAGTTTCGCAGAAGGCATCTCATCATTTATGATAGTCTCAACATCCATCGAAATCACGTCTGCAGCAAGTTTTTGTGCAGTCGCAGAAAAATTCTTCTCAGGGCGCGAGAGTGCATTAGAAAGAGCCAGACTGCAAGCACCATCTACGAGCTTTTGTACAACTGTACTTGTAGGACATTTCTGTTTAGAATACGAACGCGCGTCTTTATTGAGCGAAGTTGAATCATCCACGTGAAACTGAAGAATATTGATTGTATTCTTCAAAGTCTCCGTGTCTTTCATTTGAACTGACTGACCACAGTCCTGTCCCAGTGTGAAATTGTACTGGGTTTCGAAGGAATTGTTTCAGGCAAAGGAATGCACTCAACACCGTTCTCATCTTCAAGCTGTGGTGCCTCATTACAATATCGTTCAAAGCGCGGTTCTGTAACGGAAGTAGAAAAGGTTGTTTCACGTGGTTCATCGAAAGAAATGTCTTTACTCAGGATGAACTCTCTTTCCGTCGTCATAACTTTCTCTTCCATGGTCAAGTCATCCATGGTGCTTGTTGCGGAATCGTTCTTTAGAAGCTCTTGTGAGGCCAAGATCTCCCGCCTTTCGAATTCTACGCCAGATTTCTCCTCATTTGTTTCTTCAATCACCACGCTTTCACCACGCCCACGACCGATGTGCTTCTCTGACTTATTCTCAAGCGGAGATGAAATAGTACTAGCGACTGATTCATTTGTTTCCTTGCCGGAGATGATGTTCTCTGTTTCATCGTTCTCTACGCGAGTCGTGATTGGTTCAGGGCTTGGTTCATCTGACTCATCAGCGGGGAGATCATCGTTCAAGATGTACTCAATATCCTGCGCTAGCTGGTCATCCATCTGCGGCGATAACGTTCCAGCGACAGATGGTGTCGATGAGGCAGATGAATACAATTTCGAGACATCTTCATCTTCAACTTCGAATTCCGAGAATAGTGTCCCTGCGCTATCCCTGTCATCAGGTAGCGGTTCTGTTTCCGAGATGCATGGAGCGACCTCTTGATGCGCATCGCCGTTTGAAGCGTCTTGCTTGAGCATTCTTTGAATTTCCTGAGCCACTCGCATGTCCTCTTCATCCATTGACTCAACATTAGTTCTAACACAAGCAGGTACTGAAACAGAATCTATAGGTAATGGTACACATACCGAGTCATCAGCCTCGACCTCTCCTTGGATCATCCTGACATTGCGCTTCCATGTCCCGTTAACTTGCTGGCATGCAACTGAACTGGGACCGTTTGGTCCAGCCGATCCATTGACGCATGCGCCATCCCGCAACATATTCTTGGCTCTGGTGAAATACTGAGCTCCGCTTGAGCTTGGTACACCTGTGCATGCTCCTTGGAAATCACTTTCCCGGGATTTCGCGTTCAGAAATGCTCTCGTCTCTACATCTTGGCCAGCGCGTCGCGTCCTTCTTCAATCTCGACGCAGCACCAGTCTTACACGAACTTGACCGCTTCAGTCCTGCCCCACCCTCTTCATCGGAAGATAACGGCGATTCGTCCGCGACTTTTCCGTTCGCTTTCTCCCAGTATCCTTGTCGTCGCTGCATATCAATAATTTGATCGCGGTGCTGTTGGCTTGGCAATAGCTTTGAAAAATCAAACGGCGAACATGGTTCTATGAGGTAGCCTGGCATCTTGACGTTGACTTTCTGCAAGTTACCACCCGAAGGAGATAAATTCATAGAGCTTGTTCCCGAGTCATCGCTTCTAGCAGATGATTTCTTTTTTCCCTTCTTTGTACACGGCTTGAAGCACGTGGAAAAACAGTTTCCCATTTCTAACGAAAATCACAATTTTCTCACGACCGATTGGTCACACATCTTTGCAAACGAAAGGTGTGGTTTGTTTTGAATTATCTTTCATGACGCTTGAAAAACGTAAGTTTAAGCACGAATTAGAATCCGAATTCACCAGTCCATCAAAAATGACTTGGGTGCGAGGCTTGAAAAACGTAACAACACGGCAATTAGAACGACAGTTGCGCGCGCACTGAATGAAATTTGAGCGTTTTCAAAATACTGCACCGTTCTGTACTAAACTACATTAAAAAACTCTCTCATACTAGTTTTGGAGCCGACGCGCTGTCCATATTCTATCAGAAGAATAACGTGCGGTTAATTTTCTTTGATTTTAAGACACGACATCAACGCATTTGTCCTTTCGAAGTGTTATGAAGCGCGTCAAGTAGAATTTTCAAAATTTAACGGATACAAAACTTCGAAAACAAACAAAAAACAAACAAGACTTTTCAATTTGGCGCAGTCATTAACCAATATGATGCGCATAACACGTGACTCCCCTTAGGGGGAATGAACTCTAGGAGCGTTTACCATTTGCACGAAAAAACCGGTGGGAATGGAACGTTCGCTATGGTGCTGGCTTTTCCTGACAAAGCGGTTTGGCTACTCCGAGAACCTTTATCATTTGCACAAAAACCGGTCGGAATGGAACGTTCCCAATGGTACCGGCTTTTTTCCGTCAAAGCAACCGAAAAGCACGCGAAAACGGACCGGAGCCAGTATGGTTTGAGAAATGGTACAGGATTTTCCGGTTTCTTCGGTTGTAATGGAGGAAGAGGAATACGTCTGAGTATTTCCATCTGTTCCGGAAACTTCCCGGAGGAATAAGCTGTACCATTTGAATTTCACACCGGAAATTCCGGTTTTTGTTGAGAAATGGTAAACGACCTAAGTTTCCAAACAGAACATCCCATCTGAGGTTAATTGCGGGAGGGGAGAGGTCCTATCACCAACACAGCAACAGGACTGTGAAGTTAAACTCTGTTTTATTGCAAAAATCGGCACAACACTTGTTAGCATAACCTATCATTACAAAATTATCAACCTGACATTTTCTACACTACGTGCGGTATCGTCGCTGAAAAACTGATGGAAACGTTTGCAAAACACAACTAAATCTACTATCACAATGAATGAAGCACGCTGCACACGACACATTACTAGGAATATCGACAGCCGACCTCGGAAATTCCGACTCTCAGCCGAAGGTAACTCGGGTGGCCATCGGTCAGTGTTTACTTAAAATCAAGTCTACAGAGTCTAAATATTTCTAATGAAAGTTATTCGCCCCTTTTTTCTCGTTAGAGTCCAAGTCTTGAGTAGCAAAAGTCCTGAAAATTCTATTGCATTCTGCCCGACAGGTTGTCTTGGCTGTTTTTTTTAACACAACACGGTCCTTTTGGACCTTTAATTCAGCATTGACTACCTTTGTGAGACCAATCTAATGGAAGTTATACTTGCAGGACTTCCTTCTGATATGGTGAAGTTAACTTCCTTAAAATTGGGCATTTTCACCGACAGAATAGTGGACCTCGAAGATGCGTATGTGGTTATCAATTTACTCGAATTGATACGATACGCATAACTTGGACGCTCTAAAAGGAAACGGGCGAAGCTACAGTAAATACGCCTGATCAAACTAATATAAAAATGCCGAGCAAATTTGCAACAATGTGTTATGTAGTCTAGCATTTAAAAGATGCGTTTGCTGTGAGCTAACTTGCGTTACGACATAACATGACAACAGTAACAGAACTTGAAATGAAGAGGGAAGATAATGCATCGCTTCGTTTACGGAGGAAGATCACGCAGCTTTTCACCTTTTTTTTAGCATTTACCAAACTAGTGGATAATGTTCTCTTCGCAAGCTCCGACCAGCTACTTAGAACTCGGCTGCTACATTGCTTTTCATTCCCGGCATAGTCCTGGCTTTAACGTGCGATTTTTTTTTCGCCAATTTGCCAAGAAAAATGAGCTAACTACGGTCGTCCTCTGGTCTGGTAAATGCTTAGACAATGTCAGCTTAAGCGTTATTTTCGACCTCCTCGAAAAGAAGCAAATCAGGCGTCATACTTACTCCTAAAGTCCTAAGGTAAACTCACAAACCTACGCACATTAACACAAGAGCTGAAATCGCCTTCTTTTACCTAAAAGATAACGGAGTTTGCTTGAAATTATTCCAGTTTAAGTAGATTTAGTTTTTGAGGAGTAACTCACTTAACACATAGCTCTCTTTGAAAACAAAACAAAAAAAAACTGGGACCGAGTGGCTGCGCAAGCGATTATGGGATTGTTTGGGGGGACGCATATTACGAAGAAACAATCGCTCACCCCAAAAATCCCAAAATCCCTCATGCGGCAGTGTTTTTTGGTCAGTTTCCACATAAGGAAACCAGATTTGTTCACAGTAGGTGTTTCAGTAGCCTCCTTCGCAGACGTCTTTGGGCTCGTCACGCGTTCCTTCCCCACGAACGTCTGCTGAACTGAACTGCCACTTCCGTTCGCCGGCGGTTAACCTTTGTTTTGAAGAAACCAATAACGCGCTGCGTAAGAATGGAAATCGACACCCGATTCACGTGCATCGTCTGTGAAAATAATCCCGGGGTCGAAGTCCTACTTTCAAAAAATTGGAAAACGAACTATGATTGGCTAACCGCCGCGAACGGAAGTGGCAGTTCAGTTCAGCAGACGTTCGTGGGTAAGGAACGCGTAACGAGCCCATAGACGTCTGCGAAGGAGGCTAGTGTTTCAGGTAATACTCGTTAACGTTGTCGTTTGTAAAATTACTTTTCAAATGTCTCTCTAGGTACTTTTCCTGTGCTTTCGAATGCTGCGAAAAACACCAGGCAAGCGATATAACTGTGATATATATAAGATCATTATACTACCAGAGGAACAAAATCCGTTTTCAGTAAATCCTCGGGGAAAAAAAGCCATTTCAGCGAATCAAAAAATTACAATCGCATTCGTACTGTCGACCTGGAATCGAGGTTAAGGCAGTGGTAGTCTCACTTTCACGCCGTAGTTTTACGTCCGGTGACTTGGTAACCTCTCAAACGGAAGTGCAAGTCGATCTTAGGCTCAGTCACTGTGCCACAATGAGAGCTGCGGTTGGAAAAAACGAATTTGTTCCCCCGTGCAGAACGCGACGACTACGAACGAATGAGAAACACGTATGGCTCTGAGTCTTACACTGCACATTATTCACATAAAGCCTGTCGAAATTATTTCTTACGTCTCTATATACTTGCGATTCGGTATTTATATATATGCATTTTATATAATTTATAATTTTTCGCAACAAATTTGCAGATATTTCAAGAAGTACACGGTACTTAACATCGAACATGAAAACGTCTGAGAGAACGTGCCCAGGGTGCAATTAACCCTAAGCTGTTTCATCCTCAAACAAATCTAGATTACATAAAATCTTCCTTCAAGAGTCGAACCAGGAGACATGCATGGCTATATCTGATCTTTTAACGAAATGCTAGAGTTTGCCTCTTTAAATAAAAGCCACCGAGCATGGTTGTTTGTCATGCCGTTCCTGGTGGTTCTAACTTTTGAGTCTGTGGATGAAATCCTAAAGTGTGACCATTCAAATGAAAGCTACTGAGCAGTACTTTCCTGTGGTGCTGTTTGTTATGTAGTACAAGGTGATTCTAACTTTTTAGTCTGTGGATGAAATTCTAAAGTGTGACCGTTGAAATGAAAGCTACTGAGCAGTACTTTCCTGTGCTGTTTATTGTGCTGTACAAGGTGGTTCTAACGTTTGAGTCTGTGGATGAAATCCAGCAAGTGAGACCATTCAGATGTAAGGTCCAGAAGAGGTTTTTTTTTCTGTAGTACGTTTTGTAATGATGTAAGAGCTATACAAACCTTAGGTGTGGATGAATAAGCATTGCAAAAGAAGAAATCTATGAACTTTCCAGTGATGTTGTTTTTTGCTGATGTTGTTCTGGATTTCGAATGTGGAGAATTTTTAGTGAGCTGAGGAACAAGTTTTGCAATCACAAGCTATGACAACAACATCTGTACTCTAGGGACAAACCTCGTTTTTAAGAAAACCCGACGAAGAATTCTAGACTACTAGTTGATCAAATTCATAAATACAGTGCAAAGAAAACATTGCTCTGTCAAAATTGACGCCCCCCAAGTAAAATGAGATTTCGAATTCGCGACGCATCCTCAAAGCAACGCGATCTGTTTTGGAGGAACACGTTTAGATTTAGGGAAAAAAACTATGTCTAACACAATTACTTCTTGCACGTTATAAAAATTTGCTCCCAATTTTACGCCTTTGACAGTTCTAATAGCGAATAAGTTATCGTCAATATTGTATCAATATCATCATTATAAATATCATTATTAATACGGTATATACAAACGTCTACGCCAAATCCGAAAGCCATCTGCCCAAAAGGACTGGAAACAACACACAGGCGCGCAGAGTTCACTTCTCCACGTCTCAAAGCTTCCAAACAGATTCAAACAGACAAACGCCCTTTGCGTTAGCAAAACGAAACAGCCACAAGGCGTTACAAACCAAAAGCTTGACAGTCGCGCGGGGTAGCGTGACACTCTTAGCCGTCACCATTTCTCCTGTTCTTCTCGTACTTAAGGAGTTGTCCCATGAAGTTAAGATTTGGCGAGATCACCGGCCTCAGGTCCTTGACAAATTTGTAAGCATCACCCAGGCACATCCCTTGTTTCCTCATGATGTATGCTACTGTCACGGTGGCCGAGCGTGACACACCTGCGTGACAGTGCACAAGAACACCACTGCCCTGCTCACGGGCCTCGTCTGTGAAAGAGAAACGTCACCAAAACTATCAGAATTTATGTCGTTATACATGTTCTCTAATCACCATACTTTTGCACAGAAATGGTTACATTTTTAAGCTACATCATGTGTCCTGAAAAGACAAGAGAATACAGTAATTACTTGTCTAAAGAGCGCAATTCCCGTGCAGTGTCTTCCCTTTACTTTTCTTGTGTCATTTGGGTGACATTTGCCGCTTTCACCTCTTCAAATTACTTTCTTCTTGTATATCCTTCCATTCTTCTCTTCTCCTCTGTCCGCCGAGAAAGTACACATTTAAATTCTACCTCACTCTGGAACCGTGCACAAAACTGGAATGGCTTGACTGTGGCACAGTTCCACGGAACAAGGCGTCACAGGCATCCTAACATCAGGCGCCAGGACACCAACATAGTGGCACAGGAATTTCCCGCGTCAATCATTCCTCAACTGAAGAACACATAAAAATGCATTTTTCAAACATTTTCCCAATCAGCTGGGAATTGTCTGAACCACTCACGTGTCCTTCTAAGGAGGTCAGCTTACTTAACGGCACGTGGATAACCGAGGGGTTCACCATTGCAAGGAAACCCTAACATTTCAGGTTTGAAGGGTCCTTTGTAGGAAAACACAGGCTGCAGGGAGGTTTGATCCCGCTTTTCCTCTCGGTGCGTTTACCAGTAACAAACAAATAGCAAAACGGATGATAGGCGTCACTGATAAACATCCCTGGATACGTCTCCAGTGTAGTATCATGAAAATGAGAGTGAACGTGATCTGCCCTTTGAATTTCGTCGCTACGCTTTTCAATGGGCGAGGGTTGGTTTTCAAATTCTGGTAAATGAAGTACATGAACAGGAAACTCACCAATAAACTGAATCGCCTCGTCGAAGTGTTGTTCAATATCCTCTTGATTCGAGTCGTTGATTTTAATCTGCTTGTAGTGCATGTCCGACCGCTGACTAAAGAAGTTCGGACATCGCGGCGTCAGGTTAAGGATGTATTTGATTGACAACCTGTCAATCAAAGCTTCATCGGCAGCGCCTTCTTCATTGCCAAGATACAAATACGGTAGGATTGCCGTGACCGGCGTGCCTTGAGGGCGACCAGCGTTCGAATCACAGAAGGTTGTCGGAGATGGAGGAAAATCGGTCACGTGACAGACGTTCAGGGGCGCATTCTCGCACAAATTTTGGTACTCCCTACAAAACTCTTTCAGTCCGCCTACAAGAGTAAGGTGAAATAAAAAGATTTTAAAAGATTTTTGGTGAATTTCCTCTAATACAACATCACAATTTGACAATGGAGAAATGGAGTAGCCAGTCAATCATTCTGTACGCTTGTAAACTGATTAAGTCAATAAATTACACGTTACTGAGCACTTCTTCAAGTGCACCTAACCCTCCTCCCAATTTTTTTTTTTGGGGGGGGGGGCTAAAATAAATCTTTGCAAACAAACTGATTTGCATCGCGGTAAGTCTTTGTGAACATGCATGCAAAGCAGTTTGTAACTTCATATCAGGAATCGACCCACGCCCCTTCTGGCTCGGTCGTCTACCAAATGATGTTAAGTTTATCGCAAGTTTTGAAGCCCATAAAAAAGTCCAAAACTGAACTGAAACAAAGATATACTTTTGGAATATGTGCAAAGTTTTATAATAGCGGAAAATATTTTAGGGTCGAGGGCACTAAAACAATATAAATTAAAACACAGAAACCGAACCAGTAAGCTTCTTGTGATGAGGGACCAGTCGAAAGAAAAGCTGCCAATTTTTTCATGATGCGGGAAAAACAAAAACAATACCGGAAAAGACTAAACAATTCCATCTACAAGAGCCTTCGTACAGACTTCCGACAGTTTTCCGACAACTTCTTTAAACACAGCGGGTACCAAACAAAACAACCGGAAGTTGATTCGCCAGGTTAGCGAAACAGAACCGGAAAACAATATGCATCTTCGTTTCGCTCAAAACAAACCCCTCCAAAACGCAGCACTGCAAATAGTTAACTCCTTGTAAGCCAAAATGACACTGAGTTCAATTCTGCGAACGAAACAAACATCTCCAAGCAAAGACACTGAGATTCGAGCTTCCACTTAGATGTCAATCCATCCGGAAGAGACCAGACAACACATCCCCAAGAAAAAGTCCAAATCCACTGAAGTCGCGCGGAGCGAAAGCCAAATTTGTTTCGCCGGATTTCACGCGAAATGCGAAAATGGGTGATTTTCTGCAGCGAAATTTCCGCAGTACAGGGTACAACAACTTGGAAGAGCGATTAAGAGTCTGACCATAACCACCTGTTATCAAATACCTGCACTGTTTGCCAAGCACCGCAGTTATCAAAGTGCAACGTTACCCGTTAGATGTGAGCGCCGTCTTTGCAGAAGTTTCGTCCGCGTTTCGCAGCACTGCGCGGTCATATTTCGCTTCAATTTTTGCAGCTGCTGGCAGGAGAAATTCGCGTACCAGGAGAGTCTCAATTTACTTTCGACAAACATACGTAAAGGGAAAGCTGTCATTAGGTCATTGAGAAACGAGAGAGGGCAGGTATTACTTAAGTATGACTTAACAATTACAGACTTTGTAGCTTGACTAATTATTTCACGGCGTTATGCACGGCTACGCCACTGTCATAACACCTGCCATTTGCTAGCTTTTTCAATTGCCAGCCAAATTTTGCAACTACACTGTAACACACTCTGTTCGCCTGCAAGCCTCGTACGAATTAGAAAAGACACTTTGAAATATTTTACGCTACGCAAAAAAAAAAAAAACGACTTGAAATGGAACGACAGTATAAACGGAGGGCGGAAACTTGACACTTGTTGACAACGAAGCCCTTCAAATGTTCACCGAACCTTCACAAACACGGGAAACAAACATCGCTGGTGTAGTGCGTAACAAAGAGCCTTAAGAGTTTATACGGGCCGAAACTTCAACTGGGGTAAAAAACCGAACAGTTTTATGCTCTCAAACATCTTACCCAAAACTGCGCTAAATGCCAGTGCAACCAGCTGGGGATGAAGTGGATTTTAATCATCTTGACCCAACTGGAAAATCCGAGGCCGCAAGTTAACTTATGGAAGAATGCAACGACATTTGCCAAATGTTTGGTCTCACATCATAACCATGACTGTGTTATTGCGTTAAGAACCATGATAAACTGCACCGGTTCGGTTTACAAAATTCGCAACAAATAAACAGTTATTAATTGGTAACACCGAACAATCTCTTTTTTATGGAGTAAAATTGAGTGAAAAGATCGGCTTCAAAACCGTTAAAAAGAGCGAGCCACAACACCGAACTTTAACGCTCAACAAGTCACGACGTTTTACTAAAAAAAACTTTCCCGATAGGGAAAGTTCTCTTTCTCGATACACGAGGTTTTTAGTAGATAAGTCACAAAGCTGTGGACACTTTGACTAAATAACGAGCCTTTGCCCGCTTGCACGTCAACCATAACTGACGGACAACACATAGCAGGACAGCCGGTTGGGTTATGATGCCTGATAACTTCAAACAACTTCAAAAGTCAGACTCATCCCACTATGAGGCGGCTGACCTTTTTTCCACCCTGCATCTCCATTTCGGTTGAGTTAAAAAGGATTTACTTTGTTTGAAACAACAACAACATTAAAAGTCGACACTAAGAGCTCGGCACAATAAAACAAGACACCATCTTTAATAGGTTGCATTTGAATGGTCACACTTTCAAGACATTTTGTTTTCGAACTGAGGACAAACTTGTTCGGCGTACATGTATTTGGAAAAAAGTTTTAATAAAAGCTTATCACAAGCAAGTCTTCTATTCGTTTAATTACTTCGGATTCTCAATTACTGTATTAGTTTAAACACTGCCAAACTTTTAGTTAGCAAAACAATTTGAGGCTTTCTTTGGTAACTTATAATTAGCAATATCACTAACAATATTTATAGAAATATAACAAAATTAGACTCATGATTAACGAACAAAACAACTACAAGTTCATAGCTGGAGTGACAGGCAAAAAACACTTCTAAAGGCACAACAAAAGCTATAATCACGTTCTAAAAATCCTACATGAGTATCTCTATACTTCTCTGCGCTAACTCACCGAATTTTTTTCAACGGTAGATCCAATGGTGCTAAAGATAGTATTCTAAACGGCATTTCAGCGAAGCACAGCCAAGGTGTCCTGCAAACAGTAGTTAATGAACCCAATTGCTACTGGTCGTTGACACAATTGAACCCAATAACTCCACTTTAGAGGCGAAAAAATATCAGAAAAGTGAGGTCAATGCTGTAATGCCTTTCCAGTCAGTGGTCTGCATCGACCAGCATGATACGAGTATTATCCAGGCCGTGACACGAGTCTTATCAACCAGGCGTGATATAAGAAATATTGACTAATAAATATCAGGCACTATCTTGGTTTATGGAATTTCAAATTCATAACGAGACTCAAAAAGTTGCCGCCCGCCGGACAGAAGACCAAAATTGACAGCATTTGATATTTCTAAAATAAAACAACTCCAAACTTTCATCTGGAAGTTTCCTTCTTCAACCAGGTGTCACTTCCTAGGTCACTTGAAACACAAGAATTAATTAAACAAATTAACTGACCCTTCAACTAATTACCTGATCCTAACAATATTCACTGAATGGACACCTCTTGATTAAAACTGTAACAAAAACTGAACTAAATTAGCAAAATGACACCTTAAATTAAAAACAATTGTCTGAAGTACGGCAGGAACTTGTCCAGAACCAAATTTTCTTTAAGAAAGCACGTTGTTCCTCTGAATTCAGCACCAAACGTGAATCTTAATTTCAACAGCACCTGACCTATTCAGCCACCTAAATCATCTTATCTTTCCAGTCCAGTAGCCATGCTGTTACTGGAGAAATATTTTCTGGGTCATTTGCTCCATTTCTTTTTGTATTCTTGGATATAATTTGGGTAAAAACTTTAAGACAACTCTGTTTCAGTGTTGTGTAACATCAGCTGGTAATTTCATAACACGTTACATTTTTAAGTCTATACATGTAAATCAAAAAACACACCAAAGTATTAAGTTTACTCTTAGCAAAAATGGAGAATGGTGAAAAGAGCAGCTCTTACATGCAGGAAAACTACTTCTTGCTTTAATTTGAATGATCACACTTTACAAAACAAGCTAATCCATAGACACAAAAGGTATTACTACCTCAAAAAGCATAATATAATTCATCCACAGAGTCAAAAGTTAGAACCACCTTGTACAGCATAATAAACAGCACCACAGGAAAGTACTGCTCAGTAGCTTTCATATGGTCACACTTTAGGATTTCATCCACAAACTCAAAAGTTAGAACCACCTTGTACAGCACAATAAACAGCATCACAGGAAAGTACTGCTCAGTAGCTTTCATATGGTCACACTTTAGGATTTCATCCACAAACTCAAAAGTTAGAACCACCTTGTACACCATAATAAACAGCACCAAGCTCAGTAGCTTTCATCTGAATGGTCACACTTAGGATTTCACCCACAGAGTCAAAAGTTAGATGCACCTTGTACAGCATACTAAACAGCACCACAGGAAAGTACTGCTCAGTAGCTTTCATTTGAATGGTTGCACTTTAGGATATCATCCACAGACTCAAAAGTCAGAACCACCTTGTACAGCACAATAAACAGCATCACAGGAAAGTACTGCTCAGTAGCTTTCATATGGTCACACTTTAGGATTTCATCCACAAACTCAAAAGTTAGAACCACCTTGTACACCATAATAAACAGCACCAAGCTCAGTAGCTTTCATCTGAATGGTCACAATTAGGATTTCACCCACAGAGTCAAAAGTTAGATGCACCTTGTACAGCATACTAAACAGCACCACAGGAAAGTACTGCTCAGTAGCTTTCATTTGAATGGTCACACTTTAGGATTTCATCCACAGACTCAAAAGTTAGAACCACCTTGTACAGCGTAACAAGCAACACCGCAGGAAGCACTGCTCAGTGGCTTTCAGTTGAATGGTCACACTTTTTGATTTCATCCACAGACTCAAAAGGTAGAACGACCTTGTACAACACCTTGTATACCGTAAAAGCTCTATTAAGCCCCCCCCCCTCTCTTATAAGCCCCCTGTTTGGGAGTCGTTGTTTGTAATAAGCCCCCCACCCTCTCTAATAACCCCCTCCCCCTTTTGGAACATGAGATTTTGTAATGAGCCCCTCCTATTCCCTCTTACGAA
Source organism: Pachyseris speciosa (assembly GCA_016490735.1). Classification (NCBI taxonomy): domain Eukaryota; kingdom Metazoa; phylum Cnidaria; class Anthozoa; order Scleractinia; family Pachyseridae; genus Pachyseris; species Pachyseris speciosa. The sequence continues at coordinate 16,832 of JAEMWC010001146.1, read as the reverse complement.
ATTCACTTCATGCAGCCCAGTTGGTTTACTTTTAACCAATTATACACTCAAACACATAATACTGTTTGTTGCTCTTTATTAAATAATCAAGTTTCACTGCAGTTGTTTGAGTTTGGTACAAAACTATTATAGGATGAAAACAGCGTGTTTGAGATTTCAAATAAGCCCTCCCTCTCTATTAAGGCCCCCATCAATTCAAGGCCTGAAATTAAATAAGCCCCCAGGGGCTTAATAGAGCTTTTACAGTAATACAGAGACTGAGAAAATTCTAGATTCAGTGGTAATTTTCAAATAAAACTTGATAATGTTTAGGATTAATACAGCAGATGGCCATCAGAACAATTTGCTAGCAGCATTGAGGCCCAGCCCACACACTGAAGGAAGAACCAAATTTCCAGGCTCGGGACTTTTCAATAAAAGTCTAAAGTAAATGAAAAAAAATGAGAGCTTTGAAATCGGGAAACAGTGAAGTGTTGGATAATGAAAATGTGGTATTGAGTTAACAATAATCATACAGGTTGTTTACCATTTGCCACAAATTCCTGGAAATTCCGGTTGAGAAGCAAATGGTAAACATTTTTTCGTTCATCCCAGTGGAAAATTCCCAGGACAAATGAAAATTCTGAAAAGGTAGTCCTGTTTTCCTGGTTGGGAAGTTCTCAATGGAAAATTGTTCACCCTTTACAAGTTTCTCATGTTTTGTACTAGTTCAGGACTATCGCATCAATAGAATCCAGTCTAAAACAGTGCAACATTCTGGAAATTTTAGGCAAATGGTAAACAACATGTACAGTTCTAAGTTCCGAACTAAAATTCCCAACCGAAATTTCCAAAAAATTTTATAAATGGTAAACAACCACACACATTGAAATAAGTTCTTATTAATACTAGTGTAATCGTAGATCAGGAATGCGTTTGAGGATCCATTGCTTTGGTAGTCTGATGCAGATAATAATGAAATTGATTACAGGTTTATAATATGAGGTGACAGTTGTGGTCGGTTTTGTGCTTCCTTGTCGGCTGGTATTTAGCTGTGATTCGCCGGTAATATTTCCGATCTTGTAAACAAGGATTTCGTTGTTATGTGCAGCAAATATTAAAATTTTCAGACTCAGACAGCATGTTCAATACGAGATGTGTTCAGCATCTTATGTCACAAAACCCTCTCCGGTATGTTCTATTAGAGCATCTTATTTTTTCCTTCAAAAGCAAGGGACCATTATTTACTAAACGACGCCAACGTTGGTTGACTTTGCTCTATGTTGTACAACACAAACAGTATTTGATTTTATGGAAAGCTTTTTGATAACAATAATCTTTTATACTCGCCACCCGCTGGCTGCTTACCGCAGTTTATTTCACTTGAAAATCAGTTTTAAAAAAAAAATAAGCCGTACTTTACAGGTTAGGTCGAGGCAAATTAGTTAAGTACCCCTGTTGATTCAAACATCGAACTTCATAAGACCACGTGTAAATGAACTCATGATATCATTTATGACGTCATTCACAATGGCGCAGAAATGGTACACGAATGACGAAAAATCTCACCACTTAGTATCACAGGCCACCCAAGATTAGGATGCGTTCTCCTAACGTCGAACGCAATAACAACAACATTCTAATCGACTTTCTGGCTTAAAAATAAAGCGTAACACAATCTTAGGTCATCACGGTTTTTGTTTTCTTTTCATAGCGATTTCAGTAATATTTTTAAAAAAGGCTAAGGAGGAGTTTGAAATAAGGAGGAAATGTAAAACAGCATCTTTAGAAACCTCTGGCCAGTAAGTGGAGACGAATTACAAAACATTTTAATTATTTTTTGGTTTAAGTTTCTATAAAAGGATCTATGATGCTATTACTGAATTACTAGGTGACCCCAGTCACCAGATACTGCTAGGAAACTTAATTATGTGACCAGTGACATTTTTAAAAACAGCCAAAACCTGAGTTGATATGACAACGACAGAAAAGGGGTTTGCCTGAAGACACTTTGCCTGGGGTGAAAAACAAAGAAAAAAAATAAAGAAACCTGGAGTATATGATTTCTGTGAAAGTATTTGGTATAATCTTTTCTTGAATAGAACTGAATATTTATGCTGTGTAACCCATTAGTGGTCAACCAAACCACAACCGAATATTGACTCACAGATCCTGAAATCTGATACCAATATTTTAAGCATGATTAAAATACTAAGTTTAATCAAGGAATTGAATATTACAAACAGTTTCATCACTGCTATTTATGTCCATCTCAGCATACAAATTCACAGATATTTGAAATTGTTGAGAACAAAATTGAGAAGATAAGGAAAATTGTTAAAAAATGTATCTACTGAAGAGACTTTTATTCAAATTACAATGACAAAAGAGAAACACATTTTTGGCTGCCAATTACATTATTAATTACAAGACCTTTTGAGTGGTACTAATGCTCCCAAAGAATGTCCCAATTTTTTTCAAGTTTCTAAAACCTTTTAGAATATGGGATGACACACTGATTTTCTTAAAACCACATCACAACTTGTAGACAACTGATTGTCACTAATTTTAAAACATGCTGGAGAGAATATTCCAGCTCAAAGTTGTGCCACAAAAGGGAAGGCATTATTAAAGAACAACTGCCCCATAAAGTGTAGAAAAAGCTTTTGTTCTGCTAGGGGTCAAAACAAAATGTTTACACTTCCAAGATTTTATAACCTGCAATAACACTTTTTCATGTATTGTGCTGAAAAATGCCATTTTCTACCAGCTTAAAACATGCCTTTCATAGCTGTTAAGGAAGCATTATGTACAACTGTCTATAAAATGAAGTTCTTAGATCAGAAGAAACAGTTTTTGCTGTGTGCTAGGGGTCAAAATGCATGTTTGCAGTTCCAAGATTTTTATAACCTACAACAGCACATTTTCATGTATTCTGTTGAGAAATGCCATTTTCATTTCTACTGGCACCTTTAAAGATGCCTTTCATAGCTGTTAAGCTATGTCATAAATCTCATACCAGAATTCACAAAGATTCATTGCATAACACAGAAGATCAACCAATGAAACTGCAAAATTGTGTTCGTGGTCATGTTCAAAGTCTTAAAACGTGGGTAATTTAACAGTTTATTCGCTATTTATGAAAGAATGTTAAATCAAACTTAATCACCCTTAACTGCATTGTTCGATTATACAGACAAAATTTTCCCCAAACACAGTTACTATCAATTTCGCTTCTGCAGGAAACCACAAGCTTAACTAACTAGTGTCGTGTTTGGGACAAATCTTTAGCTCAATAAAACTGCCGACGTCAGAAATTTCCTGTTCAGACAAACAAAACAGAACCTTTCGGCATCTGACCATTCACAAAGACCACAAATGCGTCACAGCATATTTCGCGTAAATGGAAATGACGAGTTTACGTGACAAAGTCTTTGGTAGGTTGGATCAACAAGGACAGATAGTGGTTTTAAAAAGTCTTCATGGTTCATGATCGACAAAAACATCAATTTATACAGAGCTTAAGCTTGACAAAACAATACAGCTATCGGAGACTGAATCGGAAATGGCATCACGAAAGAAAAATCTTCGAGCGCTGAGGTTCGGTTTGTTGACATCCAATACGCGCGTCCGTCAAACATTTCCCTCGCTTGGTCGAGCAGATTATGAACTTGCTACCGAAAGGAAACTATCTAAAATTAGTACACTCATGAATAGCACCTCTAATATGCAGTCCGTTAAAAGCCACAAGTGATCTACAGTCCACAACGAGAAATTCGGTGGAGTTCGATGAATCAACATCATTCAGCCTTTGTGCTAGTTCACGAGGAGAAACACATTTCCATTTTCCACCAGTAGACATGTCGTAGAGCCGATTTACGCAACTAACTTTCGATTCAGAAGGCCTTGGTTCCAGATGAAGTGGAGGCATTAAGATGAAATTAAAAGTCAACAAGAACGATGCCTAAAAAACCTTTGAGGCCGAACCCAAAGCCTAGTAGTGTGGCAGCTGGCCTTAGAGCGAATGCACTCTTTCCAACACGTGTAGACGGATTTTCGAACGCAGACTTTCGTGAAATCCCCGAAATGTTCTCTCCCTCTTCACTTTCGAAAGGATTCGCTTTGTACTATCCTAGTATTTCATTTCTTTTTTGCATAAGCTAGTTCAGAAACACATAGGAGGCAAAAATAGCTCGTTCAAAAAGAGATAGAGTGATGTCATCCGCAGCCAATGAGATAACACATTCAAATAGCAACAAGAAAAGCTGACAATCGCTGACGACCTCAACCATATATGGAGTTGCCATCGTGACGGAGATAGCCGAACATTAACGAACACCTACGAGTGTAATTGCTCGGGGTTATCCATGCGGAAGCCAACGTTTTTCCGTAGGCTAAAAATAATTATTACTCGCGGGTCTCACTTGTTTCCGCGCATTCATCACGTTTGTAACTTTTACTTTCAAAGAAACACAAAAGTTATTAATCAGTATCAAAGACGTGTTCTTTTGAAGATCTGTAAGAGTATTTTCAAGATAAAACCAGTTGGGAACCTAGTAAGCCATGACCGTCACTTCGGGTCAAAGAATGTGCTGGATATTTTACGAGTACAAAACAAGCGTGGGAAAGAATATTGTAAACAAAGAGGGAAAATAAACTTCGCCCAACTTCCTCATAACTTAACTTCGTTATGTTTAACGTGAAGGGTTCATACAATCATGAAACTGGAACTATTTTCTAGAAAAAAAATCGATTATTTTACTCACTGACGCAAAGGTCATACAAGGGAGCAACCGATGCTGTATTGTTTTGGTGCGATATTTAAGGGGTGTTACAGGTTCGGTTTCTAGGTGAGGTAGCCCCTAAATATGTCACTGAGTAAGCGTCTCTGCTGAAGCAGCGGCGTTGAAATTGTTTCGAGTAATTTTCTAAGGCTTAGAAATTTTACAAAGAAGGTCAAACTGTCTACATTATACAGTGCGAATTAAGAGCTTAAAACCCACTTCCTCCTCAATCTCTTGGTTTGATTTCTAGTTTTTGCCTCATCCATACGACAGTTTTTCTCTGTTCTATTTTTGCCCTACCCTGCGAGCAGAGGCCCTTCGATCTTCCTAGATAAGTCCCGACTTATCTAGGAAGATCGAAGGGCCTCTGCTCGCAGGGTAATTTTGCCCAAGAAAGCACACCTTTCTTTTAATTAACAATATGACGAAGACCTTGTCAAAGAATTAGCCGGGCAGCTATTGATGCACGCAGGGCCTGGCTTATTAGTAATTTTAACTCCATGAGGCATGAGGTCATTACGATATCCCTTTACCTCATCGTGACTGGTGACTGACGACTGATTGGAAAGCAGACAGGATCTTTTTTAAAAGCCAGTATGAAAATGAAAATGACTATATATAACAGCTATTATAGAACCTTTGATCATTGTCTACTACATATCACTAAAACCAACAGGTCAGTGAAACTTGCCAGCATAAGAATGTTCAAATCCTTGAAACATAATTTAAAATTCAATGTATTGCGCCCGGGTATTGCGCGTGGCTAATTGGATTGTGGCGCCGCTTAGTCTCCAAGTCATGCTGAAAATATGCCGCACGCTCTGAGCACTCTGTACTCGCGTGGCAGGTCTAAAGTCGCGTGCCGCGGTAAAAAGTACTGTCACAAACTGTTGTCTGTGTTATGTAATGAAAAATGATGTTATAGAACATCACGTGGAATATGATATTTTTGTTCAATATGGGTATTTCTAACGATCTAGTTTTATTCCAAACAAGTATTGCGAAACAGAAATTTTGAGTTTCAAAAGAGCCCTTTTAAAATTCTGCATTCAGCTGAATTTTAAAAAATATCACAACAAATTTTCAGCTGGAAAAGAATGCTAGTAGTTAGGTGACGTCATCATTACAGGTCACTGGCTCCTATCAGTTCAAAGGAGGTTTGTTTTGTCTAGCAAGAAAAGTACTCAGGAAAACCTTAAGATTTAAGACAGTTTTATTGAAACAATATAGAAAAAAACTAGTTCTTTTTTGGGAGAAACGAATTGGTAGCAATTCTACAATTCTAAAACATAACGTTTGGCCCTACTAAACGAGCCTTTGTTCCAGATGTTTCCATATGTACATTTCTACAAATAATTGCGAAATATTTCCATTTCCTACTTCCGGCCGAGTGAACTAGGAATCCTGGGAACTAGAGAATGCTTGAGACTCCTCAAATCAAATGACGGATCAAAGTTGTAGTACAAGAAATAAAAGGAACACAAATAGAACAGAGAAAAGCAAGCAAACAAACAAAACAACAAAACAAAACCTCTATGCACAACAACAACAAATAAAAAATTCAACTAAGATATTTTAACGCGGCAACACTGTTTAGCTTGGTACTGGGAAAGAGTTTAATCCCAGTTTCCATAGGAACCAGTGGGACAGAGACACAAAATGGCAACCTTCGTTACCTTGTTGGAATCGAAAGGAAAAGTTGTTGACCAATTATTCGAAAAGAAGAGGTTAGATGAACAACCACTTACTATTTATTGCAGTTTAATCATTCGTCTTGTAGATACAAATTTTTAACATTGATATCGTGCATATTTATTCTGTTTCAACGTGTTAAACAGGCCTTCATGATCATTTTATCATGTTTTCATGGCCGTGGACCTGTGTTTCGATGAATTTCATTTGTCTTGTTTATCTCGTAATTTAAGTCGAGCATCGTAATTGGTCTGTGAATTTAACTCACTGACCTCAAATTGCGTTGAAATATATAAGTTACCAAAATTGTATTTGCCCGAAGTGCATTTGCACTCACCATTTTATGGAATAATATGGAGCTGTACATGTATTAAAATAAAGCTTAAGCTTAAGTTACATCTAAACGTCGCCAACCTAAATGACAAAGGAACCACAAGTACAACAAATTAAACTTGGGAAAGATTTCTGCACAGCCCAAACATTAAATATTATGCATTTTGTTGCTCAAACTCTATCCATGCTTGCTGTTTTTGGAACAGGGTTAGTATGTTTGTACAATGATACATGTATATATAATTAATGTATAGGACTAAAATCTTTCCCAGAATTGTTGAAAAATGGCATTGCTATGTGTGATCACCTTAGATCTTTTGAGTAACTATGAGTTACTGATAACATCTTGCTCATTTGCTTCACAGAGATGCAGAATACCAAAGAGAAAGAGAGTTCGAGGCAGCCCTTAAGATCCAGTGTTGGTTTAAAGGAACAAAAGTTAGAGCTTATTTGAGGTATTGCATAAGGGACAATTTAGATTTTTTTCCAGTTCTGTGTTATTTATTTTCGCACTACATGCCTCTTTCTTAAAGAAGATTTTTGCATGTGGCCAGCAGTCCTCACATACATACATTCTTGATTATCCTCTCCCCATCGGGGCTTTTCAGGGGCTTTTCTGGGGGACTTTGCCAGACTGCTTGTGCAGTTTACAAATAATGAGGTAACTAATAAGTGCCTCCATAATGTGAATATGGAATTAGGACAGACACTAGGGGTGGTCACAGCCAGAGTTTTGTTACGTCCCTAGTGGTTCTTTTAACGTCCCACAGAATCAGATTTAAAGTGAAAGTATTGTGAGACAGGACCTATGGTTTATCGTCTTTATCTGAGAAGACTAGAAAGTCTCACTGTTTGTAGATGTCATTACAAAGGCAGCACTTTCTCCTCAGTTATTTAAGGACCCTGAGTGTTGGTCTGGCCGGGGTTTGAACCCACGACCTCCCGCGCGGTAGTCCGGTGCTCTACCACTGAGCTAACTGGTCGGCAGTTTATACAAAATAAGAATTAAGAATAAGAATAATAAGAATTAAAGTTACTGTAGTATTTTGTGATTTCCCGGATCGATTATTGTAATAGTATTCTCTATGGACTTCCTACGGTTAAGCACAGAAAACTACAACGGGTTCAAAACATCACAGCTCATTTAATCACAGGAAGCAGTTGGAGAGACCATATTACCCCAGTGCTTAAGAACTTGCACTGGCTTCCTGTTAGGTCACATATTACTTTAAATTTAAGATTTTATTCTTAGCGTACAAAATTCTGAATGAGCAGTTGCCTAGTAATCTTACTTCGCTTTTCAGTTCCTATAAACCAGTTCATTCTTAACGTTCATCCCGATCATTTACTTTTACAAGTTCCGAACGTCAAGATAGCCACCTATGGTCAAAGAACTTTCTCTTATTGCACCCCGAAACTATGGAACAGTCAGCCTAAATCTTTAAAACAGTCTGAGACTGTAACTATTTTTAAGAAGAAACTTAAAAACACTTCTTTTTTGTGATTATTTTAACACTTAGATAGTTATACGATTTTACTTGCTTATTTTTTTTTTTCATTACATTAAGATTATATATATAGGGTGTGAATGCTATATGGATGGAATGACTCATATATGAACTGTGGAAATGAAATCAAATGAAGAATGAAGAACCGTTGAAGTCCTGAATTTTTTTCAGGCTTCTTTTCGCAATTGCATAAATTGCGTTCACAACTGCGAGGATCATTCTTCATTTGATTATAATTATATATAATTGAGATTTTAGCTTTCCGCATTGAGAAGTTTAAATGCGCTGTCCAAATACTTTGCTATTATTATTATTATTATTATTATTATTATTATTATTATTATTACTAGTGTTCTATCACAAATGCCGTTCTCTTTTGGCCATGCTACTCGCTATCTTTCTGTTGTCAATAGTGGATAGAGGTTGTCAACAAAATGGCAGCTGCTTCTTTGCATTTTCAAAGTGTCTGCGAGGATGATTTCGATAATTTACTTGTTTAGTTTTGGATGACTAGTAGATTTGTATTAAATCAATTAGATTATTTGCTCTCAATTTCTCTTCATACATGATAGCTGATTTGGGCTGTAAGCTCATCAGTTGTCGTGATAGAAATCTTGAGCTCATTGTCGGACACTCACAGAAAACCTACAGCATAAGCTCAAAATTTTTACCCAGGCAAGTGTCTCAGTTTGCCTCATACTAGCTAGCTGCAGCCCTGGCATCTGAGTCGGGCCTAAGACGTCCTGCTGGTGCAAGGTAGTCACAAGAGTCCACATCTGCAGAGAGGATCCTTATAGTGAGGGTGGGATGTGACACTGCATATCAACAGAGACAGATATTAGCAAGGGGGTGGTGTACTCCCTATAATGGCCTATACAGGAAGGCTCCACCCAAGAGGGGTACCTTTTTCATGCTTCAGGTATATGAAAGGGTAGGGATTCTGCGAATCGAAGTATATGAAAGGGTAGGAAAATCTGTCATTTAGGTATTTATTAAAATGGCCTTTCATTAAAATATTTTGAAGACACACATATCTTATGACTCAGTGTATACTGTTTCAATAGAAAGTATATGAAAGTGGTATCTTTTCTGTCAAAGATAGTATATAAAAGGGTAAGGGGTGACAATAGTTGCAGTCCTCGTCACAGCTTGTTGGTTGTTAAGCATTGAAGAGGCAGGCAGCCTCACAAGGAAATTAGCTGATTGTGAATTCAAGAATGTCATTAGTAATCTGTCACTTGCTTTCTTTTGGTCTCATTCAACATTCTATGAGTTATCAGGGTGTTGTATCTGTACAAGCCAATCAAAGCTGTTGGATGCCAGATTGTAAAACATGCCAACTCTCCTGAGTACAGAACAAATCTGCGGTCTCCTATATGGGTCATCAAATCTCCTGGATGAAAGTGACTTGGGGTCTTATTTTTGTAAAATAATAGAGAACTAGCTAATATCTCAATTTAATTTAAAAAATGGAACTCTGTTCATGGGTGCATTTCTGTGTATGTTTTCACTCACTCTGCTACAAACCTAGTTTTTAAAAAACAGAGAAAATAGATTTGTATCATCCAAAATTTTGAGTTTAATGTAATTGTTTTTCTCAGGTTTCTTCACTACTGCGCCACAACAATACAAAGGCATTATCGGGGCCACAAAGGCAGAGAAATTTATAGAAAACTAGTGCAGGTGAGAATATTAGCCTCTTTTCAACTTCTTTGTTATTTACCGAAACTACTAACTCAAAGAATTAAAAGTGATGTTTGTTATCGTTTTGCAACATATATATTTATTTCCCATTTATTGAACAATGAATTATGCCCGTACAATAAGTTACAGACAAAGTTTTTTCCCGTTGATTTATGGCCCAAGCACGAAGTGCACAGGCCATAAATTAAAGGGAAAAAAAGAGGATACAGTGCACATCGAGAAAACGAGGTTAGTAAGATGTTTATTATACCTCTGAGGTTGTAATACGGTGCGTAGGAAAGAAAACTAGTTGAAGTCAAGCAGGCCGTACTGTAGAAAACGGCCCACATAATTGACCAATCACAGCACACCTACTAAGTGAGAGATATAATAATTTTGCTTATGGCAAGGTACAATGTAATTTGTAGTGAAAAACAAAGCAAAAACAACAACAAAACAAAAGAAATAAGAACTTTTTTGCTTATACAGTAAGAGAGGAGGGAGTGCAACCAATATAGGAATAATAACTGGAAAGTGGTTTCAAATAATTTTGTTTGATAATAAAGATTGAATTATTTTTTTCTTTTTATTAGGAAAAGTTAAGCAAGATGCGGATTGATTTTTATAATGAACAAGCAACAATAGTAAGTTAAGTTAATTATCCATTTAAAACATTTTGCATGATTTTTTAATATTATTTTTATTAATTTGTAATGTAATTATAACTTTTTTGGACCAAGATTGCAACACAATTTTATTAACTCGTTTTTGTTTATTTCAGATACAAAAACTCTGGAGGGGTAAGTCCAAAATGATAGTGATTTTCAATTTTTTAAGATGAAAAAAAAAAAAAAGAAATTATAAATATAATAGAATGTTAAATACCCGAATTAAAGGATTTACAACCATTCTGATCTATTTTTGCCCAAGGTTACTATATTCGTAAATATATCTACAACTACTACAGTCGCAAGCGATACTTACAGGGACTTGTCACCAAGAATGAAATAGTGAGGTAAGGAAATATGTGCTTGATTGGCAGTAGCATTGTATAAGGTTTAGTTAAGCTGCAGTGGGGATAGATCAACAGTTACATTGTATTATCAAATACCTCTTACTAACCGAGTTCAAGGTCTGTACTGTAAAATATGGACAGAGTTGTTTTCCTGTTGATTTATGGACCAAGCGCGAAGCACAGGCCATAAATTAATGGGAAAAAAATGAGGATCTGTAACTTACAGTATGGACCAAGAAAATGTGGTTAGTAAGATATTTATTATATTTCCGCGAGTTAATCCGGCGTGCCGGAAAGAAAACTAGTTGAAGTCGAGTGGGCCATACTGTAGAATATGGCGCGCATAATTAACCAATAACAGCACATGTACTAAGGGAGAGATATAATGGCTGTTATTTCTTTATAGGAAAGAGTTAGAAGAGTTTGCTGTGAAATCCCAAAAGGAAAAACAGATGAAAAAAGAATCTGAAGAAAAGGTACTTGGAACAACCTGTTTTAATAATAAGTTTTAATAACTGTGTTTAACTGCCACTGCTGAGTGAGCCATAATTATTCTGAATGTGTTGTAATTTATTAGAAATTAACTGTACATTGATTTAAGCCTTGTGCAGGGGTTCTTTGGTTCATTCCTCCCCCACACAAGTAAGAGGGAGCAAGGGTCAGAAAGATCAGTGCTTAATGAGGAAACAGGAAAGACTGTTTTAATGAAATGAAGTTTAGTCTGTAAATTGCTCATATAAAGTGGGATAAGGTTTGTGAGGTGGGCAGAAATCATCAAGTTGGCTTTTGTACTGCATTATGCATCTAAAGTTTTTAGTGTCTGTTAGGGGGCTAACTGTAGGCTGTTGGTTGAAGTACATGCACTGCTTTTCTACACACTAGGACCTGTTTCTGAGTCTGGCATGACATGGCAGAAAATCATCAAGTTGGCTTTTGTACTGCATTATGCATCTAAAGTTTTTAGTGTCTGTTAGGGGGCTAACTGTAGGCTGTTGGTTGAAGTACATGCACTGCTTTTCTACACACTAGGACCTGTTTCTGAGTCTGGCATGACATGGCAGAAAATCATCAAGTTGGCTTTTGTACTGCATTATGCATCTAAAGTTTTTAGTGTCTGTTAGGGGGCTAACTGTAGGCTGTTGGTTGAAGTACATGCACTGCTTTTCTACACACTAGGACCTGTTTCTGAGTCTGGCATGACATGGTTTTTGCACCAGTCATTAAGTAATTATGGGAAAACAATTGCTTCCAAGACTATCTACAAGTAGTAAAACTCATGCACCAGTTGGAAATCAGCCAAATATTTTTAGTCAACATGTGAAAAAAAAAACCCTGATCATATAAGGCAATTTTTATTTTTTTTTCTGGAGTGGTTTGTGCCATGCTATCCATCCCCTCAAATGTCAGCTCTCTGGTTTGTCCACTACACTGTATAGAACTTTGGAATGGTAAAATGAAATGCTAATGAAATTCCTTTTTTCTTTTCTTGGTGCAGTTTGCAAATGAAATGAAAGCAAGAAAGACTCATTATCTCATCAGTACTCATCAGATACCTGGAGTGTACAACTCTCCGTTCCACCCGCCAAACCCATCAGCGAAGGAAATTGAGCTCAGGAATGTGAGACCTCTTAGTCACAGAAGTCGTCAGCGGCTTAAAGCACAGCTTCCCTCAGATGCTGCTGAGATTCTCAACAATACTAGGAACATCAGAACATTATCCAGAGAGTCAAAAACTGTTCCTCTGCCACCAATATCTATGAATACATCTGAAAAAATGCAGGTAATTGTATATGTTGTGGTTCAATTTATCCTTGGTTTAGTTTGTTTGGGTGTGGTAATGAGGCCCTGCAGGGTAAATACCGAAAAGCGACATGGCCCAAAAAGTAGCAACAGCACATAAAATGAAATCCCAACAGGCGACAGCATTCCCGCAAAATTACGACAGTGGCATCAAGGCCAAGAATTAGTGATTTAAACACCGACACGGGAGATTTTAAAATTCAAACAAGCAACACGGGACCCTCCCCTGGCAGGGCCTCGGTAATGCATGGTAAAGTATGATAATCAGCTTGAAGGGAACCTCCACTCTTACAACAAATTGACGCTAATTGTAGGCAACAATTACTAGATTTCAAATTATGTTTTTATATGTAGATATAACATTTAAGTGTACAAAAAATTGGATATCATCATTGCCTATTTTTGCTTTTAAATGTCCCGGCAAGGCCATTTTCGGATTGATGACATGTAATGGTTGACCTGTTGTCTACTAGCACAAAGGATTTTCTGCTTCATTTGCTTCCTGACAATAGCTGCAACCAGTACATGTCATCAAATACAAAATGGCCATGCCTGGGAAATTTGAGAAACAAAATAGGTGATAATGATATCGATTTTTTTTGTACAGTTAAATGTTATATTCATGTTTCAAGCTAGCAATTGCTTCCAACAATTTAGCGTGAATTTCTTGTAAGAGTGGAGGTTCCCTTTAAAACAAAGGGGCAAAAATTTGAACCAAGGATAAAACTGAACCACAACACATATATGTGAGTTGTGAAAGGGCTGAAAAGGAGCAAATTGTGAGACAAATGATTAACTCAACTATCAAACACTAAAATGGTTTTAGGAAGCTTATTAAGCCACCCTAACAGTTATTTTCATTTCCCTTTTTACCAGGGTCCATTCCGCATGCCTGACGAGGTTTGGCAGCAGAGACACAAACCTTTAAAGCCATCATTAAGAGTTGCTACATCTTATTTCTCAGCTGAGGATGCAAGGTAGGTGGTGATGTCTGGTTAGAGAAATATTAGTATGCATACAGCTGTACATATAGTTACCCCTTAAAGGGGGGGGGGGGGGGTGGGGGGTCAAAAGCCAATGTTTTTAAAAGTAAGTATGAAGCTAAATTGGAATTTCTGTATGGGCAGCTGTTGAAATGGATGAATATTTCTTCAGGTGAGGCAGGGCTTCTACATTCAGGGAAATACATGGTCAGGGAAAAATCAGGGAATTACAAAAAGTGCATGAAGTCTTTAGGAGATTTTAAATTTTACCTGAAAGTCAGGGAATTTTTCTTTGGGCTAGCCACTGCCACACTAGGTTTCGGAAGGAGATTCGTTGTTAATAAAGGTAATGTCATTTCAAAAACTTCCTGCAAGGGAAATTATTATTGATACATCTGTGGCTTCATGGCTGGCTTCATTGCCCAAGGATTTGGTCAGTGAAAACTGGTTTGTGGTCAGTGAAAATTGGTTTGTGGTCATTGAAAACTGGTTTGTGGTCGGTGAAAACTGGTTTGTGGTCAGTGAAAACTGGTTTGTGGTCAGTGAAAACTGGTTTGTGTCAGTGAAAGACTGGTGTGTGGTCAGTGAAAATTGGTTTGTGGTCTTTGAAAACTGGTTTGTGATCAGTGAAAACTGGTGTGTTGTCAGTGAAAATTGGTTTGTGGTCAGTGAAAATTGGTTTGTGGTCAGTGAAAACTGGTTTGTGGTCAGTGAAAATTGGTTTGTGGTCAGTGAAAACTGGTTTGTGGTCAGTGAAAGCTGGTTTGTGGTCAGTGAAAACTGGTTTGTGGTCATTGAAAACTGGTTTGTGGTCATTGAAAACTGGTTTGTGGTCAGTGAAAGCTGGTTTGTGGTCAGTGAAAATTGGTTTGTGGTCAGTGAAAACTGGTTTGTGGTCAGTGAAAATTGGTTTGTGGTCAGTGAAAACTGGTTTGTGGTCAGTGAAAACTGGTTTGTGGTCATTGAAAACTGGTTTGTGGTCATTGAAAACTGGTTTGTGGTCATTGAAAAGTCAGGGAAATATCAGGGAAATTTTTCTATCCCAGTGAGTGGCAACCACTGCATTCTGAGTGGACTTCATGTGGATTATTTCTTTAGAAATTTTTCTCTTTCATTCTTTCCCCTCTTCCTAAGTGCTTTGCACATACCTAGCTGACTTAGATCTTGAGCTCCTACACATATGTTGTGTTGTGGTTCAATTTTATTTTGGTTCTAAATTTTTTCTCCCTTTGTTTTAAACTAATTATCATATATTACCATACATTACATACCCAAAAACAAAGGGAAAAAAATGAAACCAAGGACAAAATGGAACCACAACATAATGTTCTTTGGGGTGTTTCTCACTCTTACCCCAGGTGGGTGAGGTTGGAAGGGGATGGGGTGGGAGGATTACTCATTCTTTCTCTGGGTGGGTGAGGGTTGGAAGGGGGATGGGGTGGGAGGATTGCTCACTCTTTCTCCCGGGTGGGTGAGGGTGGAAGGGGGATGGGGTGGGAGGATTGCTCACTCTTACCCCAGGTGGGTGAGGGTCAGGGTGACCAAAAGTATTCTGTAAGTAGTTACCTTTATTAACCAGAAGTTTTTTACTTAATGTTTAAAATTCCGAGAACTTGTCTATTATAGGGTCTCCTGTTGATCTGTGTATTTCTTTCTATTTAGGGCCGAAATGAAAGCTTATGAAAAGGGTACCAGGCTCATAGATGAAAAGTGAGTTGATTACCTTGTTGTGCAACAAAATAGCTCCAAAAAACCCTCATCAAGAAGAATGGTCAAGCTGAAGCTTCTCATCTCATCTGGCATCTGTTCCCAATCATCACTGTTTAACTCACTTTTTTAAATCTCAAATCTCAAATCTCTATTTTAACACAGGTAAAAATTCATCAGGTGATTACAATATAAAATAGGTACAACTACAATAATTCCTAATATAACAATAAATATGCACCTAAAAAGTCTCTTCAGTAAAAATACTACTCAACTTACACTAAACTAGACCTGTTTTCCGTGAATGCCGTGCATATAACTTAATTAATTAACATGAAGGTTTAATAATTGCTTAAAAAGATCTAGAGATTTCACTTGTCCTTAAGATTATAGGGTAGACTATTCCAGAGAGTTGCACCTCTATAGCTAAAGCTCCTCCCTTCGGGTTTACAGACATATTGTTGTCAATGGCTATGAGAAGCGCTTTGCCGAGTGGCCTTGACTTTCTCAGTGTTTCCACTCACTCTCAGTGACATACAAGTGATATCACTCACTCATCTGTACCAAAGAGGATTTGTCAGTGTACCCTTAGTTATATAAGGGCGGTGGCTGTTGAACAAAAGCAAGCTGAGAATATTGATACAACAGGAACTGATACACTTTGAAAGATGCAAAATGAGTGTTATCTGCTAATTACGCAGTTATGGTACCTTAACCTGGTGCTATGTCTCTTTGTATTTCTTTAAGTCTGTCTGCTCTCTGCTTCTGTCTCTTTAATGCATCTATCACTAATTTTCTGTTTTTTCTTTTTTCGTTTTGTAATGAAATATAGTCATGACATAATTTTCAGTTTTAGACAGTTCTTCTTTCACATACAATTCCTGTCATGGTGCACTATTTTAATAAATAATTATGTTTTTCCTCAGTTTTCTCTGATTCCTGTATGGTTCTTTTCCTTGCCCAAATAGGGCTTATCATTATTTCTTTCACCTTATTTGTCATAAACCGCTGACTCACTTTCTTGATTGAGGAAAGCTTTGCTACCATCTTGTTTGCAGTCTTTATGATATTAGTTCCCAGATTTATTTTTGTTTTCTTTAGTCTGGACTAGCTTGCAATTAACAAGCATTCCCGGGCAAGCATTCCATTAATGGTGCTTTAATAAGAAATAACTTTTAATACAGAAACTGTGCAGAGATAATCACTTCCCTGTGGATCAAGACAGGTCTGTGCTTGAATTTGCTCTATTTCAGTTCAGTCAAACTGGAAAAACTCATCTTCATGAGCCTCTGTTGCTTCTGTTGTCACTTCATCGACGTAGAGCTCGAACAGTATCTTTCCTCTCCTG
>JAEMWC010001145.1:245000-252177 GCA_016490735.1 Pachyseris speciosa | reverse complement strand
GGGATTTTTTGTCGTTTCTCTTTGACGTTAAAAAACGGTCAGTTTCGTTCTTGTCCAAACTCAAAAGACCATATTTGGTAAAAATCGCTACGTTTCTTGCGTTTATTGGATATCAAAAATTTAAAGGACATTCCATTTCGTGCTCACAGCTAACAGTTAAGGCAATATTCGTGCGATGAGAAAGTTGCAATGTTTGAAGCATAGGAGTCTTTTACGGCTGGATTTGACTGGCAAGGGTGCCAATGGGTTAAAAGCGATGATGAAATTACTGTTCCTATCGGCTTGTCACCCGGAGGAAGAAGCAGGGAGGAATGAATGTCTTAATGATCAAAGCAAGTTATTTCGATATCACTAGCACCGAAGGCGCGGTTGGAGTTCAAGACAAGAGAACAGAAGAAAACAACGCCAAAAGCATATGTTTATATGACAAAACTAGGCATGCTATGGCCACCCAGTGTTTGGAATTATATTTCCTGCGACCGTAAGCAAGGAAATAAGACATTCCCTATCCTCTGGAGCTTTAGACAAGGATCAAAAGTAACTAATTCGTTTGAGCAAAGGATTGGAACATTCAACAATGAATTGAAACCCCTATCGCGTGATGAGTACTGAGTGTTGTTGCATATTAGGTTAAACGCAACATACATTCACGCCGCAATCGCTACAGTGAATCAAATATAAACAAAGTAACCAGTAGAGCTTTTCTACCAAAAAGCCCGTATTTAGACATACAACACATTTGTTTTGGGACAGGCACGTATTGGATTCTTATCGAAGGCAAGATCGCAAATTTCTGAAATGTCTGAAATAGCTTCAATGGTATGTAAATGAAATGGCCGCGGTATTCTGAAATCTAGCCGCCAAAACATCGATCTTGTTCAGAAAGTCTATATCCTTTGGCTTAAATAAACGATCAGTAATAAAAATTATTTTTGAAAGTAGTTCAATATTGTGGTAAAAAACAGTTACAATGCTGTAACATAGCTGCAGATTTCTTTAGGTCATACGTTTTTCGGGGTGTCACACAACGCTCCCTTTGATGGGAGGTTGCATTGAGGGCGGGAATACATCGGTCACAATAATAAGTTTGATAGACTCTGGAAAGAGGTTGCTCTATTTGTCAAATGCAGGTCGCAATTAGTGTAGCAAGATGCATCCATGAGCTAGCTCACAGGAGCCTTTGATTCTTCAAGGACGTGGTCTTCAACAATTTGTCCTGTTTTGTGACTTGTTTTTGTAGGAGTCTCTTTCTTCAAATCACTGTTCGTTCTCCGTAGAAATACTGAAAACAAGGGAAAAAGTCACACCAAAAAAACCAAATGATTTCATTTAATTCATATTTTGAAAACTCTCAGTTCTACATTTAGATGTTGCTACTTGATCGTGTTTTCATTTACACCTGTGAATGTTATTTTTTTAATCACTGTCGAGAACATTTGTGTTTTTTTGTCAAGTGGAAAGGTATTTACACAGTTTTCTCAGTAAAAGGTTTGTCCACTTGAACTCAAAATCTTGCATGTACCTAAGCTTAAATTTAACTACAGAAAGGTTGGGGGGGGGAATTTGCGTGACGAGCCAAAAGAACGTCTGCGTAGGAGGCTAGAGAAAGGTACGAAAACTCGAAAAATTAAAACTAGATTGAATTCGATATAAGAAGGACGACAAAGACTTGAATATTCTCGGTACCTTGCGATAATTTTGATCGCATATGCTGACTCCTCAGCGGTCCGCACAAGGTCGTATACTGTGCCATTTAAAGTGTTATTCATGTTTTTTTTTTACCTTCGGGTAATGTTTCTTTGAGATAACTGAATTTTTGTGTTGGCATATATCTAAAATGGTTTGTTTCTTTCAGCTATGTTACATTATTTAGTGTCCAAGATAAAAGCAAAGTCTGGATGCACAATTCACCTGACCGAATTAACACGTGATTAACTTAACAGCTGCGAAATTATAACAAAACCTTTTACTGCGGTCAATTAAACATACTTTGTAGTAAGTTTTAAGGCGTCCTTTTCAGTAGTTCTAAAGTAAAACTTTCTTCTTTAACCCCCTTTTAAGGAGAATGCGCTAACTTAACGTTTTCACCCCGCTAGCTACCCGAAAAAATGTGCAAAGGATTTTCACAAGCTCCGTGGCTTTTCTTCGTGACATTATTAAATATTCAACGTTGTTTTAAGCCCCGACTACACGTTGTAACATTGTTAGAAGAACACATCCCATCATTGTTGTAAGAACGCTTCTGACAATGTTCGATACGCATATAACATTGTTGGAAACACGTCGCTTCGGAAACAATTTCCACCTCCGCCATTAGGCTCTCGGATTGGAGACTGGGTCCTTAACTTTGATTGGTCTTTGCAATACACATTGTTGAAAGGGCGGCTACACGCTTCAACATTTGTTGTATGTTGGAGAAAATGTTTGATCGAAATCAAAACATTCTTCCAACAAAAAATGTTGAACAAACGTCATCTAACATGCGTGCTACACGTTCTAACATTGTTCATCCAACAAATGTTTTATACCAATGTTTCATCGTGTAGCCGGGGCTTTACTCAAATGTCAATGAATGTTCGTTGTGTGGCCCAGTTTAACTTAACCTTTAACCTTAAGCTTATAAAGCCTTAAAAGGTATAAAATCTGCACTGAAAATAAATAAACAGGCCGGATGCGGGTTAGTTGTTTCACGCCAAAAACAGATCCGTTGCATTTGCGTGTGTTTACATTTTCCGTGTTGGGAAGCCCACTCAAAGTAGCCGTAATAATAAGTATGCCAACGAAAAAATGACTTCAGTTAAACATTTACCCATTTTTTTCCTTAACTAACGCTTACCTATACTTTTTCGAAGCGTTTGGATTGTCCTTTTGAGTCCTGTGTTTTCTGCTGTTAGTCGTTTGCATTCACGAGAGAGTTATTCGATTCTCTCAATCTCGCTTGTAAACTTGAGAAAACATTTTCTGGAGTTGCTGTCGCTGAAACCTGACCACCAACACTTGACCTGTTTTTGTTTGTTTTCTCTTCTGTTTTTATTTTATTCGCCAGCTGATATTTTCTAGAAAACTGCCCGCCGATAAATTTTCTTCGCCCCATTGGCTGACATATTTTTGGCAACGGTCGTTGTAAACAATTAACAAGAGAAGCCCGCGTTTCCAGGAAACAGCAGTCTTTCAAGGTAAAGTACTCTGCGCGTGTCATAAAATTTCGGGGGTTATGGACATAGGAGGGTGGATCCCCTTCCTTGAGGGGTATTTATTATTTTTATTTTTATTATTAAAATTATTTCAAGATACAATAAACAAAGAGGTTTCGTTCCAGCATTTGATTTCATTTGATTTATTTAGAGTTGATTTGATTTAGTCTCCCCAATTAGTAGAGCATCTGTGCTCAGCTAAATACATTTGAGACTTAAATAAAGTGATTATTGTTATTGTGAATGATATATGAAATGAATCATATATGAACTGCGGAAATGAAATCAAATGAAGAATGATCCTCGCAGTTGTGAACGCAATTTATGCAATTGCGAAAAGAAGCCTGAAAAAGCCTTGTTATTGTTATAATAATAATAATAATACTAATAATAATAATAATATTATTATTATTATTATTATTATTATTATTGTCCATGGTGTTCAGTCATAATTTTCACTTACACTCGCTATCGCTAATTCCGTTATTACCTTAAAACTGCTCTTTGAATCAAAGAGCTCAGAAGTTTTAAAAAGACTTCGAATTTCATTGCTTGGTCATTAATTAATGCGTTTGCTGGTCCACTAAATACGTACTTTAAATTTGCATCGCAGCCAAACCTCATGTAAATTACCTGCGTTCCCAACAATAACCATTTTACCTAATTTCAACTTTCAGCTGAAAATGTACCGGCAAAGAAAGAAACAGTGGAAGACGGTTAAAATATAATTTCACAGTACAAATTTTTCACCGTATTATGTGCAAGCACTATTCATGTCATTCATGCATAGCAAAGAAGATGACCGGATTTTATGCAAAACTGATCCATTTTTATTTTGACGTCTATTTTGTTTTCAGCGTTTGTACGGGCCTTCAATTTCCATCATTCGGGTCGCTATAAAGTCCGCAGTGCATTCAATATTTTAAACTTCAATTCTCCTCACATACAAAGGAAAGAGTCTAACTTGTCGCATGTGGGGTTACTAGGCTAATTAACTGACATTTATCGCAATATTTTTCCTAAAGTCACGACTTCAATTACCTTCACTACACTGATAGAGAACACACAAATTGGACCTCACCAATGAGGCCATTGAATAAGCAACTTTAAGTGAAATTTAACGCCCTTTACAGTTAGCTATCACTTTCCAGTTCTTCGCTTATTTTTAAAAAGTTAACTAAGTCTACTTTACCCTTTTGCTTGAAGGAATAGTCCTTTTCTAACCCTTGGATCACTTGTGCTACTATGGCTACAGCCCTAACACCTGCAGACAGAGCACTAAATGCCACTGATGGAAAAGCTAATTTTCACCGACTTACTCGTCTTTTGGTGTGTGGAGGGATCACACTTTTAAGAGAAGTGTTTGACTCCATTCACCCACCAGCTGTTCTTCCAACAAAACTGGGTGATCCTACCATCAAGGCAAGACTGCAGACGCTGAGACACCGAAATGTCCTTACCCGACTAGAATGGAATCAACTCTACCCATCCCCAGGGGTGCACGGAAAATCAACGGATTTTGACATCACATTGCTCTTCAAATTGTTTAGAAACATTTGCAGCTTCACTTCTCCAGGGACTGGCTGGGACGATCTGCCGAACATCACGGATCTTTCTCTCGAGGCAGACTTGGTGAGAATTAAATACTATCGCAACGACGTTTGTCATAGCAAGACCGTGGAAATTTCTGATCCCGAATTTGTGGATCTTTGGAGAGAAATCAGTGAGGCTTTGTTGCGAATTGCTGGTACCATAAGTAAAGTGAAAAGAGCCCAGTGGCAAACATCCATCGACGCATTTCTGCATGATCCTCTGACACCGGATGCAGAAAGACACATTGCAGAACTTGATTCTTGGTACAAGAATGACATGGTTGTTAAAGATGAACTGGAAAAGCTCAGAAATGAAATGAAACAAATGAATATTGAGCAACAGGAAAAAATCAATATTCTCATTCATATGATCACTGAATCTCAAACAGAAGGTGCAACTGGGGCAGTCCACTCATACTGAGTTGCAAGCCAATCGTGAAATTCCTTCGACTGTTGATTTCTGGAAAGTTGTCTTTTCATTTAAGAAATTTATAGACGTGCTAATAGAATACCTGAGAACAAAGCTTGGACTTGACGTTGTTGACAGCAGACTTGGAAGTTTATGGATAACTGTCACCTGTAGTTCGTTGGAAGTTCTTGAGCGATTGTGGGACGATTACTGCACCGGCCATCTTGGTGAAGTCGTCCAAGAAACCCTTGTGACTCCAGAGGTTTTGGGAGAGCTTAACATCAGTGAGGTGACACTCAAAACAGTTATCATGAAGGATGAGTACATGAAACTTAAACAGTTTCTCAAGAACAGATCTCTCCTTCACTACGGAGCATGCTCAGTAGCGTACCAGACAAGAAAGTTGACAGGTAGGTAAATGACCTAGCTTAGTTAAGCAGTTAAAGTGCCCATAACGAAAAAAAATTAATTTCTCATACGATTCTTCACATCACCCAATGAACCTCTGCGAAAAAATGTTTCGATTTGAACAAAACGCGAGTTTTTCATGATTTTTTAAAAGCTTTCAAATTTGCCGCCATTTTATAATGTAAATCGGATCGTCCATCTGCCAAAACTTCAAAGTGATCCCATTTGATGCTGTGACCAGTTGAGATTGTGTGATCAGCAACGGCGGAAGCGTGACCTGTCTGAGTCAGAGCTCTAAAATGTTCAGTCTTTCAGTCATGTAAACGGCGCTTCGTTTTGCCAATGTAAAAGGCATTACAATCCCAACAAGTAGCTTCATATACAATCTTTGATTTTTGAGAGCGATTGAAGCGATCTTTGTAAGGGAAAAAATACTTAATACAACGGGTTTTTTGAAAGATTACCTTAAGATTAATATATTAACAATGAAACTTACTGACACAAGATTTTAAACGGCGTGTGATAAATTCGCTTTGTAAATCTAAATAAGGCAGGACAAGGATAACGTCTCTCTTGGGAACTGTGGTGATAGGATCTGAAGGCTTGTTCCTGTGTTTATTCAGGACATTATTCATGTTGAAAGAAAGTATTTCCCTCAAATCAGCTAAAGTAGCCTGTAAGCCAGAGGTTGTGGAACAAATGCGGAAATAACGATAGGTAAGAGACGGATTAAATTGATTTTGTACTTTCTTGGAGTGAATGAGTCCCATTTTGTTTAGAGACCGATGAACGTTTTCTTTCGGTGAACGGTTGTTGAGAAGGTGTTGTGATTGCGTTTAATGAGGACATCAAGAAAAGGTATCTCTTGATTTTCTTCGAGTTACATAGTGAAATTGATATTGGATGTCTGTTGTTAAGGTATGTAGAAAACTAGAGGCATTGACACCACTGTCAAACAACTATGTGTCAAACAATTGTCAATTATTGCCAATTATTGTGTTCCTTGTTCACTAATGTCCCTCTTGATGAGACAATACAAATTTGTCTTAACAAATTATACTCTCTTCCGAATCCTCCGAAATTACCTCAATCAGTCCTCAAAACCTTGCTTGAGTTTGCCACGAAGAAAATAACTTCATTTTTGACGGTCAGTACTATGACCAAGTTGATGGTGTTGCTATGGATTTCCATTAGACCTTGTTTTAGAGAATATCTTTGTGTCAATTTTGAAGAGAAATGGGTGATGAATGGAGGAGACTCCGGTCCATCTTTTTGGTTTCGATATGTTGATGACACTTTTACGTTGTTTGACAGTGGTGCCAATGCCCCTAGTTTTCTACATACCTTAACAACAGACATCCCAATATCAATTTCACTATGGAATTCGAAGAAAATCAAGAGATCCCTTTTTTGGATGTTCTCATTAAACGCACCTTCTAAACAACCGTTCACCGAAAGAAAACGTTCACCGGTCTCTATACAAAATGGGACTCATCCACTCCAAGAATGTACAAAATCAGTTTAATCCGCATTCTTACCTATCGCTGTTCCCGCATTTGTCCTACAGCCTCTGG
>JAEMWC010001145.1:192500-240000 GCA_016490735.1 Pachyseris speciosa | reverse complement strand
GCACCCGGACCCCCTAGTTGACTCACGCTAAAGCGTTCGAAGTGAGCCCACCCAGTTGTAAACTTGCTGCGCGGGCCCTGATTCTATGCCAACAGGAAAAGCTCCAGGGCACCATAAAATGACAGTACGCGTTTTGAAAAATTGTTTGCCGTCAATTCTTCCCACTTAAACAGCTATTATCAATGATTTGCTTTCATCCGGTATTTTTGCAAAAATTTGGAAATTAGCAGAGGTGACGCCAATTTTAAAACATGGTGACCACGAAAAACCGAATAATAATCGTCTCATATCGCTGCTGCCTATTTTATCTAAGGTATGCGAACGTATTGCACAAACTGATTTTAAAATAGGCCACATGTCGAAATCAGTGTTTTGGATCCAGATAATCAAGCTTCAAACTCGTGAATGACATCTGTGAAGCTGATAGCTCAAGGTAGCTCACGAATTTCACATTAGGAGCTGTTCAAAATTGTATTTTCCGTTTGATTTTGTCTCTGGAAACGGCAAAAGATCGAAATTCAACAGAAACCAGGCTGTTATTTTCGACCATACTGAGCATGATAACATTTGTATTCGTTTGCAGACTTAATTGAAGTTAAAGGCCCATTGTCACCCTTGATGCATGGGCAACCCTAAAACATGGAATCCGGAAACCGGAAACCGGAATCCGGAATCCGGAATCCGGAATCCGGAAACCAGAAATCGGAAACCGGAAACTATAACCGGGAAAAAGAAAACTTGATTTTAGTTAAAAATAGAGCTGTAATTAGGATAAGTCATGTTGAAATGAAAAATGTTCTCTGGTTAAAACGATTAAAAACATAAACTTTCGGCCATCAGTCTATAGCCTTTAACGAATGAAAAATGTAGCGCGCAAACGGAAATCGTCGACGCGGATGATAACTCAAAACCGTTGCCTAGGCAATACTCCATTTTATTGTAATTAGACCTCATTTACATTTTTATCTTGTAGCTTTTTTTACACTTCTTTTTGTGTTTTTATTCTCAAAAAAGTTTTGCACCTTTTTCGTATGTATTTCCGTTCGCGCGCTACATTTTTCATTCGTTAAAGGCTATAGACTGACAACCGAAAGCTTATGTGTTTTAATCTTTTTAACCAGTGAACGTATTTTGATTTCAGTTATTTATATCTATAATATTTCAGGCGTTAGAAATTTGTATGGTAGTCTTTACACTAGGCTGTTAAGTAAGACTTATAAGGAGCTGCTAATGTTTTACTTTTCCGAAATATGTGTGTGAAGGCTTAAGTAAAATCTTAAGTCACTTTACTTTGGAACTCATTCTAGTCGGAAAATTGAAATGATTCAAGAAAGTTTCAAGTGACTTGAAACTTGTGGTTTCTTGAGATTTGAGGCGGGCGAAGCCTGTAAGTTAATCTATAATCATATAACTTAAGTTATATATGTTGAAGGAAAAACGTTACTTGTGTGTGAAGCGTTAAATCCGAAAATTTTACAATAATAATAATAATAATAATAATAATAATAATAATAACGTTTATTTCTTATATTGCGCAGTCTAGCATGCAATAAAGATATGATCGAATGCGCATTACAACATTATAATCTTAAAGTAATAAATGGCTAATCCAATTAATGATAATAATAATAATAATTTACAATTTTCGGAAAGCAATAAAATAAAAATATGAGTTAATAAGAGCGCTAATAAAAAGCTAATTTAAAAAGATGTGTCTTTAGTAAAACTTTAAAAGTGTTCAGTGATTGACATTGTCTAATTTCTAGAGGGAGTCGATTCCATACTTTGGGCGCGGTATTTTCAAACGCCCTATCACCTAGTGTCTTTTTTGTTCTATAAGTATTGTCCATTAGAAGTATGCCCCGGTATGATCTCAACTGATACCACGAGCTCTCTTTAATTTTTATCAAGTCTAAGAGATATTGTGGTGCGACACCGTAGATACATTTGTGAACTAGCATTGCTTCTTGAATTCTATTCTATGGGTAACCGAAGCCAGTGCAGGTTGATCAGGGATGATGTTATATTATCATACCTGGATACAGTACATACCAGCCGAGCTGCCGCGTTCTGCAGGCGTTGCAGCTTACCAAGATGAACAGCGGGCGTACCGTATAATAAACCGTTACAGTAGTCTAATTGTGACATTATAATAGCCTGTACAATGGTCTTCCTATTGTCATGTGATAAATACTTTCTAATACGCCGGATGTTATGTAGGTGGTAATAAATAGCCTGACATGCTGTTAATATGTTAATATGTTAATATGTTTGCATCAAACCAAACACCAAGATTTCTAACCGAGTAGACAGCAGAAACCATTACCTCACCTACTTGCAAGTCATTTATCATAACCTTATTTAACTGTGCGCGTATACCTATAATAAGAAACTCAGTCTTAGCATCGTTCAGCTGAAGTTTGTCTTGGACCATCCAGGTTCTTATGTCCTTGATGCAGGCTTGTGAAGCGTCTACAGCATCCGTCTCAGTAGCAGAACCATCTGGCTTAAATGAGATGTAGAGCTGCGTATCATCAGCGTATGCGTGAACGTTAGGGAGATGGGATTCAACAACATCGAAGAGCTTACCTGCGTATAACGTGAAAAGCAAGGATCTAGACATGATCCTTGAGGTAGCCCTTGAGGGAGATCAAAGTCACTCGAATAGCTCCCGTTAATCAGGATTTGCTGTTTCCTGTTTGATAAATACGAGTGAAACCATTTAAGAGCGGTACCTGTAATTCCATTCGTCACGTACAGGCGATTCAGCAACACTTGGTGGTCAATCGTGTCCAATTCTGCACTCAGGTCTAACAATACCAAGAGAGTAACTCGTTGATTGTCCATTGGAACTAGTATGTCATTCTGTATCTTCAGTAGGGCAGTCTCTGTGCCGTGACCCAGTCGATAGGCTGACTGGAGGATGGGATACAAGCCCGACTGAGTAACGTGATCAGTTGTCTGATCATAAACTGCCCTTTCAACTAATTTAGAGAGGTATTGCAGATTACTCACAGGTCTTAAATTGGGTAAGGAAGTCCATTGCTTGGTCTTCTTCAGTCTTGAATCCACGAGGGCCGTTTTCCAATCAGATGGAAAATTTCCCAAGGAGAGTGAGGAATTCACGACATTAGTGATGATAGGGAGAAGCGTATCGGACATGCCGACTACTAAATTGGTCGGCATAGGATCGAGTTGACAGCTTTTCTTCGATGATCTAGTGACCAGCTTCCTCATATCTTCCACAGAGTACGTATTGAAATGATCAAGTTTCCTTTCGCCTGCAAACACTTTATCCTCAGCCACCGCCCCAGGGTGAAGAGTGCACGCATCAAGCTCTGCCCGAATCTTTGCAATCTTACGATCAAAAAAACCGCCCGATATCGTTGGCTAAGATTGAGTTGTCTGTGTATTCTGGAAAACACAACTCATTCCTCGGAAGTAACAATGATCGAGTGGCCCTAAATAACTTTCCTTGGTCTTCACTATTGTCTTTCACAAAGTCTGAGTAGAAAGCACGCTTAGCCCGTGTACTTATGTAAGTAACGTGGTTCTTGAGTTTCTTGAATGCCAACAAATCTTCCTGTGATCGTGTTCTTCTCCATCTCCGTTCTGCTTTCCGGCGTCCCCTTTTTGCCTCAACTATCTCACTGGTATACCAGGGTACCTTGGGCCTAGCCCGCACTGTTTTGGTTTTTAAAGGTGCATGACGGTCAAGAACTTGAGAGAGAGTGGCCATGTATTCCTCTACAAGTACATCCAAGTCCAGTGGGGTGATGGGATCTCTATTGCCTCGATCACGTAGCCCTGTAAGTAACACATCGTTCGATAGGCTCTCAGCGAAATATCAAAAAATTACTTGACTTGAAATATTCCTAAGTTGACTTTTTCTGTATTGTAAACATTACCATAAGATAAAATTGTCCTGTATATGTGTGTGTGATCGTTTCGATCCCTCGGCGTGTTACACACGAATTTTGTATGTGAGTTATTATTACCCACTAATGAGAAATCATTGTTCCCACGGTGATTTTGAAAAGGAAAGACTCCGTGCAGAAAAAAGTTAAAACTTTTTTAGTCGCTCAGATGACGTTTACAACTCAGTACAGATGAATTAGTGACTAGCTACAATAAGTCTACAACCAAAACTCTTCAAAATATTTCAGTAATGTAAGGCAATTTTGCCTTTTGTGAAATCAAGTTTTTCCTTTTTCCGATTATAGTTTCTGAATTTAGGATTCCGGTTTCCGGATTCCATGTTGTGTTTTAGGGTTTTCCTTTTCCGCATGTTTTATGTTTTACCTCAAGGTCAGTTTGTGTGGTGGGTTCTGGCGGCTTTGGTCAACTTTTTAGTGTTTTTAATTCGATTTTGTCGCTGTCTCTTTATCGACTGCCATTTTTATGCCCCATCGGGCATTCTGGCTTTACGTTCAGTTTGCAGCTTGCCCAAAGTGCGTGAAAATTAATTTCTCTTTCTCGCCGAGATGTCCGTGATCGATAAGGACTACACCGCTTTTGTTTCCTCCCGTGTTTTAATTCGGAGCTCAAAGTTTTGCTCCTTTTGTCAAGCCGCATGGTCGACTGTATTTTCAACACAATCAATATAAAGCGAAAGGACAGGATAAATGAATGAGAACGTACGAGTATTTTTCTTACTGCAAATTAGAAACCATTACCCGCCAACAGGAGCTGCCGATAATAAATGTTTTCTTGTGGATATGTTATCACCATTCTCGCCACACAATCAGCGAGTTTTATCAATAATGGATCGTTCAATACTTTGCTGTTTTGATTTTAAACCTGTGAACGGATTGTTCACGGTTTTACTGAAGAAATATGAAGAAATATGCAAGTTGAATTTGTAGCCATTTGTTTGCCACACCGGGCCCAAGCGACAACTCGGCGCGATGAACCAGATCAGAAAGCCCGATAAAAACAATTGACCAATCAGAGGCATCATTTAACAATGGCGCGATTTCAAAACAAAAACAAACGACCGCGTTGGATCAAGGGTGATAATGGGCCTTTAAAGGGACACTGTCATTGATTGACACGCGCAGCATTTCTCACACGGAGAGGTTTTCCTGAACGCGTTGATATCTTGTTTTTCTTTAGGTGAGGGTAATAGAATGTACATTTATCTGTAAACGAATATTTGGAATCCAAGAAACGTAAAAGAAGCCAAAAATTATTTATTCAAATTACTGACCTGTAAACTAGCTTTATAGCTAAGTGTCACTCACGTTAATAAAGTATGTATGTATGTATGTATGTATGTATGTATGACAGTCGAGTTCAGAAGTGTGACCGGAAGCACTGTCGGTTGAACAAGACGCTCTATGAGCGTTAACTCGGGATACTTTTGTGCTGCAGAAGCCGGACGCACGGTTTCTGATTCTCGAAACTATCCGGCTAGTGGTTTGCTTTTGGGTTCACATAAGGCCTTTTTGTTCACGTACGAGCAAAGCTCGTTAAACTGTTTTGAGAGTTGCCATCCATATTCGTTGTCAGCTGTTGTTGTTTACTTCTAAATTAAGTGGCAACATCTGGACTTTACTTTGGCTCTCTCAAAACATTTTTTCGCTCTGCAAAGCTTGAAAACATTCACTTCTCTTGACAAATTGGATATTCAAAACTCGAAAACACAAGGCGAATCGTTTCCGTGTATGTGATATGTTTCTCAGAAGCAATCCAGATGTCACGCATTGTAAAAAGAACTCGAAATTGAAACTGCTCTATTTTCAAAACAAGGCGTGTTACTTGGCTTAAAATGTCATTTACCTGATGAAGGTAAAAAATCTAAAAAACCAAAAATTCGCAAACTTGTCTCTAAATATAGAACTGTCACAGCGATTGAGTTGTGGTATAAACCGGATCAAATTACATCAAAACAACTTTGCGATTTTCTAAATATAGAACTGTCACAACGTTCTAATTCGAGTCGATACTCACAGCACGTGCGAAGCTTCCAACCTTGTCTTAAATTCGGCAGACCTTTTCACGCGGACAGTCTGTACTGTATTAAAATCTAGCTTCACAACTTTACAAAGATATGTGCAGGAAAATTTGTTCCGGCGGTCGAAGTGGATTATTTCACCTTGAGTGTTCACTTGCGGTCACGTATTAAATGGAAGGTATCACATTACGAAAACAACTTTTTGCAAATCTGTAATTTTTCTGTCACAGCATTCGAATTCGACTTGTGATATCGATTAGCCAATAAGCACTACACTTGCGAGGCTTCCACCTTTTTCTTAACACTCGGCAAACCTTTTCACGGGGACAGACTGTGCTGTATTAAAATATCTAGCTTCACAACTCAAACACGATGAATTTGCATAACTTGAAAACAACCTTCGCATGTTAGCCTTTCGACCTTTGGACTATGTGGTTTGCTTTAACCAATGAACACACCGCCACGTGCCTGCTATTGTGCATTGGCCAATCCAAACACCAGAACGTAATTGTATTGTGCATTTTGCTGCACAGGAAAAAAAAAAGACTGAAATCTGACACATTTTAAAACTCGGTATACTTACAGTATCCCGAGTAACAAGGCGCACCTTGTATCTTGGCCTAGTGCGTGCGCACTTAGCGTACGCAACTCAGGTCTGGGCACCTCAGGCAATTGAATTAATTTCCAAACTCGAAAAAATTCAGACGTGCAACCAAATTTATTCTCCATTTACCTTTTATCACAGAAATATCTTATAAGGAAAGATTAAAGTGGTACTATGATCAAATTTTTACCCCTTGATATTTTAGGTGTACCACATAGAAGTCCATAGAAGAATAAAAGTGCCGTTAACCGTTTGCAAATATCTGCATTAGATCCGGAGATATTTAAGTTTGAAAAAATGTGTAAAATATGCAAATGATATTACTGATGACGTCATACACTCAACCCAATATCATATCAAGTATTTATAATATAGCTGGCACATCTTTTCATTGAAATCGAGCGTGCCTTATGAGAGTACAAAGCACGCGGATGACGCCATTTGTCTGCGCGTGCAGTTTCAAGGTCATTACAAATCTGGCATTTTTCACAATTAAAAAAATAAACTTCTCGATTAAAATAGTACGGTCATAAAACAGAACAGACGACACGAATTCTAAGTGATGCTTGTTTTACCTGAACGGTTTTAACCGCCAGTTAAAAAGAATTTTTACAACGAGACACAATAGGGCCATTTATACGGGAGAAAATAAGACGCGTCTTATGTAAGACGCGACTTAAATAAGACGCGAACTGATCGTATAAATGGTACAAAATAAGCGTTCGCGTCTTATTTAAGTCGCGTCTTACATAGGACGCGTCTTATCTTAGAACAGGATTTTCAGCTGTTCTTATTAGGGCCATTTATACGGGAGGAAATAAGACGCGTCTTATCTAAGATGCGACTTAAATAGGACGCGAACTGTACCGTTTATACCTTCGCGTCCTACATAAGACGCGAAGATCTCGTATAAATGGTTCGCGTCTTATTTTTGATACAGCCTCGCTTACCCGCCAAGATGGAACAAAGCGTGCTGTCCTGTTATTTCTCAGAGATTTTTTTTTCTTATGAAGACCACGCCGTAGCATACAAAGAAATCAACAGAAATCCGAGAAGAGTCGGAAGTAAGCGATATACGGATTGGTGCGACTGATGGCTGGTTAAAGAAGGAAGGTGCTGAATTCACTTTTGGCTCTCCCGGCCATCTTTTGCAAAGCTTTGCATCCAATTACGCTATCTAATCATAAGACAAGCTCATGTTTCTGTTGTTTTTATGCAAGCGCACTTGCAGTTCACGTCTTATTTAGGACGCGAAACCATTTATACGAGGAAGATCACGTCTTAATTAAGACGCGGACAAAATAAGAACAGCTGAAAACCCTGTTCTAAGATAAGACGCGTCTTATGTAAGACGCGACTTAAATAAGACGCGAACGCTTATTTTGTACCATTTATACGATCAGTTCGCGTCTTATTTAAGTCGCGTCTTACATAAGACGCGTCTTATTTTCTCCCGTATAAATGGCCCTATTTTGTCCGCGTCTTAATTATGCCTCCAGATGGTATAGATTGAATTTCTTAAAAGGGAACTATGACAAGTATCAGACAATGACACTTGGGAATAAAAATAATGATATGGATAGTATTATAATTGATGACAATGAAGTTAAATCTACCAAGTGTTTAAAACTTCTTGGGGTATATATAGACAATAGGCTTCAATTTGATGAACACATTGCTAACATTTGTAAGAGGAGTAGCCAGCGTGTTGGAGTCCTGATGAGGCTCAGGAATATGATACCAACAGACACCAAGCTGAAGTTGTTTAAGGCAGCCATTCTTCCTTATTTAACATACAGCCATCTTGTCTGGCATTTTTGTAGGGCGAGTGATACTAGAAAATTGGAACGTATTCAAGAAAGGGCACTTAGGGCAGTTTACTGTGATAAGGGGAGTAGTTATGATAAATTATTAGACATGGCTAACCTAAGTACACTGCAGAACAGAAGACTACAGGATATAGCCATTCTTATGTATAAGGTAAAGAACGATTTATCTCCTAATTACATATGTAGCCTTTTTCAAATTCCACAACTTAAGTACACACTGCGTAATAATGATTTTGGTATACCTAGATTTAATACTGTTACTTTTGGAAAACATTCGCTTAGATATATGGGACCCAAAATATGGGCAATTGTACCAAGAAATGTAAGAGAACTGACATCCATATCATCTTTTAAATGTAACATACGTAGAATAGACCTTGTTTCTAAATTGACTGATAGTAAATGTGAAAACTGCCTTTTATGTAAGACTTAGGTTAGATTTTTAATTGTACATATATATTGTTTTATTTTTAAATTTCTAAAATTTTTTAGGTAGTATTTAGTGTCCCCAGTTAGTGGTTGTATAACTGCTATTTTAGATTTGACACATAAATAAAGGTTGTTGTTGTTGTTGTTGTTGTTATAGCATTTTATGCCGTTGTGAAAAATACTACGGCCTGGTGTGAACGGCAGTGGCCCAAAACCGCCGCTATCTTTCCACTAGAATCCAATTTTCAGAATTTTTGCTCCTCGTTGTTGATTTCCGTTTCGGTTCGATTCTTTGTTCACACTACTCCAGAAAGTGGCACGAAAACCTATCCGATATGTGACGATTCACTTTCAAGACCGCAGCGGCCCAGCATCGCTCCGACGCAAAAATCGTGCCGAAATCATCGTTTTGAATGTGAACAAAAGCCCTATCCGATACGGTTTTCGTGCCGGCACAAGAGCTATCCGGTATAGTGTAGACATAGCCTAAGACGTGAACTTCCTCGTATAAATGGTTTCGCGTCCTAAATAAGACGTGAACTGCAAGTGCGCTTGCATAAAAACTACAGCAACATGAGCTTGTCTTATGATTAGATAGCGTAATTGGTTGCAAAGCCTTGCAAAAGATGGCCGGGAGAGCCAAAAGTGAATTCAGCACCTTCCTTCTTTCACCTGCCATCAGTCGCACCAATCCGTATATCGCTTTCTTCCGAC
Source organism: Pachyseris speciosa (assembly GCA_016490735.1). Classification (NCBI taxonomy): domain Eukaryota; kingdom Metazoa; phylum Cnidaria; class Anthozoa; order Scleractinia; family Pachyseridae; genus Pachyseris; species Pachyseris speciosa. The sequence goes on along the minus strand of JAEMWC010001145.1, from coordinate 230,468 downwards.
TCTTCTCGGATTTCTATTGATTTCTTTGTATGCTACGGCGTGGTCTTCATAAGAAAAAAATCTCTGAGAAAGTCTCTTCTTAAAATAACAGGACAGCACGCTTTTGTTTCTTGCTACAGCGCTCCATCTTGGCGGGTAAGCGAGGCTGTATCAAAAATAAGACGCGAACCATTTATACGAGATCTTCGCGTCTTATGTAGGACGCGAAGGTATAAACGGTACAGTTCGCGTCCTATTTAAGTCGCGTCTTAGATAAGACGCGTCTTATTTCCTCCCGTATAAATGGCCCTAGTGTTGACGCAATATGTACGATCACTGACGCCATTCCGCGCGCGCAAGCTGAGAATAAAATTTGCTCAGTTTTCTCACAAATTGAAACGAATTTAGCTCAAATATGGGAAAAACTATATTATAAAACAAATAAAAAAGCCTTAACCGTGCTTTGTTCTGTTATAAGGCACGCAAGGAAGTGACGAGAGCACTCAAGAAGTAGTTAAAAGCACTCGCCTACGGCTCGTGCTTCTTCCTACTTCTTTCGTGCTCTCGTCACTTCCTTGCGTGCCTTATAACAGAACAAAGCACGGTTAAGGCTTTTTTATTTGTTAAATAAATAGACCTATCTCTGTTAATTTGCAGCACAGACCATTGAACTTGGTAGGCTAATAGTTCTACAGGAAACACACCTACGGCTATAAAAAATTTTGTTCCCATGACAACTCACTCGTTTCCAGGCCCCACCCATTTGATTTCAATATGTTAGTGATTTTCAGGTAAAAAAATACATTAAATGAGGCGACGAACTCGAGCTAACATATTAATGTGCTTGCTGGATCATGCATGTGACGCACCGTTAGTTAATATCAAAAATGGAACACTAATAGTGGCCAGAAAAGCCTTTAATATTGGGGAGGTCTGGAACCCAGTATGTTGCCATGGTAACAAAACTGTAAAGCTCGTATTGTGGAGCACATTTAGTAGAATCTTACTGTAAAGAATCATACCTTTCTGATTCAAATTGGCTGAGATATCTTGTCATCATATTTGATCAAAATTTGGTTGAGTGTATCACTTGGCTAATTTGCATATTTTAAAAACGAATATCTCTGGAACGAAAAGAGATATTTGAAAACAGTAAACAGCATTTTTCTTCTCATACATACTACTTGTTTATGTTTTAAAATGGCTTAGATAGGAAAGATGCCATTTTCGTCATAGTACCACTTTAATATCTTTAGATGTACTTCCTGTATGTTATTGGCATGAGCTCCTAGACATGGTATTTTTTACAAGGCTACGCATAATCTAGTCCACCTTAGCCCTTCCGTTGTCCCCGTTGAGCGCAAAAGCGCAAGAACGACTCTAGCATCCGCTACTAGCTCTCCTATCTTTGTCCCCCCAAAATGTAGAACCACAACATTTCAGAAATCTTTTTTTATTAGAACAACCAGAATCTGGAACTTACTCACTGCCAGAATGGACTTAGCTAATGATAGTTTCAAATCTCTTCTCTATGACTACTACTCTCGTGCTGTCAGAATGAACTACAATCCGGATAATCTTCGAACGTTTAAAACCATCTGTTTGAAATGCAGCTCCGCAAGATTTCTAGACGTACCAATAATGTGCTGCATGTAATGTTTTTTTTTTCTTTCTTTCTTTTTATATACACTTTATCTCTGGGCCCGCAGTAATTGGCTACTTAGCTGTTGCGATGTCCCTGTATCAAAATGGCAAAGCTAATAAAAAAAATAATAAAATAAGCGCTCGCCTCTCACATAAATAATTTTTTCTCTCCAACATACTTCAACATATTGCCGATCTTGACATACCCTTTTAAAACTGAAAGAGAGTAAATTTATTTGCGAACGACGACCTTAAAGTCAAATGACGGTAGACAGGGAAAAATTATGCCGTGTTTTTAGTACTCACCGCGTGGTTTAATTTGTGACCCGAGTAAACACAACCAGTGCAGTGCCTCTCAACTATAAATACAGGTTTTTCTTCAAAATACTACGCAAAATGCAAATTTTAAAGCGACGATATTAAACGTTTATCAGCAAACGATGAAGTGACGGTCTTTGACATTCAAGCGACTACAAATGAATCGGGAAGATGGAATCGCTGCATTCAACTTCACCGCCTACTACAATTTGATCGATTACCGCACTTGTTACACTGCTGTGTACGTAGAATTTCTCATGAATTCAAGCCTCGAAAACGTTTTTCCTCGTTGTAGATACGTTGATGCATTTTATCTCCCTTTGCTTTGTTCTCTTGAGGAGACTGAATGACCATTTTTGCGCTGGGTGCTCAAACACCGATTTCGACGGTCGACGGCATTTTGCATGTAGCTCTCCAACATGAAAAATTCCGCCGGAACTTTTCAACTTTGGATTTCAAAAGCCAGCGCATGCACGAAGATGACAGTGTTCTTTAATATTCAGTCGTGATCATTTTCCACTGGAGAGAACGAACTCCACCTCTCCGTTGTTCATGTGTCAAAAAACCCACAACGGCACTACTGACATACATTTGAGATTTGTGCTTCCACATCGTTCATCTTTTGGTCTGCTTCGTCGCTCTATACTTTACTTCCAGTTTTCAGAGTTTGATTCAAACGCGCTCCTTGTTTAACTTTCCTGCTTCTGATAGGTAAAGGACCGTAAAGAGTATTCTTGTTTCAGCTTGCATGTTTGGCAATTGGACTGCATGGTTCTCTGCAATTTTTTTTTTTCTGGGGACAGAAGCACGAACTAGAAGTACAATTTCGCCTAATCCCAACAAGCGTTCGTTCAGCGCCTCTGCTCATGAAGCTACATTTAAACTCACTGACTTTATGATGGCTCTTAAGTCTTCAATTGATGTCACCGTTTAGTTCGGAAGCCTCCCTTCCCGATAGAGATATTTAGCGTTTCAAATTTTTTTGTAAACGAATTTTCAAATTTTCTTGGCTGGCAAATTTTGGTAAATTTTCTCGTTGGAAGTGAAAGGCTCAAGGTTGTGATTTTTTTCTCGTCCATGACAGGGAAGTCATATGGCCAGAAGCGGCCCCCTCTAACACACATTTTGAAAAGCATTCTTGAGCGGTATCCAGATCGAGGACAAATTTTGAAGGTAGGTACAGTTTCTTAATGCCGGTGTAAATGGCAATAACCTAGAATTAGGTCAACCTGGAATGGTCTAAGCTTGAATTCCGGCTTTGCCTGACAATCTTTGATCAATGACAAAAATAAGTCCATTTAAGAAGGCGTAAGGAGGGTCAAACTATAATTTATAGTGCTTGTTGCTATTTTCGAATTTATCTTTGGCCATAAAATTTATTTATTGGTGCGTCCATTTATTTATTTATTTATTTATTTATTTTAATTTATTCTATTTTCTCGGATCATTAGCAGTACAAGTTAGAGGCCTAACACTACACTGATATCTCAAAGTCAAATTAAATCAGTTTTGAGCTGACTGACGACAATTGTTAACACGTTTCACTGAATAATCTTGCAAGCTTAGTTTTTATTTAGCATTTATGGAGTTGCCTTATTTCGAGGAAACTGAATGCATGGATTTTCTTGCTCTCGCATCCAAACTGAAGCCGAATTAATGTAACATAGTTATAAATTTGATCTTGTCAGTCGTTATAATATACGCACGGCCGGCGTGTCGCAGTTGCCCGGCAAAGGAAAAACTTTTTTTTTTCTGCTATAAGACTCAATTCGTTACTTTCTGGAATGCTGATTGCCTGAAAAAATGGACTTGTTAAGAAACCAGAATATTAGGAGACAATGCGCCACTTATGGGGCGCCAAATGTGGCAAAAAAAAGGAATCACTATCCTCGTGGTAAATGCATGGTTATCAGGACTCGTGAATTGCGAAGGCAAATCAGATTAAACAATCCCGGCGGATTACATGAGATTAAATATTCTTTGTACTTAAAGGTGTATACCTATTACTTTTGAGTCAAAATCATTCAAGTGAACCATTATTAAAGCTACCTGGTTAAATTTCATTTCAGTCTTAATATCACAGAAATCTGAACGTTACTCGAGTTCGACAAGACACAAATAAACTGACATTTGTGATTGAACCGGAGAAAGTCTAAATTGGTTGTAATTCCAAAACATTTTCCATCCTAGTGAAATTCCAAACTGAGCGACAAAACGGCTTTCGGTTTATTTCGGTATAAAATAAATTGAAATGGAACTGTGATATGTCTCAACATAAACGTACGGTGGGGAAGGGAGGGGGGAGCTGTAGCTCCCCGCAGTCGTCGGAAAAATTGACTTATTCGGGCAAAATCGGTCGACCTACGGGCACTGCCAAAACGAAAAGAAAATTTGTACTTCAATGTCTATCTGTTTCGATCCCATATCACCTTATTTTCTAACTACGAAAACTACGAAGGCTGACTTGAATTCAAGGCAATTAAAACACTTTGGTTTGCCTCTTACAACGCTGGAAATCGTATTTCCTAGGACTAATATTTGAACATTTCCCAGGGGAACATGCCCCCCGGCGGCTGGACCCTCCTAGATGATCATGCCTTCGGCAGTCCTGTGTTCGAACCCTGTCTATCAACCCTACATCCGCCCCAGCAGTAGCATCGCCGTGATCAACATTGACAGGGCATATCTCAGTAACACGGGGGCAAAATGATATGTGAAGGATCATTAACATTTAGGACGCGGCGAAATAATCACTCCTCATAGTGAAGTGAATCTCATCTCTCTTTGTGTTTGACGACGATGATAAATTAACTTTGAGTGACGAAGAAACATCTCGTTGCATCAGTGACATCGGGCAAATAACGGTCATCCCTCCTTCCCCTCCCCCTCCCCCCCCCCCCCCCCCCCCCACAGACACACACATCAAAATTTTTCCCGTAGGTCCACGTGTGTCAGTTTTTCAATTCAGCGATATAGTCTAAGGGGTAGGCGGTAGAAAGTTGGCTTAAGGAGGGGGATCCCTTCACTGTCTGCACCTTCACCAGGTGTTTTGTGGGCATTTGGTTTCTCTGTTCATTTTCCATTTCTAGCGCCCTGCTATCCAAGAATATTTCAGATGAGGTGGGTTGAAGAATGACGCCACAGCAATCATATTTTATTGCTTTCTGTGTTAGGAAATCATTCAGAATGCAGATGATGCAGAAGCCAGCAAGGTCTCTTTCCATCTTGATTCGCGCCCAAATTTCTACGGAAGGAACTCACTGTACGCGACCAGTCTTGCCAAGTTCCAGGGCCCCGCTTTGTACGCGCAAAATAACGCCCTTTTTAAAGAGACCGACTGGGAAAACCTGGAGAGACTTATGCGAAGCAGTAAGAAGGATGATCCATTGAAAGTGGGCCACTTTGGAATAGGGTTCAACTCAGTTTATCACATGACTGGTGAGTGGAATCATTTGGATATTTAAGCGTAGGAGTTCGTGAGGCTCAGACCGACAGGGCCTAACTTACTGCACCTTTGTTTGTCCCTTTACATCTCGTTAATGCCTGGAAAACGCTTCTTTTGCTGTTCTGTGGGGTGGCCATTACAGATGGAATGACGTCAAAATGCGTGAAAAGTTCCCGTTTCCATCCGTGATTCATTTCACCAATGTCTTGCATGACGTCCTAAGCTAACCCTAATCAAACTGTTTTTACCTCATCAAAGCCTACTAAAATATTTTGCCTACAGCGTTAACTTTTCATATCCATTTTATTTGTTTGCATTAGATCAAACTTTGCTGCATACTTTTGGAAGAAGCATTTACAGAAACCGATTAAGAGTGTGCGCCTTCATCTGTTCATAATATAAACAAATCTGTTCATAAAATGTATGGTCTAAGTTTTCCTCTTAAGCAACCGCTCTTGAAGGCGTTGCTTTAAATTTGTTTGCGATGGCTCAATTTTAAATGTGGGTAAAAACGCTTCAGTATTAGGGAAGATCAGATTTGAATAAAGGACTTTAGTCGGGCCCAAACAAATACGGGCAGGGTTCCAATTTATCCTTACGCCCAGAATGTCGTTCGAAGAAAAAAAAGCAATGTTGTCTCTTCCTGGACAGTTTTGCTATGTCAGCAATACTGACTAAAATTGCAGTCGGAAAAAAGACGCGATTGCGTTGAAAAAAAAAAACAAACAGATTCATTATTACTTTGTGGGTTGTTTAGTCCTTTGAACCAACTCAGTCTGGGCTGAGAAAAAAAAAGCTATTGCCACAAACAGAAACGTAAACAGAATTTTCTCACAAAGACTCGGATCAAGAAGCGTCAAATGATCGAATTACTGATTTCATGCTCAAGTCACTACCTAGATTGGAACAAAACTGTTCGCATGTGTCGAAGTCGGAGTTACACTCTGGTTGCGCAACGCTAGAGAGTAAAAAGGAGATAACTAAGAACTCTTAACTGATAAAAAGCAACTGTCTTTTGGTCACACATTTAGATCTTCCAAGCATTTTGAGTGGTGACGCCATAGCATTCCTTGATCCGCACGAAATACACTTTGGAAGAAGTGAGACGGGACGGCAGTTTTCTTTGGAGGATCAGCCTCTTCAACAATGCCGAGACCAGTTCATGCCGTTTGAGGACGTCTTGGACTGCAAGATATCAACGGGATTTTATAACGGAACACTCTTCCGCTTTCCCTTAAGAGGTGAGCCATCCGACTTATCGAATAAGAACTACACCGCTGAGAAAGTTCGGCAGCTATTTGATGCACTCAAAAAAGAAGCCTCCGTCATTCTACTTTTCTTGAAAAATATCGAAGAAATTGCTCTGTTTCAAATCGATGAAAGTAACATTAGAAGGCACGTATTTACCGTGAGGTTGAGCGACAGCTGCAGACAAAACATTCGAGAAAAGAGGAAATCCCTTTTGACACAAGTTAAGCAGTTGAGCGAAGGGCGAGTCACAAACACAAACCTATCCCTCACCTTAACTTTTGAAGAATTGGGTCAACAAGATTCGTTGGTGAGCCACAAGTGGCTTGTTTACCATCAGATCGATGCTCGGGATCCAAAGCTTAGACAGTTGTCCTCAGAGCTTGGTCTCCTTCCATGGGTTGGGATTGCTGCACCATTGAATGCAGGTCTATCTTCAACTGGAGGGAGAATCTTCTGCTTCTTGCCTCTTCCGCCAGACGCCGAAGCCAAAACCGGATTTCCAGTTCATGTCCATGGCTACTTTGGGTTAACCGACAACCGACGCGGGCTTAAATGGCCAGGACTGGACTGCCAGAATGATCTCACCGCAGAATGGAATGTCCTGTTGTCAGAAAGGGTTGGAAGTCAAGCTTACGCCTCCATGTTGCTTGAATTGGTCGATACACTTATGAAAGAGCCTGGTAGTTCTTCAACAAAAGCAGAATTAGTGTACCTATCCTGGCCAACCATTCAAGAAGTACAGAGACACTGGAAAGACATGATGAGGCCTATGTTTTCAATTCTGATGACACGGAACGTCTTTTGGACCCCGGCAGATGGTGGCAAGTGGGTGAGACCCCAACATGCTTACCTTAACAGAATGACGGTCTCCTATGAAATCAAAGAAGTGGTTTTGGAAACCCTGACGCGAGCAAACGAAGCCGTTGTTACTCTACCCAATCACGTACTTGATGCCATTGATTTAATGACCTGGCAAACAAACAGCATTACGCCGCCCTATTTGAGAAGCCTTTTGAAGAAGAAACAGAAGGGGTTGTGGAATATAGCGAGTGTTCCAAAGGAGAAGAAGCTGAAGTTGCTTGAGTACGTTCTACAAGACAAGAACCTGAGTGATATGCAGGGTGTCCCTCTACTTCCCCTGGCAAATGGAAGCTTTGTTGAATTTCGCTCACTTCAATACAACCGAGAACCTAGCGCTGCTGTGTATGTTTCATCGCCAACACGTTCGCGTTCCCTCTTCTACAACATGGAGAGCAAATTCCTCGACGACAGCATTTATTCTCCCGCGTTCCAATGTTTGTCACAAGCTGCTGCTGATAAGAACTTCCAAACGACGCATCCTGTCCAACTCGTGAGAGTCAACCAAACCATTGCGCTAAAGCTGGTGCGTCAGATACTTCCAAAGGAATGGTCTGGAGCTAACCATGTGGTTTATTGGTATCCGGGCCAAAATGGGCATCCACCTGAGTCCTGGTTGCAGTTCGTATGGAAATGGATTCAAAATGACTTCTCCCATGACCTCTCGCCGCTTGAAGACCTTCCCTTAATTCCTCACTCCACCTCTGGGAGCCGTACCATCGTGAAGCTGAGAGCATCAAGCGTGGCTATAAGGCAGCATCATCAAGGACTATCTTTGCCAAGTTTTATTGTTTCTTTACTTAAAAAGCTTGGGTGCGTCGTCGTGGAAAACCTGCCTTCATACGTGAATCACGTAGCTCTACACAAGTACATTGCCTCTCCCGATCCTTATGGCGTCCTGAAAGTGTTACAAGTCCTTGGGCAAGATACCTGTGCCTTGATGATTTCAGGGTATTGTACCAAAGACGAAAAACAAGCGCTCCGAGGGTTGCTTTCGTCGACGTCGCTCAATGGTTATCAAATATGCCTTCTTCAATCTCTGCCCATTTTTGACGCAGCTGATCGGACGTCCTTCCTTTCTGTTAAAGACGGATTTCAATGCCGTACAGTCGCTCCATATGGTTTCGAGCTTCCAGAGTGTTTGCCAATACCTAATGCCGCCAGAATCATATTACTAAGAGATTTCCAGTCAAACGATTTGTTACGGCGCCTTGGTCTGTCACCGATGGATCCAACGATATTCTTGACGTCAGTTGTCTTCACTGGCATAAAGAATGGCTTCTACAATTACCAACAGATCTCCACATTAATGTGCTGGGTTCTGAGACAGTACAACTACGTGCAAGAAAGCACATTCCGTGAATCACTTAAACAGCTTCGCTTTGTCCTTACCCAGAGTAACAGGCTGGTTACTCCCTGTGAAGTACTTGATCCACAGCAACAAATTTTGCAACGACTGTTTGAAGGCGAGAATGACAGGTTTCCGCATGGAAGCTTTGCCAAAGATGACCTTCTCCAGACACTTAGGAAGCTCGGAATGAGGAGTTTCCCAAACGCCCAAGATATTTTGCATGTTGCCAAAACACTGCAGAATTTCACTGGAAATGTCGCATCGCGTAAAGCATCAGCACTGTTGGAGTTTCTGGATCAAAACCCTTCTCTACTCACGTCAGATGGGTCTTTACTTCAGGGACTGATTAAGGAGAAATGGGTCCAACGTAAGGAAAATCGTCCCCCTTCTTATCCGCCAGCGATGCCTTGGTTCCGGGGAAAAGAACGTTTTTTCAGACCGCAAGAACTGATGAGCCAGTCAAAAGCAAATCTAGTGGGAGCTACAATGCCGCTTGTTTCGAAGGCCTGCTGTAAAGCTCTTGAAACAGCTTTCGGTTGGAACAAATCACCTTCCGTTCACCATCTTCTCGAACAACTCCGCTTTGCATGCTGTGCACCCCTGAATGCCATGGACGGTAATGGAAAGCACTATTTTGAAAGAATGTTGAAAGATATATACCAAGAAGCATCAAAGAACGCCGACACTACCACTAGAACGATTGCCAATGATTCAAGCTTTCCACCATGGATTTGGCATGGGAACGGATTTACATCACCCGCCAGAATCGCGTTTTCTATCCCTTGCAATATCAACCTGAGGCCTTACCTTTACGTAGTCCCAGAAGAGTTCCATTCCCTTCGTTCTTTTCTTGAACAAGCTGGTGCTCGCCCAACGATTAATGATGCAGACCTGCTGGATGTTCTGGCAAAGATCAAAGAGAAGCACGACACAATAGGTGAAAAGAAAGAAGATGTGACACAGGACCAGAAACTTTCCTGTGACATTCTGCACTGGATAGTAAGAGGAGGAAAGCCACTGAGTTCTGAATTGCGTGACAAACTCTTGGTACCTGTTATAACCTGGGATAATACTTTGAAGTTAGTCCCTTGTAGTGAGTGCACCTTCTGCGATGCTACTTGGTCAATGAAAGGAGGCCTGGAACTTCCACTAACAAGCCAGTTTTCAATGATCCACGACACCATCTCCGCAAACGTTGCCGCGCTTTTAGGTGTTCCTCCTATTAGCACACGTGTCACATGTGCGGAGGCTCTTGGAATCGAACAGACGGGTCCTTACGAGCCAATTACGACTAGGCTTCACAACATCCTGAGCGAGTACAAGGAAGGGGTTGGTGTTTTCAGGGAGCTTGTTCAGAATGCAGACGATGCTGGTGCCACCGAAGTAAAGTTTGTTCTTGACTGGCGCAACCACCCAACGGACAGGCTCTTGGCTCGTGGTATGACAGATTGTCAAGGGCCTGCTCTGTTAGTGTATAACAATGCGGTTTTCACCGACGACGATTTGAAGAACATATCCAAATTGGCCAGTGCCACAAAGAAAGAAGACCTGGAGAAGATAGGCCGCTTTGGGCTTGGTTTCAGCTCGGTTTACCACTTCACAGATGTTCCAAGTTTCGTTAGCAGATGTTATGTTGTGTTCTATGATCCGCATAGGACCCACCTTCAAGCACAAATATGGAATGCCTCAAAGCCTGGAATCAAGCTGAATCTTGCAGTCAATCCAGCCAATTTACAGCGATTTCCTGATCAGTTTGCACCTTACAACGGATTGTTTGGCTGCGACACGACGACCAAAGGCAATTTCCATTTTCAAGGAACTCTGTTTCGATTTCCCTTCCGTACAAAACGAGGAGAAATCAGTGACAAGGTGTACAGCCATGAAGAGATTCGACACCTCGTTTTCTCTTTTCAAGACTCGTCTTCAAGTCTGCTTTTGTTTGCCCAAAATATCAGAAAGGTGAGTTTTCTTGAGGTGGACAAGGACTCAACTGACCCAGGAACGCCTCGAGTTCTGTTTGAGATGCTTAAAGAATCAGTTAACGTTCATGAACAGGACAAGAAACCTGGAAAAGAGCCTTCATTTCTGAAATCGTGTGCAACATGGACAAGACAAACGGCTGGACAGAGCAGTAACCTGAACGAAACCACCCCTCCTAAAAAGTCAGAGCTTGTAGCCATTTCTTCCAAGATCAACAGTAAGGGTGCGAAGAAAAGTCAAGAATCCTGCTGCTGGTTCGTCACGTCCTGTCTTGGGACAGGTAATTCTTTTAAACTGGCAACAAGTGAAGAAGGTAAAAAACAAGGCCTCTTGTCTGCCTCGGGAATAGCAGGAAGAATTTCCTCCAGCAACAACGAAGAGGGCTCCTTACTTCCGGAGGCAGTTGCTGGAGAGGTATTTTGCTTTCTGCCACTGTCCATTCCAACGGGGTTACCGGTGCATGTGAACGGTTACTTTGCAGTCACGTCAAACCGCCGGGGAATATGGGAAAGTACAACAGCTGAACTTCATGGTCTTCAGCCCATTGAGGCTCGATGGAACAGAAGCCTCATGGAGGATGCTTTAACCCAGGCTTACCTTCAGCTTCTGGAGGACATGATGCTTATGCAGAAGAAAGGGAAGATGCCGTCGTATGGAACGTTCACGCTTTGGCCAAACCCTGAGACGCTAGAGTCATCATCGTGGACAACGCTCATCAATAGTGTTTATCAAGGAATTGCCAACTCAAATATACCTTTAGTGCAAATGGGAGAAAAGTGGCTTCCGGTTACCCACTGTATGTTTCAAGATGCAAAATTGCAAAAGCTTCCTAAGAGCGCAAGTGTCCTTGCAATGCTTGGTTACAAGATGGTACAACTGCCCAACTTCGCAAAGAAAGGCTTTGAGCAGGCTGGATGTATGCAGATCATCAAAAAGCGAACAATGACACAAGAAAAGTTTCTCGAGGAAGTCTTTTTCCCCAGCATCATCAAGATTCCTGGTAATTTACGAGATGAAATTGTCTGTTACTTGATAGACCATTGCCTCCGAGTGCATTCAAGTTTTCAAACTAATGCCTTTAGAAGCTTCTACATGTCTTTGCTTTCAAAGAACCAATGCATTCCTTGTGGATTGGGTGACGAAGATTTAGCATTTCCGAAGGACCTCATCAGCCCAAACAGCAAAGCTGCAACCCTCTTCACACCAGAAGACAAACGATTTCCGGTTGGAAAGTGCTATCGAACCCGAGAGTGCCTCCTAATGCTTGAGCAACTGGGTATGGTATCAGACATCATTGATTGGGACACGCTGCTTGAAAGAGCAAAGACCGTGCCAGTGATCTACGAAAGAAAATCTAAACAAGATGCCCTGAATAGGGTTAAATGTCTTATCAATTATATGAATGATCACGTCCATGAACTTGGTACCCCGTCTGAAGCAAAAAGGGCGGAGCTTAGAGGGATCGACATGTTCCCAGTACTAAAGAAACCAGCAAATTACGTAATGCCATGGAAAGGCTCTAATGATAACAAGAATGGTGTCAGTATCTTTTCGGCAGATGAACTATACAGCAACGAATACAAGTTTGTCGTGGGGTCATCCATGCCAATCCTTGATGAGGATGAGAGCCTTGGTTGTGGAAAGCTTAGCGAGGGAACACGCAGTCTTTTTGGATTTAACGCTCGAAAGCCCACAGTCCAAGACGTCCTTCTTCAGTTGAATCAGGCTATTCAAACTGAAGTAAACTCCCCAGCTGAAGCCCGGTGTCTCGAAGACGTTTCGCAAAGTATGTATGGCTTTCTTCAAGAGCTTCTTTCAATGTCAGATGGCGAGACAATCGTTGAGGAACTGAGAGATAGATGCTGGATATTGATCAAAGGCAACTTTCTTTCATCATCGCAGCTCGCTTTTATGTGGAAAGGAACTGGAGAACCTTACCTCTACGAAGTACCAAAGAATCTTGCTGATAAGTACCGCCGCCTTTTACAAGCCACAGGAGTACGCCAAACCTTCGACACACAGGACGTTGTGCGTACACTTTACAAGCTCAGTGGAGACAAGCGCGGTATGCCTCTGTCTGAAGCGGAGTTCAAAGTCACAAGGTCTTTGATTGACGAGCTCCTGGAGGCTTCGGAACGCATCCTGCAGCTGGAAAATGGTATGATTCCTCTTCCTGACCATAATATGGTTCTACACCCGGCTAAAGAGTTAGTCATTAATGATGCCCCGTGGGTGACTGCAAAAGATGGTACCTCGTATGTTCACGATCACGTACCCATCGTACTCGCGTACATGATTGGAGCCGTTGACATCCGTTCAAAGAAACTAGCTAAGATATCACGCCCAATCGGACAGCCATTTGGTCAGCGAGAGGAACTTACTGATCGTTTGAAAGGAATTTTGAAGTCGCATCCTTGTGACGTTGGGATCCTGAAGGAACTCGTTCAAAACGCCGACGATGCAGGTGCAAGTGAGATACACTTCATTTATGATCCTCGAAACCATTCCACCGAACGAGTTTTAAGTGACAACTGGAAGGAGTTGCAAGGGCCTGCATTGTGTGTGTACAACAACAAACCGTTCTCAGAGAAGGATTTGGAGGGCATTCAGAGGCTAGGAATTGGAAGCAAAACGGAAGATCCAACGAAGACAGGACAGTATGGCATTGGTTTTAACGCAGTATACCACCTCACGGATTGTCCAAGCTTTATCTCCAATGGAGACACGCTTTGTGTTCTTGATCCACAATGCCGCTATGCCCCTGGAGCAACAAAAGAAAATCCAGGGCGTCTGATTGGACCAATTAAAGGAGAAGAGCGATCCGACTACAGGGACATATTTCCTTGTTATCTCGAGGAAAATTTCGATTTAACGTCTGCAACAATGTTCCGGTTCCCCCTTAGAAACGCTCGAATGTCCTTGGAGTCATTAATATCAGAAGAGCAAGTTTCTCCCCAACAAATGGCGAGCTTCATTCACACGTTCACTGTTGAGGCAAAAGAAAACCTTTTGTTCCTAAACCATTTGAAAAAAATCACACTCTCTCAAATCGAAGAGGGCAAAGTGAAAGAAATATATTCGGTTTCTGCACAGCTGACAGAAGAAGATGCTAACCAACGCGTGCAGCTTTCGGATCACATCAAGAAGGCGAAGGTGGTGGGAACGAATGCAATTGAGTGGTTCGGAATTACATACCCGTTACTTGTTGAAGACACCGTTCGACAGGAGAAATGGCTTATTCATCAGTGCGTTGGACTGAAGCCCAATGATAAAGATGGCGAAGTTCCAGATGGTCGACCTTATGGTCTGCTACCACGCGGTGGCATAGCAGCCAGGGTGTCAGAGCAGTCCAAGTTTAAATCATCCAGTTACCCCACCAGGAAACGGCCACGACACAAAGCATTTTGTTTCTTACCACTACCACTGGAGACAGGTCTTCCCCTTCATGTGAATGGTCATTTTTATCTCGATTCTGCTCGGCGTAGCTTGTGGCGCGACGAAAATGATAAAGGCTTTGGGAGCACGTGGAATCATTTCATGAAGTCTAAGGTTTTGGCACAAGCATATATTTCACTGATGCTGGTCGCACGACGTTTCTTGCCTGGATTAAAAGGTGATGCAGAAGATTACTTCTCCAAAGAGTATTCACTCCATGAAGGTATGCGATGGTATCATGATCTCTTTCCTCATTTGGAGTCAGTCGATAACCAGTGGACCGTTCTGGCTGAATCGGTATTTCGGAAGATTTGTAGCCAAGATGAGAAGTTACTGCCTATGGTAAAGAAATCCACCTCTGAAGCACTGGTAAAATGCCAGGCTGCAAGTGAAGACTCTGGCGAAATTGGCGGTAAGGAGATGACTTGGTGTTTTTGGCTAACTACTTCACAAGGATTCTTCAACACCATGACAATGACTAGCGACATTGATGTAAAGCGCCGTAAGATATTGCTGCAAATTGGTTTCAAACTCCTGTACTCCACCAAGCGACTCTTCGAAGACTTCAAAAAGGCGGGCGCAAGTGTGAACCAGATTACTCCTGAAGTAGTTATTCAGTCTCTTAAACAAGGTCCGACGCATATCGGCAAACTACCCTGTCCCGTTAATCAGACACCACTAGTTTCAGCGTTGGGCGTGCTTTGCATTCTGAGTTACTGCATGAAGGCTCGTAAGTTTGCAGAAGAAATGTTTGGTTTACCCTTACTATTGACTGAGGACGAGGTTCTTAGGCGATTTGAGGAAGACGACCCAGTGTTTCTTAGCCGTTTTGCTGATCTGGCACCAAACAAACAGTTCCTGTTTATCCATCACACACTTGCTGCGTCTTTGCTTAACATCGAAAAGGAACTATTTGCGGCGGATCAACGAGTGCTCAAGAAATTTGACATTCCTGCCTTAGCATCACTCCTACCAAGCAATGAAAGTGCCACTTGGTGTCAAACAAGCAACCTTATTCTGTAGGATGCGAATAAAGAGCCCTCAGAAGAGTGGCTGCGGCGACTATGGGAGTTTATTTTCAAGACCCATCAGAAAGATCCGAAGACGTTTTGCCTTGATCCTTTGGGAAAATGGCCAGTCATACCCACCCAATCGGGTATGTTAGCTCCAATTTGTAAACGAAAAGTGATCCTCGACTTGACCACCTCAGAGGACTGGTCGTCCAGTCAAACACGCGTCGTCAAGCTGTTGCGAAAACTCAACTGCCATGAGGTAGATGCCAAGCTCATTAGCAGCAATGGTAGATGGGACTTATCTCCTATACTCAAACCATGTCTTTCTCAACCCAACTCCTCACAAGACATTCTGAAAGTGCTGGACCACCTGATGAAAACAGCAGATGTCTCTGGCAGGCTTTCCGAAGACGAGATGATTTCGATTCTGCAGTTCCTTCAAGAAGATGTCAGTTCTTTGAAAGGGGACTTTGCGTCTTTGTCAACCGTGAAGCGATTGCCATTCTTCAAAACGTTTCATGGAAGTTTTGTCTGCCTCGAGAAAGTTCCATCAATTTATGTCATCCCATCAGGTTTACCCACTGAAGAATCAGAGGTCTGGATGACAGGAAACAACTGTGTGTTCTTGGCACCCGAACCCAAACTAGATCGCTTGTACCGGGAGCTTTTAGGCGCAGGGGAGAAAACGCACATAGACTGCTACATCAACTTCATTTTTCCAAAGTTCCCAGACCTCAAGCAAGCAACACGAATGCGCCACCTCACATACGTTCGAAGACATTTGCTGACAATATTTATCGAGGAAAGTAAACGCTCCAGA
This sequence comes from Pachyseris speciosa, assembly GCA_016490735.1. Lineage (NCBI taxonomy): Eukaryota > Metazoa > Cnidaria > Anthozoa > Scleractinia > Pachyseridae > Pachyseris > Pachyseris speciosa. The sequence goes on along the minus strand of JAEMWC010001145.1, from coordinate 214,374 downwards.
ATCATGAATTCTCTGAAAACGTTGGCTTTCATTCCAGACGCCCATGAAGGACCGCGCACGGCTTCGCATTTTTATGACCCAGGCGTTAAAGTTTTTGCAGCTATGCTGACTCCAGAATCCAAGCCACCAAAGCCATTTGACGAGGACTCGGGCTGGCTGGATCTCCTACGTAAAATTGGGCTGAAGCAAGAAGTCAGCAAAGATCAGTTCATAACGTTTGCAAACGAAGTGGCCACACAGGCACAGCAAGCGAACAAGTCAAGCCGCCCTGGTTTGGAAAAGAAGTCAAAGGTATTAGTGAAACACCTCCTGAGAGAAACGTCCTTACACGATGAAAATTATCTGTGTACTCTCTCTACAGTGAAGTTTGTGGCCTCTCAAACGGCGAGTGGAGAGCTGATTCATCTTCACAAACAGCATTTGGTTGTGAGTCGGGAGCATCTTCCCCCGTTTACTCAATTCAAGGGCTCAGTCCCACACACTCATGAACGGTTAGCATGGACAAGTGCGTCGCTCTTGCCTCACTGGGCAGTTCCAGACTCAAAGTCTTCAAAGTTAGCAAAGCTGCAGGTTCTTCACGAGCCCTCCTTGGATCAGGTCATTGACAATGTTATAAATCTTTCGAAGACTGTCTCTAAGCGTGCAGATCGAGAACAGCCAGAACCAAGACGCCGACTGCTAAGTAAAATAATGACGGAAGTGTACACTTTTCTCACCAGAAGGAGCAGTTGTATGGGTGGTGATTCTTTTGAGTCGTGTTCACAAACGTGTGATGCCATTGAACGCCGTCTTTCTTCTACTCCTTGTATTCTTGTCGACGATGGGCGTGTGTTCGTCCGTTGTGACCAGTTGGCCTATGAGCTTGATAAAGAGTTGCCAGGTTACTTGTACAAAGTTCCCCGTGAATACGAAGCCTTCAAGCACTTGTTCAAACGCCTTGGGGCAATGGAAAAAGCAACACCTGTACAGTATGCCAATCTTCTTTGTCGTCTCAAAGAGGAATGTGGAGACAAGACGATGCATGCTAATGAAGTGACCGCCGCAAAGCAGGCTGTGTTTGGGCTCTTTGTTACTTTGCACGCCTTACAGGATCGACAGAGAGATGTGGAAAAGAAATGTCAAGAAAACCCTTTAGCTGCGTTCCAAACTCTCTATCTTCCAAGCAGGAGTCAACACCTCCAATGTTCTACTGACCTGGTGCTCTTTGATTGCCCTCAGTACATAGGTCGCGTATCAGATACCATGTACGAGTTCCTTGATAGACTGAATAAATATAATTTAACGTTCGCCACACATGAACAACTTCTTGAACTCTTACCAGCTCACATGCAGCCAAAACGTTTAGCATCCTTAGTGAGGGAAGAACTTCATCCAGACTGCAAGGATAAGAGGTGCTTGGCTGATAAAGACGGTAAATGCCAAGTGACAGAACAACTTCGGCAAGTAGTCTTTTCTTCTCATCTTGTTGATGGAATTCTCAGTTCCAGAAGGCCAAGTTAACCGACGAAGTACGCAAGAACGTCCGTAGCTTTCAAGAGGAACTAGCCATAAGTTGCATGGAAATGTTATCCACCGTGCTGCTTGAGAACGAATCAAATACACCGATTGCAAACAGCCAAGGGAACAAGTGGGCTGAATGCTTTGTGGGGGAAGAAAACGGTAGAAAGCACATCTTTATCAAGCACGGCGCAGAGCTTAGCAACGTACGCAGAGTTCTCTGCCGGGAGATAAACCAACTAACAGGGTGTTACATCGACAAAGACAGCTGGTTGCATCTGTCTTCCATTCTAGGTTGCAGCGACCCTCGAGACATAGCATCAATACTCGACAACGCCGGTGTGACTGAGGACGTGGAAGCAGGAGATATGCCACAACTGGAGCCTGAACTGGGCTCAGATGTCCCGGAGGAGCTTCACTATCTTCTTGTACAATACGGCGACTTTTATTTCCGGCCTGAAGAATTTGTTGCATTTGAAAGGGAGGACTCTACCGACGAAGAACCGAAGTACATCTATGGGAAGATTCTGTATCGGATAAAAACGCCACAGCCCGGTAAACAAAGAAAGGATAAGACAAAAAGGAAACAAAAAGAAGAGAGCAATCTTCTCTGCAGATACATGATAGATGTTGGTCGTGAAAAGAAGGAGGTGGATGTGTTAGATCTCTACAAGATCAGACGACCGCAGCAAAATGTTGAAGAGGAAGACGCAACAGAAAATGAGCCTGTTTCAGAGTCTACGGATCTTGTGCCATACAAAGGAGCGGCTGGGCAAGGCGGACAAACTAAAGCAGGACCGTCCACATCGTCCCAAGGAGCTGCTGAGTCACCAAAGCCCAGACAATTGGAAGACGCTTTAAAAGAAGTTCGTAAAGCTCTATCCGAAATCTGGAAACTCCCGGAAGACAATAGGAGGAAGGCAATTAAACGTCTCTACCTCCGCTGGCATCCCGTCAAGAACATGGACATGCAACACATTGCAAACGAAGTCATGAAGTTCATCCAGAACGAGGTAGAAAGGCTATACAAAGGTGTATCAGGAAGCCACTAGGATACCTTCGCCAGGGATCAGCCATATTTCTCAGACTTCTTCAGGCACTGGCATGAAAAAGCTCGACGCCAACGCTCAAGCTACGAAAATTTCCGTCGCCACAACCCGAGATTCACAGGTTTTTCGTCATAATCCAGACGACGCTACACGGCACCAGATGCACGCCTGTCTAGAATCTGGATGAGTCAAAGTAGAGAGGGTCTGCGTTCCGTTAAAAACCTTTTGACCGCCCGAGATCCGTTGTTTTACCTCGTGTACTTCCAGTGTCATCAGGTCGCAGAGAAATCCCTCAAAGCAGCACTTTATGCACTCTCGGGAGTCGCCGACAGCCAGTGTGTAGCCACGACTTGGTGAAATTGGCGTATGATCTGTCTTTGCTGCCAGGTGCCCCAGATGTGACGCCACTGGTGGCTCTGTTGTCTAACTACTACGACACCACCCGGTATCCTAACAAGCACGTGCCAGCCAGAGCCCCTAAGGACGCATTCCAGGACTCTCAGGAAGCCCAGAGGGCGCTCAGAGCAGCCACTGACATATTGACCAGACTTGAACACTGCTTGGGACTGTATCTGGCATGCCCAGTTAGTTATTCCTTTTTAAACGGACGTATTGAATATTTATTCTCGTGATTCCGGTTTGTCAAAAGGATTTTTGGAGAGAGGAAAATTCTTTGTCAATTTCCCAGATTTTTTGTTGAGGCTGAAGCGAAACAAGCATACAGTTCAGATTTTGGTTTGGGGAAACTAAATTAGTCTTTATGTTACATTTTGAGCATTACATTCTAACGCAAATGTTTAGATTTGTTCGTAAGTGATTTTAGCAAGTATTAGCTTTACACTTAAAAGAAAGTTTATTTTAAAACTGTATGGAGACCACAGAGAGAAATTAGAGAACTTTTTAGCTTTGGAAATTACTTGAAAAGTAATTTCATATTGTTAACTCATAGATTTTCGTAAGTTTATATCCAAATCGTGTAATCGACACTAAGTAGCAGACTTTTGTCTTGGCAACGTATTCTGTTTTTACAGATACAGTTGTGTTTTTCGCTGTAGCATTTTGTTGCCAGGTTTATATGTGATCTATAAGTTGCAGGATTGGGTACCGGAAATTGTCCGACGTTGAGAGAACAACCATTTTGAAATGCGCTTTTACGTGGCCTCTCTTAGCTAAACTACGGTAGCAATCATTCCTTTCTTTCTGTCACACTGGCCTACTGAGACCAAGATAATAGATTGGACGTACAAATAGGACATTTATTCCAGTAACAGCACCTTACTAAATCAGCACCCTCGATCACGGCTCCAGATGTTCGTAGGACCCTTTGGGGATTATGCCGTGGGGCTGATTATCTCAGTATATCATTTAGCCACCTAAAGAATGCAACCTCTTCAATTAGCCTTTGTTATACATGGCGCAGGCGTTATTCAAGTAAATTCAGCAGTTTATTTTGAACTGTTTACCAAACAAATGACTAATAGATTAATTGTCATTCATAATGCAGTACAATAAATTAATGACACGAGACGTTTTATATTCAATATCTGGCCTTAACGGGAATTTTTCCACCACCCAGAGCCAATCAAAACTTAAAGTTTACCGAGCCTCACACAGGTTTCGACAGAGTTTGAATAAATCGAAGCTCAAGACAATTGCACAAACTGAAGCACTTTTCTTCTCAGCGGAATTTGCCCAGTTTCCAGTTTCAGTTTGTCTCATGTTCAAATGAAGTGTACGTGTACAAGTAGCTGTATTAGGCTGTCCAAACCAACGCTCGAAGAAAAACGTGTCAAGTTTATTTAATTGTAGATAATTTCAATTATCGTCTCGATCACCCGGGTAGCAAAAGGTCACATTCGGAGCGACCAAGTTACTTTCTTATTTCTTGAGGGGTAGATATAGCAGAATCGGCAGTTACAGTAGTCTGTTCAATTGATAATCAAAATCATTTATTTGTTTAGGAGTTTCTTTTGCTGACATTGAACCAGACCTAAACCAAGAAGGACTGTATAGGGTCTAGGCTGAAAATAAGTTGTCAAGATGGCAAATTAATTAATGCTATTCTTATATGGTCGTAAATAAAGTTTCGCTTGCCGTTTGCTTGTTCCGGTGGAATGTGATCAAACTTCCTAAACAAAGGTTACTGACCTCACAAAGCTATTTTGAAAGAGCGAACGTTTTGTGAAAGAAAATAGAAGGGTCTATAATTGTTTCCTCTTGCAAACAAAACAAAACGGATGGGTCTGTTATTTTCAATTCACCCTGTCACCATCAGACTATTATAAACCACGAAAACCAAAACAAAAATGTACACATTGTTAAAAGGGCGCAGCAGCAAAAGACAAGATTTTGTTTGATATTTTGTACGAGTGGTGAGCTTCCATGGGGCAACCGTGCTTCTAACCACCACCCCCCCCCCCTCCTTCCCCCCAAGTCTCATGGCATACTTTACAGTTTAGAAGAGTTACTTATCTGAAACCTTGTTACAAGTTTCTGAAAGCCTTTACGAGCTGACGTCCGATCCCACCCTTGAGAAGCATTGTAAACCGCCATGAAACTATGTGATATGTGCGGTATATAAATCCATTACCATTACCATTACCAATAAAGCCTGTTCATGTGACCTCGGTAAACAAAACTGTCCAGTATCTGAGATCTGGGGGTACCTCCATGAACTTAGTGAATATTAGGAGAAGGCAGATGGCCCAGTCACCAAGATCTTGATAATAACGATGGAAATTATTCAATATAAACTCCTCTTTTGTGAAAAGGATCAAAGCTCAATTGTATGCTTTTCTGGACCAGCATGATACCAATTGGTAAACAAAAAAAGTTACGAGAGCTCCAAAGACCAGTAACAATTTTTGAAAGGTTAAACACCTTTTTTGCCAAATTACTGCCTAGATGAACGCATCATAACATGTTTATCTCCATTACGAGACCGGATTTCTCCATGAACAGATCTGTCAGCAAAAGAGACCGGGAGCTAAAGTTAAGAACACGTGCAGCAGACTTCTCTTTAAGGACCACAAGAGAATCCAAGCGAACGTCTGCATCTTAAAATGAAAGAAGAAATGAATTCCCAGAAAGCAGCCCACTTACAGCCAACATATCCAAGACCGTCACAATCAACTCTCTGATGAAAGTTCCACTCATAAGGATTTTTACATGCTTTAATAAGATGATGATTAAGTTGTTAAGGGTGTGTTAGCTCCAATGAGAAGAATCAGGCAAGTGGCGAACATTTTTTATCACATATTTATTGATTTTTCTACTTGACTAATCCACCAATATTATTTTGAAGTCTAGTATTCTCAAGAGTGATCATCAGCTTCTTTCTCCTTAGTCTGTAAGAATACTGCCAGGCAGATATTATGAGAATGGAAAAGTGATCAACAAATAATAGAGGGTATGCAACCAGTCTTCAGAGATTCAAATGACAATGTTGGTTGACAATAACAAAAGAAGCTAGCAAGAAATCTTTTTTTCACGGTACACCAACATGGCGGCGATGACATAACATGCATACGCCCTATACGTTGATTAATGAGCACAAATTCTCAAAATTGGCCTCATTGACATTGTACCTGTTTAATGTTTTTTGTCTGCCTAAAGTGCTTGCAAAGGAAAATTTGTTTTTGCACATTTCCAAAATTTAACATTCAAAACGCATGCATGATTCTAAAGTTTGAGTTGTCTAGGACAAAAATTGGCGGTTTTACAAGTGCTGAACGTTGGGCTATTTTTCCTTAAAATTGTCCGAAGGACTGGCTCTGGTTTTATTGCAAAATCAAGTCTTGTGACGTAATATTGGGTGCAGAAGTTTGTTTACGCTCATTAATTTCTTGTCACATTTGGTTGAGGGATAACTTTACAGATGACTAAATTACTCCGGAAGGATGAATACCGGTAGGTATTAAACATTCTGAGAAATAACACAAAAATTTGATGCAATGACTAACAATGTTTGCATTAATTTCACCTGAAAGCAACTGTGTTGAACCAGGCTTAAAAACTTAATCTTTCTGTTCAAACCAGCTCTGTCCTCACCATACTAAACCATACCAAATGAGTTCACTGATTTCCTTTAAGTGGGAGCACCATTCTCCCGGCTTTCCAAATGCCAAAGTGGCTCATTCACCCTGACCAGCAATGCTCTTCCTTGAAAAGTATGAGCCTGCACCAAACTGGAGCTGGCTGTCAACATATTGCTGTGTATCTGCTAGGACTTCGTCTCCTTCACAAAGGCCTCAGCAAATACAGGCAGGTTTCTGTAATTTCTCAGTAGCTCACTATAACCAGGGTAAGAATATAGACTCAGTTAAAAAGAGAACTCATTAGCCGTTCAGATTAAATGGAACTGTCAAAATGAAGAGATTGAGCCTGGCAGTTAATCGCTACTTGCTACTTGCTACTTGCTTGAGGAGACTTACCATTTATGTTTGTACTGGGATTGGCATTTACTTAGCAATTCTTTCTGCTCCTCACAGCTCATTTCCAGCCCTGGAATCTTATCTAACAATGTTCGGCAATGCTGTAACTTTGAGCGAAAGCTATTCACCTATTCAGTAAAGACAACACAATCAAAGTAAACGTTTTCATGCCTTCATTCAAGAAAATATCCACACTACTAATTTGGAGGGTTTTTTGGAAAGTACCCCTCCCATCACCCCACATGGAAATTTGGGTTTTGACTTCCTTAGCAAAGGTAATATACTGGTACGTTGTAGGACAAAAAAATTAAGTTGAAAATGATTTAACATAGTTTGATTCTCAATTTCCTTTATCTGGGAGACAAAGGAATTTCATTTTGACCTACAACATATATGTTATGAAAGGTGTTCGTCATTGTGGTTTCAAATGATAGCTGAGTTAATCTTTTGTCTCATGATTGAGTCACAAAGATGTGGATCACAACCTTTCGACCGCTATACTGCTGGTCTTCATCAGGCGATGGTATCGACTGGCTGCGTGTGAGTATAAGAAGCACCGTGGCTGGTGGTGATTGGTGGTAAGGTTTATATTGGAGAGATGGGAAGATCTATGCATGAATGGATTAAGGAACACGATAGAGACATACAGCTTGCTTGAACCCAATCCTCCGCCGTTTCAGAACATAGCAACGCGACCGGACATTATCCGCTCTGGGACAAAGTTAACTTCATTGACCAAGACCCACATTGGTACACCCATAGGGTTAAAGAGGCTATTCATGTTAGACTTCACTCTAACAACATCAACAGGGACAGTGGAATTGAAATTCCTGAAGCATGGATGCCCACGATCAAACAACACAACAGCTGATCAGTACCAAAGCGGACCGCTGAGGGAACAATTTCTAGTCTGAACGACAAGGATCGAAATCCTCCAATCAACAACAGCCTAAGCAAGGATTGAAAGGCACCAATCACCACCAGCCATGGTGCTTCTTATACTCACATGCAGCCAGTCAACACCATCGCTTGATGAAGACCAGCAGTATAGCGGTCGAAACGTCGCGATCCACATCTTTGTGACTCAATCATGAGACAAAAGATTAACTCAGCTATCAACATATCTGTTGTGGTTCAATTTTTATTTTCCTTTGTTTTGTACTTATCATCACACGTTACCATACACAAGAACAAAAGAAAATAAAAATTGAACCAACAATAAAACTGAACTTCTACATATACAATCCAATTTATTGGGGGAGGTATGGATATTTCCTGGAACAACACAATATAGAAAGAACTGGAGAACTGAATTAACAACTCCCCACTTTCCTCCTTTCCCTTATTTGACTCATATAGATTTTGGCTGTTTTCAATCCCATCCCCTTCTTCTTGCAACTAACAGAAGTTGAAATCAGAGGAAATGTCTGTGACTGTTAGTACTGCATCTCTTGGGGGCATAAAAAGCCAAAACCTGGAGTAAAGAAGAAGATGGGGAAGAGGTGGCTGCACAATTGAGTATCCATCTTTTTCACCGGTATAGCTTCAGAGTAATGGCCATTCTCTTGGAAGTAATTCAGCGCTTAACATTCTAGACTTCTCAACCTCTGAGAACCTGAAACCTGGAGATTGAGGCCAGAAAACCTAGAGATTGACTTGCTGATGGATAAATGAAAGAAATACCACATTGTATTAAAAAAAGTGTTAGTTTTCTGTTAATGTGAGTTTTGCAAGACAAAAATTAAAGTTGATTGTAAAGGCATGCTTCAATACACTCATGGTTTATGGATTTATCAACTACGAATTTGCATAGAATTGGCACCAGACAATTATGCATCTGCCTAAGTCAATTCCAAGGTGCCCATCCTGCAACCCCAGGCATACCCTCAGTATTTGACCAGAGGGTAGCCCTGGACAGCAGGGAATTTGACCCAACATGAATCCTGCCTGGTGGGACATTTGACTGTCGGCCAAACACTGGTCAGTGACTGTCAGCTACGGGAGCCATTTCACTCCCTTCACTTCAAGATTCTGAGTGGGGTTTTCTGCTGTTTACTAAATATAGAGTCGATATGCCTTTATATTCAACGTTTGGAGTGCCGACAAAAGAGATAGGAAAGGAGTTTCAGCGCAAAACGTTCGGATTTGGTGTTATGTTTTACTCGTTTATCGGAGAAGAGACCCAGGGTACTTGTAATGACTGTCAGTGTGAAACGACTCAGAACGTGGGTCCGGCCAAGTTTCCGCCATCTTTGAAATTTGAGGTAAGCCAGAATTAATTATTTTATCCAGGAACTTGATTCAGTCTCAGTTCAGTTTTTATTTTGTTATTTTACTTTTTCCAGTGAATTTTAGAGGGGGTCAGTAAGGGGATCAGTAAACCGGGGATCAGAGTTTTGTCGAAGCCCATAAAAAGGTACTTTTTCTTTGTCTTCAATACTGAATTTGGCTATTATTCTTCTCATATCTAACAAAACAACTTCACAATACCTTTTTCGTTAATTCCTGAGGATCACTAGTCTTCTGTAGAGCCTGAATTGTCTCAAATATTACCGGGAGAAGATGGAATTCCTTCGCCACATCGATTTCCTCTGTTTCACCGGCGGCCATGTTGTTTCTTAGTTGTCCTTACCAGTTCTTTCTCTTTTCTCCGATTGTTTAACCTCGTTGTCACGAAGTCACGATAGTCATGGGCTCCAGCGATAGTAAATTTTCGATTTCACGAATCACGACACAAAGGTCACGTAAAAAATCTGATCACAATGCAGTGAAATTCAACTACGAACTCAACTTTCGACACGATTTATTTCTTATCTATTCACGATCCACAGCCAAGGACTTTTGCATTTCACGCCTCACGGAATACACTTCAATCACGATTCACGGAAGTTTTTTTATCAAATCACGATTCACAGAGCACAAAAAAATACGGATCACGGCGTCACGAAAATACCCTTGCCCCCCCCCCCCCCCTCCATGAAGAATTGGGAGGTTGGTGGCATAATGGTGTTTGAAGCTTGACAGAACCATTTTGTTCTTAGGCATAACACTTCACTGTCACCTGGCCTCTCCTCACTAGGACGAAAAGTGGGTACCAGCAAGCTGTCAAATGCTGGAGATGGGATATCAGTCTTGAGATGAACTATTGTCCCCTCCAGGGTAACAATTTTTTCTCTTGTTAGATTCAAGCTAAGGATACTGCAACAAGCTCTGGCACAGCTCAGGCTTGTATAATTATCTTTCACAAATTTAAGACTAGACTTGATATCCAGTTTGTTTAATTTCTGGGACTACTTTTTTAGTTTTTCCGGACACACCACAGAGATGGTAGTTGTTGTAAAAATCGTTACCTGGTACTTATTTTCAAGATGTACTATTATTCTTGTGAAATGCTTTTCTCATCAAATTTCTGAAACTGATTTCATTTATGGATATTTTGTTTTAAATAAAATAACAATAGAAACATCAACATGGTCACTTTGCAGCAACAGAACATGCACTTTGTTTTGTTTTTGCATCTTAGCATTGCCACAAATATTCTTGGAAATGTTGGGTGTGAAAGATTGTCATGCTTGTGCATAGTTCATTTCATGTCAAGCTACTGCTCCCTATTTTTAAGCAAACACTGTTTTCAGAGAGACTTAACCAAACCTTCAACAAACCTGAACATTTTATCAATATTGGCACTCTGGGTGTACAAGGATTGATAAATACAATCACACTTGAGTTGATAAATTTAGTTTATAATATCATTACAAACAAAAAGATCCGTTCATTGTTTGGTAGGTACTGTACATTCATGATAACAAATTAGTTTCAGGGCCTCTTCATATGATCCCAGGATTGGTTCAGTTAGCGGGATGAATTTTATCATCTGTTTGTGTGGGAAATTACAGCCCAATTGCTGAGATGAAAAGTGGTGACAAAAGTCGTGAAATCTAATGAACAAGTCTGGTGAGAATTTTTCCTTTTTATCGGTTCTAAAAACCCCAAAATCCTTTATCTCTACTTTAACTATCAAAAAAAAAAAAAAAAAAAGATGTAAAAATCAAAGACCTCCAATCTACTGCCGAAAATGCACACCATCATTTTCATCCCAGTAACTGGGCTGGAGTGTTTATATGTCAAAAATTCCGGCCCAGATACTGAGATCTTGGTCTGATAAACCGAGATCTCGGCAACCGCACCTGCCTGCACTTTCATATGAACATATCAAAATTTTTACTAATCATTTAGTGGTAAGGCGAGATCTGAGTAACCAGGTTAACCCTGTCAACTAGGCTCATATGAAGAGGCCCTCAGCCACAAAATCCAATGCAGCTTGGTCCAAGGCACTGCAAGCCTTGGATCTCTTTCTTGATCTATAAATATACATATTTAATTACTTGCTATATTTCAGTTTTTCGCTATATTTGATTAACAAGGAATTGAGAAATGCCCTTGGTTTCTTATAAATGCTTTACAGTTTCTTAAGGGGGGACTAACTTAACTACAAAATTAGCTAACATTGTTGCTATGGAAAGTTCCCAACCCTCATATCTTGGAAACCCTAACTTGCACAGGCAAGCTTCTTGGCTATGTATTTACAATCAAAAAGTTTTACAAGATTTTCGAGTCACAACCATATTTGGTAAGTCACGTGACCAGAACAGAAAAAGGCCTAAAACTCAAGTGGCGTACACTTCTGGATATCGAAAATGGTGCCAGTGGTTAACGATCGCCAAGGTGCAAAACTCTACGTATCGATTTTTGGAAATTCGCGTTTTTGTTAGATTTATGACGTCATAAGCACGCAAATTCATACCATTTCGTCATTATCATTGCAGTTATGTACGTTACCAACAATTGCTTACGTAGGCTTGTAAAGAAGGCTGCAATATCTCCAACTGGCAAAAAAAATCGGAACTTCACATAATTTTCTCCAAGTTTTAGGGATTTTTCTCTGTAAAGTGCAGTTAGGGCCTGGGGCAAGTTGCGCATGCGCAATAACAATTTATAAATTTTACATATTCACCTCTTCGCACGTTTCACCAATATTGTGGCAAAAACACCGAAAAACAGTGTTTTAAAAATACAATCCGTAAAAATCCCTTGGCAACAACGCTAAGTCTGTAGTTAAGTTAGTCCCCCTTAACCACAGCTCCATAATTGCATCCCCCATCACCTTGTCTAAGCAAAATATGGATCTCATGAAACTGAAAATAAATCACCATACCTGTATTCACAAAATTCTTTACTACTATAATACCGTGGAATACAGTGCCAATGAAAGCCTTAAACTCCTTTCTCTGTTGAAAGAAGAGTTTGCAGAATGCAGCCTAATTTATTATAAAGCTTAAACTTAATTAATTTTGACCAGATACACTTGCGGAACCAATGCCAAATTTAATGAAGGCTGAATTTACCCATCTAAAGCAGTCGTTCACACATCTATATACAAGTCTACATACGCTTTTCACATAAAGCAAGCAGAAAGAAAGTGTTTGACCTCTTTGAGTGCGAAGTCCACGACTTGTTTTCAAATATTAGATCAGTCGCAGTAAACAAGGACGCCAGGCAAGTTTATGCAAAGTACACCATTCGATTAAAGCAAGCGCTAAAGATGTAGATCTCCGCCAAACGTGAAACAAACCTCGTGTGATTATATCCGAAATGATGGCCGGAACGATCCAAAATAGCAGGCCACAGAAGATGCATAAAAGAACACAAAGGTCACACCGAGAGATAAAATGTTCAGATTGTTCATCCATTGATCTTGCATTTCAATTCATCTCTAAAGCACATGATCTTCGATGATCTTCACACACCGCAGTATTAAATCAAAGTACAAGAGCCCTTGTCTTTAAAGGGATTTTGATTTCCCGGAACCCCCGTAACAAGCGGATCTTCTCGCTGAATTTTTTCCACGTAGCTTTTGAGTTCGTTTGCGGCTTCCGACACTTTAATGCGGCTGACGTTCTTTTCTGTCCTTAGCTGGTCCACAACAATTTTCTGAAGTCTGTAAGACTCACTCATAGAGACAAACGACATTGTGGTGTACAAATCGACAAGAAATAGCTTGCTGAATCCTCGAAGAAACCTTTGATCCCTTCCACAAGATTGAACTCTCCACAACTCCTAACAACCATAAATGGGTGAGGTTCCTTGTCGAGCATCTACGAGCATGAGCAATGAGGTCAACGAAACAATACGACAACTTCCGATAACTCAGTCTGCGCGTTCTTCGGTGTTCGGTCGTGCCGAACGACTCACGGTATTGCATCTCTGACCAATTCAGATTTAGGCTGTTTACAAAAAAGCAAATGCATGTCATATTGATGGCAGCATTTTGGATTTCCAACAGTATCTGAAAGCCTCGAACACAGATGCTTTTTCACAATCTCAGGCAAAAGATCAGCCTGGAAACAATAATTATTTTTGTTGTAGTCTGTGTTCACAATCTACATGTAACAGGTATTTTTACCTCACCGTTAAGGAACTTGTGCCACCACAAGATACATAACGAAGAAAATAAAATAACAAAGATCTCCCTAAAATGGCCTGATTTTTTCACTCAGTTTCACCAAGGAGACAAACACATAATCAAATGAAACAAAAATTGCAAATTATTAACCATTTATAATTTGCTGAATTTGAGGCAAATATATTACATACACCATTTGTGTCTCTTATATAATATACTGTATATTTACTTCACATACAACCGCTAGAAAAAGAACCAAATGAAAGGTTTTCTACTACAAAAACTATCATCTCTAACACTACCAATTGACATGCACTCATTGGACTAAACTGTTAGGCGGTAAATCAGTTATTTTACGCTCAGCTGTGGAGCTGCTTTAATCTCACCACATTCCAAAAACAGAAAAAAAAACAATAACAAAAGCTGTTCGAGACCTATTTAGCACCAGACCTACAGGGTTTATTATAGAGCACAGCCTTGCGGGATTTCTGCAATTAGAAAAAAATGCCGCTTGAAATTTACGTTGCTGCATCAAATGGGGTGCAAAAAAAATTGAACCTGAGGATAATTAGTTTTTTAAATAAAGTATTCGAACACATCACTGACAACAACACTGATTTGACGGCTGGTCTAAACTTACTTTGAACTTTTAAAGCCTCTTACTGTCTCAATTCTCGGTTTTCACTGTCTCGTGTTCAAAAATAAAAATGCAAACCATTCAATACAGAAAGTCTAGAATCTGGGAAATGAAAGAAAATAAATATACCAAAAGTCTTGCCAAGAATCAGGTCTGTGCAGTATTTCATATGGGAGATATTCGGAAAAATGTCAATTTCATTAAACATTTGTTTTCTCATGGAATAGACCCCTTTCAGTTAATTCCCAATCTGGAGGGCAAAACAAAAAGATTCTTTTGCATTTGAAAGGTTTGTTTTTTCCCAGGAGAGAGAAAACACATTGTTTTGTCCTCCAGTTCGGAAGCTTTGGGAATTACTGAAAGGGGTCTATAGTCTGTACCAATACATTCAAATACCTTATAAGGGACCCCCTTCTTGGAAAAGGGCCCCCTAAAATTACAGAAGGGGGCCCATTTGACCCTCATTGGCCAATTTCTAGAATAAATCCTGATCCTAAGATTACTGTGATCAAAACTTTTACCCATTCTCGTCCCTCAGCTCTTCGCTCTGTACTGCACAGGCTTGACGAAACGAGAGACTCTCAAAAGATCTGATAGGTTGACGAATCTGATTGGCTTTTCCAAACAACTCAAATAAACGGAAGTAAAACAGAACTCTTACAAACTCTCTGAACCCTAAGCATGCGTAGTTCAGGCAGAAGTCCGATATTTTCAGACTTTCAAATCTGAAGAACGAAGACCCTGGGTATGAGGTTGAACTTTTACCTTGTTATGGTAGTCCATGGTAATTAACCTGGATTAGCACTAAACACGTTTCAAACAACTCAGCCCAGGTAAGAAAACTGCTACGTAACAGGAAGATGTGTTTTGTTTCTTACAATGGAAAAGCTTGGACTATTCAAAGAAAATTGCCTTTATCCTTGCTTGGGGGTTGTCTATACAATCAAAATAACATGATAAACTGTTTAAAAGTTTAAACAAAACTAGTATCACTAGAAATGTTCCAAAATGTAGTTAGAACATGCATTTGAAGACAAGGCATACTATCCTCCAGGAGAATGAAAAAAGAGATGGGTGCCCTCAATGCCAACTGACTGTCACTATATCAGGAGATGACAAACTTATAACGCATTTAGGAGTGGTGAATGGTAAATTCAAAGATTTGTGAGATGACAAGATCGCCATTTCTTATCGAAGCCAAGCCTGAAACTTGAAAAAGAGATCAAGACACCAAGATGGCTTTGTAGAGGACCATTCACCACTCCTACATTTGAGATTTACATAAACTGCTTCTACAACAATGCAATTTTCACTTTGCAATAAAAAAGGTGGAAACTGAAAGAATTATAGAACAGTCACGAAACCAGAATGAGTTTCTGTATTGATTTGAGAAACTCAGTTCAGTAAGATGGAAGGAGTAACTTGCACTTTTTTTTTAACTCAAACCAACGTACGATATAATCGGATACAGGAGTAAACGAAGAACCAAGATGAATTTCTACCGGTTTGAAAGTCGTAGCGGCTTCATGAAAATACCCCTTTATTAAAATTCCCCAAATGTTGATTTTATAGACGGCAATGATACTTGTAAACAGCTTTCTTGGTCAGAGTAGATGTTGCCTGCCGCAAAGATCTCCGTGAGTGAAAATATACTTTCTGCAGGTCGCCTATCAACTAGCGAAGTAAAGATGGTCGAGTGGTTGCTAGCCAGAGAGTTTGTTTGGTCGACGAGGCCAACAACAAACCATCGTAAAAAGTAGACAATGTTAAAAGTTTGTAAAAGCACAAATCCAGTGGAGAGAAAAACAAAACCGTACAAAAGGCAGATCAGATGTTGCATCTTGAGTTGAACCGTAAAAGACTATCCTGGTACGAGACACGCGAACTGAAATACAAGTCAAGACCATCTGCAGATGTGATCAGATGACAGTCAGATGTGGCACACAAAAAAACGTCCCCTGCTACTTCAGGTCCCAAAAAACAAGAGAAAACGTTCTGTACATGGAAAGTTCATTCACACTAAATTAAAGCACAAGAAGGCTTCTCTTTATAAGGATTAAGCGAGCTTGAAACTCCAGTAACAAGAGGATCCGACTGCAGATGCTGTTCGACATACTGGGCGAGGGCCGCTGCTGTCTTCGACACTGGCGTACGAACCAAGCTTGCTTCAGTGCGGAGCTGCTCCACATAGGTTTTATTCACACTTGCTGGTGCTGCCATAACTGATTGGTCTTTAGAAAGGAGCAAATATCGCCTTGATGAATTAATGCAAAGCCTGAGAGACGAAACTAAAAGTTGCGACTACAAAGCACAAAAGACGCCTGGACGAGAACAAGGCATCAATAAATGATGACTTAGGTGCCAAGCCTAAACTCTTGAGGGTTGGGGGGACGGAAATTTTGTCCCTTTCAACATTTTTTGGTGTTTTTGAAATAATTTTTGGAATTCAAGAGATTAGAAGTTTCTTTGGGCTAAAAAATGAATACTTCATAACTTCTTGGGTAATTTGATGGCATGTGAAAATTCAGACAAAAAAATGAACAACCTTTCTTGTCAAGGTCTCCTAACTCCTCCCCTCCCCACTGCTTATACTAACTCGCCCCAGTGACACGCAAATACAAGTAAATTTCCCGCGACATTTCAGCAGGTTATTTGCACGGTGGGTTGGTTCGCTGTTGGTCGGGCGAGTACGCACTCCATCTGGTGTTTCTTTTTCTTCCCACCAAACCATGTCGAAGAGAGCTGGAGAAGACGGTGACGAGAAGACAGATGCACAGACTAAGAAAAAAACAAACCCTCAACTGGGAGATCCACTAAACTTGACGAAATGGATCGAAGATAACAAAAGTTCATTTCTTCCCCCAGTGTGCAACAAGATGATGTGAGTAACTTTTAAGCTTAAGCTTATGTTTTCGGTAAATCGGGGGTACATCGCGACTTGCCAGTCAAACTTGACTAACACTATAACGGAGTGAATGAATTTAGTTTAATCCTTCGTCTGTTTAAGCTTACTATGGTAAGTGACTTCGATACTTATATTTTTCCCCAAGTTACAAAATACACCCAATTATGGATGTCCCGTTTGCCTATGAGTCGCGCGACACGTGCAAATCTTGGTCCAAGTTAGAACTATCTTCTACAAATCGCTCTGCAATTCGTGAAAAATAAACCTGTAAATATGCCTGCAAGTTAGATTAAACCTTCTAGAATTCAAAAAAGGGGTGTGAGAATTATTGCAGGCTTTCAATACTTGCTGGGCAATATCACGAAATAGACAGACCATATCTTTGTCTGTGTTAACTAAAGCTTGCATTCCAGCAGAAAACAAAAGGACAGAGCAACGCATGAATGATATCCTAAATATTCATTGTACACAAGCACAATATCCAAAATTGGGCCTTTGAGAGTTTTTGCTGCTAATGATGGTTAAATCTTAGGCACTAAATTAACAGTCAATTAGTAGTGTCCTGACAAACTCCTGACAAAACATGTGGATTAGCATCAATTCAGTATTGGCTTGATGCTGCTCTAAATTGGAGGATACTGTCAACACGCAGATGGTTTTGAACAATAGGGCACTGATGTAGTAGTTAATATTTTGCAGTAACACATGTAAGTGAAGCCATATATATGGGTTATTGGCCAAGCGTGAGGTCAAGATGGCGGGATATTGGCCAAGTTCTTTTTTTGCGTGTTTGTGGACCGAGACGAAGTCAAGGTCCATAAACATGCAAAAAAAGAACGAGGCCAATATCCCGCCATCTTGACTGAACAAGCGTGGTCAATAAAGGATTTATTATATGACTCAAAGGACGCAATTAAAAGATAGTAAAATGCAGGACGAACGGGCTATCCCGAGCGGTCAAGATGGCTCCATCTTGACCTCGCGGGTAGCCAATCACAGCAGGAGAATTGATTCATCTTGACCGCTGAAAGAGCCTGTCATATAACAATTGTAATTATTAATTTTGTAATATCAGAACGTTTTTGTAAGTGAATTACAACACTGAGTTGCAGACCTGTATAATAAAAATTGTATATGTGTTGTAGGTCAAAATGAAATACAGGTTAAAATGAAATTGTCCTTGTGCATGTAACGTTTGTAGTTGGTAGTGTAACATTTTTTCACCCTCCCTCTACCTGTATTCTGTGTTGGTTTCTTTTATCCTACCAGAAACCCAGATTTATGAATTTCTTTTGCCTTATCAATCTTATTAATTTCTTTTGTTTTTCATATTGTTGGGTCATGTTAGATTAGTATATTGTTTCAATTATTCTATAATTTATTTATTTGAACAAATATTTAACAGGATGTTCCCAGTTCAGCAAAGGCTGGTTTAAATGGGGTCCTGTATTGACATTAATTTAATATTACAGTAATTACAATATAAAAGACATACATATAATTACAGATAACATTACAGTTAATTGTGTTAAGGCAGCAAAGAAGTCATTGACTGATGTTTAAGAAGTTTGCTAGGGCAGTTTTAAATTGGGTAGGGTCCGTATAATTGAAGGGATTTATTAAATTAGGGATAATATAGTTATCATTTCATATGTATTGGTAATTGTGATAAAGGCTGTCTCGAGTGTGTTTGTGTAATAACCACTGATAATTTAAGCTTAGTAAAAGAGATCTCTGATGATTAGAAAAACTAAATATGTCAAAATTTATTTATAATTAATAGAAACTTATTAAGAACAGAAAAAAATGTTAAGAGAAAGAGGTTTTTTTTCTGTTTATTAATCTTGTAACAACCCTTTTTACCCTGAATATAGACTTGAGAAAACACTGATTAAGCATTTCTGTAGTTTGGCAGTTGTGGATTTAAGAGGACTGGACCTCAACTTTTCTTTGAAAGAAAACTAAAATAGGAGGTTCAAAATCTGAGCTCCTAGTCAAATACAAATAACTCTGAAAGTAGTTGAAAATCCACAATTTATTGATAATTTAGTATTTTTGTTAGGCAGTAAATTCTTCTACAGGGGACCTTGTTTGCTTTTGTAGCTCATTTGGTGCTTTCTGGTATCCAGAGCATGAAAGTCCTTGTTTCATATACAACTGATGTTTCACTTAAAGTGCATATGACACAAAAGTTTTCATTAGCTTGTTCAAAAGAGCTTTCAAAATGATGAAGAATGGCGTTTATTTTTCTTGGTTGCCGAGTTATTCATAGTTTTGATTTATGCAAATTAGAGGACTTGTGACATCACAAGGTGGACACAAAATGAAGTAAAATCACAAAATATGGAATATCTGTGCAAAATTAATACTAAGTCTACGGAGGGTTGAGATTTTATAATAATAATAATAATAATAATAATAACTTTATTACTCTACAAATTATGGCTTTTCAAAGTAATTACAATATTCAATAAAATATCTTAAACTATAGAACAATAAGAAATGATTAAAATTTTGAAGTTTTCAAAGTAATTACAATATTCAATAAAATATCTAAAACTATAGAACAATAATTATTAGAAATGATTAAAATCATATTTATATAAGAAATTCAACAAGAAATTTGCAAGATATTAAAATCAATGAAAGCTTCAAATGGTGCATAAGTTCCTTTTTGAATATTACAAGGTTTGTTAACTCAGTTATTCTTTCTGGTAGGGAATTCCACAGCGAAACTGCTCGATAATGGAAGGTTCTTAGGCCCATGGCCACTCTGTACCCTGGAATGTCGATCTTATTCTTGTTCCATGTGTCTTTATTGTGGATTTCAGTCCTCTTTTTAAACTTCTTGGCAAGGTAGTCAGGGGCTAGCCCCCTTAAACACTTAAAAACCAGTATGCAATCCCTGTAGATAAGCATGGATTCCACAGACAACCATTTCAGTTCTATGAGAACAGGGGTAATGTGATCAAATTTCTGAGAATGGGTTATAATCCTAGCTGCGAAGTTTTGGACATTCTGTAATCTGTTGATATTCTTCTTTGTTGTACTAGACCAGACAGATGAACAATAATAGAGTTTGCTAAAGACCAGTGCATTGATAACGTTTAATAAGGTGTTTTGCAGGGTTGAGATGCTGCCAGGACTACACGTTGTGATAGTGGTTATGGTGTCACCATAGCAACATACTCATTACCAGACCTCTACCTTCCCAAAGGATAGAATCAGAGTTTCCCTCCCAAAGAAGAGCTATTTGCTCTTGATGTTCATTCAGTGGGTGTGAGTGAATATGGACATTACACAGCACAAGTATAAGAAAGTCTGTTAGACTCTGGAGCAACAAATAAGGCATTTTTCATTTGGGAAGGTAGAGGTCTGGTAACAAGTATGTTGCTATGGTGACATCATAATGTGTAGTTGTGTCACAATGTGTAGTTCTGGCAGCACATCAACCCTGCAAAATTTCAACCCTGTAGACTTAGTATTTGTACAGATATTCAGGGATCCATATTTGCAGGCCAAAAAGTCGCTTGGTCAAGTAAAATAACTCCAAAACTCGTCCTTTGGACGAGTAACGTTTCAACTCTATCTCAACATTTTTGATAAATTTTCATGATATTATCAAGTACAATGTTTCTGTGTCCTGATCACTTCTCATCCATTTGGAACTTTCAGAAAACAAAGAAAATAACATGCAAATTTCGTTTCCATTGGGCACCATCTATTTTCTTTGAGACAATTGCAGGCTCAATTTTTTTTTCAATTTTTTTTAGTTAGCCTGCGTTGCTGTCGCTAGAAATGGACAGGGAAGGGAAGAACGGGTGCACGCGTGAAGCGACGGGTAGTTAGCTGGTATTTCTCTGAAGAACTACATTTGCGTAAAACGTGACAGTTGATCGAAACAAGATATGGCGACATTTCTATGGTGTTTCGCCACCTCCAGCGAAGAATAAAAAGGTGAAGCTGTTGCATCTGAAAAGAAGCCAGGTTGAGATATGAACAGGAAGAATGCATGCATTCTTCTTCCACCCCTTGTGGCAAATGGTGAGACCCTGGCTGGCGTTTGTGCACAGTGCTTCTGCATTAGCCTGCAAGCAAGCTCACCCACCCCCGAGAGAGCTTGCTCGCAGGCTAATTCAGCATGCACTGAGTCCACATTGCAAACACTTCCATCTGGGGCACAATGTTTTGCGAAATTCCAAAGCAACACTTCACTTCGTTTGGAGTCTATAAAGATTCATGAGACCACCACAAAATGTTGTTTTAAGTGAAAAAGAATTAATATACGAGTCGGTACTGCATGATGGGAATAAAAAAGACAAATGTTCCAATTACACATAATTTTCCTTTTATAGTTCTGCACTTTAGTGAGGGCGAGCAAAATTTGGCCAGGGCAAGTATATCATCAGGCATGCTTGCCTGGCTGACGACATTGATAAAAAATGAATATATATGGATCCCTGGATATTCCATATTTTGTAATTTTACTTCATTTTGTGTCCACCTTGTGACGTCACAAGTCCTCTAATTTGCATAACTCAAAATCTTGAATAACTCGGCAACCAAGAGTGCTATCACAATAAAATAAGTGCCATTCTTCATCATTTGAACAATTTAATGAAAACTTTTGTGTCATATGCACTTCAATAGCTTGGTCTGTCAAATTCAATTTATACAGGGGATCAGGGGTTGGCACAGTGGTGAGAGCACTCACCTTCCACCAAGGTGTCCTGGGTTAGATTCCTGGACTCGACGTAATATGTGGGCAGAGTTTGTCGATTCTCTACTCTGCTCTGAGAGGTTTCTCTGGGTATTCCAGTTTTCCCCTCTCCCCAAAAATCAACATCTGATTTGATTCTACTTTATTTAGAGTTGATTTGGTTTAGTCTT
>JAEMWC010001145.1:157500-187500 GCA_016490735.1 Pachyseris speciosa | reverse complement strand
AAAATATTGAACTAGTACAAAATATTTTGTACCAGTACAAAATTTATTAAGCCAGTCCCATTTATCTAACATTCTAAAAAGGGATTTAATTTATTTGGGGTGTGTTAAAAAAAAGGGGCATGGTATTTTTTTTGGGGGGGGATGATTAATTGTAAAAATAATACAAAAAAAATACAAAAAAAATAAAAATAAAAAAGAAAGCTTAAAAGTGCGAAGTGTCTCGTCCCGGCATGAAGCTCCTACGCTTACCCCATCTCCATTCTCTTCCTCCTGTCCTCTCAGTATTACATGCCTCAGTTTACCTTATCTTCCGAGGCCAGACAATATCGTACATTGTTTCACTTTTTTTTTTCACTGTACCTACATGTACTAGAATTAGAACCACATACCCTTAGATATTACTGACTTACCAATCTGTCATCTTATCCACTGAGCCACCACTGATTCCGTTGGAAGATCTCATTTAAATTGCATTGAAATTCTTACTATAGTTCCTAGGCTCCTATCGTCTCACTTAATTATGCACACATGCGCAGAACTTACCAATTCAGACTTCAAAAGAAATATTGTGGCTGAAATTGACATCCCTTCAAACAATCATGGAGTGTGTATCAAAAGAAGCCTTCTACAAAGAATTAGAGACCTACAAACAGAGCCAGAAACGCAGTATTTCAAAAATAACTCTTTTCATTGAAGACGGATTTTATGACTCGGCCAAAGAGTTCCTGAAAAGCCAAGCTGAGAGCGCTGTCAGCGACTCTAATACAAATCACGATACGACAAAATTGACAAAGTGGCAAGCAACAACAATCGAAAGAAAGAAATGATCCTACCATCAAGGGAAAATCTTAACCACCGAGAAAAAGGTAGTAGTACCGAAGAGTCAACTCTATGACGTTCTGACTTTGGCGAATCAAAGAACAGCCCATAGAGGCAGACAAATAACGTCACCGTGGATCAGTGAGAGTTATTCTGAAGTGAACGTGCAAGTTGTGAACATATTTGTGAGTATGTGCCAAATTCACCAAAAGCAAAAGACCATTACAAGCCACGTTAAAATAGTCACCAAGCCACTCCAATCTTCCGAATTCCTGTCACTGATTGAGATCGATCTGATGGACTTTCCAAATACCCCATGCGATTGCAAGAAGACATATACTTCGGTAATGAACATAATAAAATATTGATCATCACATGAAGTTTGTGACAGTTGTTCCCATACATTAAAAAACAGCTGATGAAGTAACATCTAACCTCAGTGAGTACTGCTACACCTATGGTTTTCCAAAGAAAATAATTACCGACAATGGCGGAGAGTTCCAAAATAGGAAGTTAAAGATGTTTTGCAAGGATAATGGCATCGAGTTAGCACATGGCGCACCTCGGACTCCAACAACCCAGGGGCTAACTGAGTGAAGCAACCTATCTTGGAAACAAGACATAAGGTCACTGATAGTGAGCACAGCAGACAAAAACATCAAGAAATGGTGCCAGTACACAAGGGAGGCCTCATACACAAGAAACATCTCCTACCACCGAGCCATCAAACTCTCCCCTTATGACGCCGTGTACGGAATCAAACCCCACAGGGAAAAGCTGAATGAACAGAGCGAAGGAAGCCAATCAGAAGAAGAAGAAAACAGTTTGGAAGAAAACAATGAAAACAGTTCCCAGCCACAAGATGAAGAAGAGCCACCAAGAAAACGAGAAAAAATGATTGAAAACCAAACAAAATACAATGCAGCCATGGTGAATCAAACAAAACGAAAGCAAGAGATAAAACAGCCCAAGTTCAAAGTAGCTGATATGGTAGCAGTCAAAATTGACAAAGTCGACAAAACAAGCCCGCTGCACCCCAACATGTTTATACTGGGAAAAATTACCTCAATTCAAGAAAGTGGTTTTGTGCAAATTGTCACCCAGTATGGGAAAATAAACACTATAATTATTTCTCTGACAAGGTTATATCCCTGTACAGTCACTAATGTGCAATTAAACTATTCAACTGAAATATCTTTCACAGCAGCCTGTAAGAAAGCAAGTGAGTTTTCATAGAAATAGTACTCCAAAGAATTGAAATGTTTATTCCTCGCCCCCAAAAAAGCAGATGATGATTACGTACAAAAAGACAACAAAATGACAACATTATGAAGAATTGTAACTTTATTGTGAAATGATTTCTTAAGTTATTTCCAGTAAATCCAAACATGACTATCATGAAGCAATCACTATAGAAAAGAAAACAAACTATGATTATGTATAAAAGAATTCAAAACAATATTACAGCACTGTAAAGTAATTTAAATTTATTGTAAAATGCTTTTCTTCCAAAAACAAGCAGCTTAATGTAAATCACAAAATTTAATGTAAATCACAAAATGAAATAATGACTACGAATAATGCCAATGGAGAGACAGTATAAGTTAAAGAGAAAAGCAGTTTTATTTACACAGAAATCCTAAATGAGCAGCCTTTAATAAAAACAAATAAAACTAAAAGGAAAAGTGTTGATGTGTTTTAAATTGAAGCTCGATGGCAATCAGCTGTCTCCCAAACACTTCCCTAACCCTAACCCTAACCAAACCCTTCCCTAACCCCAACCCCAACCCCAACCCTAACCCTAAGCTCAGGTTTGTGAAGAATCTCTAGCCAGGGATGATTGTAAATAAAAACTAACCACAGTACAACTAAAGCTTATTCCTGATAGACAAGTGCTGCAAAAAATAATATTATTGTAAGTAACCAACAAACTGTTCTGTAAAATTCTATAATGAACTGGTACAAAATATTTTGTACCAGTTCAATATATTCTGTACCAGTACAAAAACAAATTGTACCAAGGTGCAAATTGAACTACAACATGTATACCTTTCCTTTTGCCACAAATTCAGACTTGTATAAGTGTTGATGATGGTGATGATGATGATACTTTATTTATGTGCCAATAGTCCAGTTTTGAGTTCACCATGACTGCTGAATAAAAGCACTGAGAACGCATTTGCACACCATTAGCCTCGACCTAAAGTAAAATATTCACACGATTATACCGGCGGGAAGGTGCAACAAATTTGAAAATTAAACAATAGACAGAGCTGTAAACAGGTCATCTCGCTGGAATTTGTGAATAGTTTACTTTAGGTCGAGGCTAACGGTGTGCAAATGTGTTCTCAGCGCTTTTATTCAGTGGTCATGGTGAACTCAAAACTGGACTATTGAGGATCTTAAGCTTCTACGTGGCAAGGAGCTAATTGGGGACACAGTGTATTAAAAATGAAAATTCAAAATATATACAATAAGAAATACCTAGATAATATTAAGACATAAAATACAATGTAAAAAACATTGAGATAATTATCAGAATTAATGTGTCAGCTGTCACAAAGCATACATGAGCATTGTTCGTTAATTAAATTACTATGATCTGTTCGTCTAATTCTATTTTTTAAAACTTGTAGTGTATCCAATCTTCTGACGTCCTTTCTCAGTTTTGACCAGGTTTGATATTTTTGTCTGGTAAATGGTGTAGTGACTGATTACTTTTCCAACCAACAGATAACATTGCCAAAGACCCACCTGTAAAACTTGACACAACTACTGAAGTTGATGCACCCTTCTCCCTGAAAGAGGTACATGACTTGTGCATTTGAGAACATGGCAGAACCTTCTCCTCATACCAGTAAATTATTAGCAACAATGTCATTTGTAGGTCAACTTGGACAATTATGGCTAATTTGTTGGGCTGTTTTTCTTTTTTTTTATGTGACCTATAATTCATTCCAAAAACAGTTTTAACCATTTTCCCAGTATGAGAATGAATATATGAAAATCATACATTTAAACTGCATATTAATGATTAAATATGTGACTGATCATCGCAGTTATGAAAACTACTTAAGCAGTAGTGAAAATAAAGCCTGAAAAAAAATTCAGGCTTGTACGAGATTCGAACCCACGACCTCTGTGATACCAGTGTAGCGCTCTACTGACTGAGCTAACAAGCCATCTGGGAGCTGGTCGTCTTGTTGGTTCGTAATATACCCGTGAGTGGTGAATATAATTATGAGAATGAACATATGAAAATCATACAGTTTTTCATATATTCATTCTCATAATTATATTCACCACTCACGGGTATATTACGAACAAACAAAACAACCAGCTCCCAGATGGCTTTTTATCTCAGTTGGTGGAGCGCTGCACAAGCATCGCAGAGGTCGTGGGTTCGAATCTCGTACAAGCCTGAATCTTTTTCAGGCTTTATTTTCACTACTGCTTAAGTAGTGTTCATAAGTGCAATGATCAGTCACATATTTTATCAGTTTCCTAGTGTTGCCATCATTTCCAAGAAGAATTCCATCCTGGAAAAGGAATATTTTAATTAACAATTTTAAGTACCCTTTGTCAACCAAACAAAGAAGGGCCACTAAGTGATTTGTGTTGTGAAGGCAATTAAATAATTGCTCTGTATCCAGAAAAGTTAAAACACACACACATGTACACCCATAATAAACTTTTAATTCAGCTTTATTTCAACAACAACAATAAAAACATGATGTGTTAATGTCACTGTTCCTTAAAAAAACCACCATATTAAACAAAGACAAAGAACAACACAAGTTGGCGTTAATGGGGGAGCACTGCCTTGTGTTAGGTTAGCCTGTGCGACTTCCGGCTATTGCGTGACAAACGAACCTCACTTATCTCCCCAACACTGCGAGCTGAATGCAAAACAGCACATGCTGGATCGGACAAGAGTATCGGTTAGCAAGGCGATATTCAAAGCAACAAGGTCAACAAGCTTGGGGGAAGTCGCTGCTCAGACTTAACCAAAACACGTAGGAGTGACCCTTGTTTAATAAATTGCCATAATGTGATCTCCAAAGGGAGGGAGGGAGGGAAAAAATTTACAATAGTTTACAACAAGTACTAACTGCGCTGTACAACAGAACACTAAAGTGAACTCTGAACAGTTCATTTGAGCTTATATAACTTGACTAACGTCTACAAAATAGCCAGACAGAGTAGAAAGAGCTGTACTACCGAACAGCTTGGCATTACACGTGAAATAACATCACCGTGAATCGTTATAAAAGACTAAAGGTAACAAAGCTATGCTGTTAAAACCTAATATACAATGAATCTCAGAATTTAGCGACCTTTGGAGCTTGACTACACAATAGTTTTATTGAGAGCTGTGCTGCCATGAAAGACCTAAAGATACGCGTGTCACGTTACATTAACTATATTTTACTGGCATGACAGTAAAATGGCAGTTGAAATGGGAAGAATGTGTTGAAATGGGAAGAATCCTCTAAACGCACCACAGCACCATTCTAGGAGAAAACTCCAACCTATCTATAGACCTACTAATATACAGAATGTATAATGTACAATGTATATACAGAAATTCAAAGAGTTAAAAAAGTAGAAACCTTCGACTTAAAATCTGCCAGATGATTCTTCTCTAATGTCAAGAGGGAGACTATTCCATTCCCCAACTATTCTCCTCATAAAGCTAAATTTAAATGAATTAGTCCTAGAGAAGCTGGTTAAAAGGTTTGAAGTATCCATACTTCTCAGTGCATATCCTCTGTCAACATCCCTAGAAAATTGAACCCTAGAATCAAGGGTCTAGCGAACATGATTATTAACCACCTTATAAAAGAAAACAACATCCGCAATAAATCTCCTGTCCTCCAAAGATAACAAACGGAGTTCACGTAGCCTAACCAAATAATCGTCATCACTTTTAAGAATAAATTTGGTTGCCCTTCTTTGAATTGACTCTATACGATTGATGTTACTCTTCGTATAAGGATTCCACACCTGAGAGGCATATTCAACCTTAGGCATCACAAGACTACAATACAGAGTCTTAAGAGTTGTGACATAATTGACATCCCGAGATGTTCTTTTGATAAGGCCTAAAGTACTATTTGCCTTAGCTGTAATATTGGCAATGTGGTAATTCCAAGAGAGAGTATCACTAGTTAACAAACCCAGGTCTCTGTACAGAGAAACAGAATCGAGTTTAGTCCCATTTAATGATAGTGGTAGGTAAAGGGGGACTTCTGACAATCAAATATTGTTGTTAACATAACTAAAATTGAGGCAAATATGAGCAAAAAAAACCTAACCAAACAGTGTAAGCATTCAGAACAAGACAAAAATGGCCTAAAATTTGATGTAATTAAGACTGTTCCATACCTTCAGTTTTGAGTGGTCAGTTTTAGTAATTATTAAAAGGGATTTCTTCTCACTCAGATTTGTTGTTAATTTTATTCAACACCAGTGGATAGCTGAAAACAAAAGCAACGTTGAATGTGGCACTAAGGAGCTATTTGGTAAAGGAGAATTCAAGGTATTTAAAGGCTTGTTTATACACGTCAGGCGATTTTTGTTGCACAACTAGATGTAGTTTTTGTTGCACTAAAGTTGCAACTTCAAAATCTGCTCTTGGAGTAGAGTAGGGAACCAACAAACTCAACCCACAAATAATTGACTGTAGGCGGCAAATTTGCTGGCTGCTGGCACATGTTGACAGGGCTGGGGAGGTAGGAGAAGGATATTTTGAAGAACCATACATGTCATGGTGATTTTGATTGGGTATAGAGTAGTTATCCTGGTTTGAAGTTTTATTCAACTTGCCCTTTCTGAGTCAGAGTCTAATGACAGAATTAACCAATGAAGTATTTTACAACTAATCAAACAGTGAATTTTACACATTCCCCTTTTTTTATAGATAAACATTCACGGAGAAGGTGAACAGTCGGGTGAGTGGCAAGGAGAAACTTGGCTTATTCAAATGGTTAGTAATAAGACCTTTTAATTTGCTTGGCTGTGTTCTTTATGGAGTTGGCTGCTCCAAAATACCGGTTTTATCTTTAATCTTTAATTGAGGTGCTCCTAAGACACTGTAGTTCTCTTAATGTCCACTTGCTTGCTATGATAGGAGGGAGAGGCTATTGTCACAGTCAATGGTGAAACAAAGAATCTTGGTGCTGATGATGTCATTCTTATTCCATCAGGTGCCAAGTAAGTGATGCAATTTCATTTATTTTACCTTGTTAACCTTCCCATGGCTTCTATGTTTTATATAGAGGATTTTACATGGGCACGCAGAGATACGAAATTTCACTTTGAGTGTTCAGCACTTAAAGAGAAATTTTGTATCTCCGCTAATGAAATACCAAACCATTTCACTTTTGCTGCGAAAGGCGTGATTTATTATGTAACCATAGCAATGGTGATCTTTTCACATGTGAAGATAACATGTTTTCAGTGCGAAGATATCATGTTTTCACGCGAAAAGCTCACCTGGTATTTCATTGGTGTTTATATAAAGAGTAATGTTTAATAAATGAGCAGGAGTGTTCACAAAACACGAATTGCAAATTCATTGAATGGCTTTGAAAGCTTTACTGTACATCTATCCATTCTAACACTTATTTTCTGACTTCGGGCTATTTGGCCTAGAAAATCATATCATATCAGATATAAAGACACTGCAGAATATATGCACTGCCTCAGGTATTGTAGGTGTCAGACTTAAAATCTTTTTCTTTTTTACCGTGACAGGTACACAGTGAAAAGAGCAAAAGATTCAATTGGAATGAGTGTGATCATGGACCCAATGGCCAACAAATGAACAGTCTGGGCTGCTTAAAAGCAAACCAACACCACAACTAGTCACTCATCTGTTAGACACACGACATGTTGGGTGAAGAAAATGAACTGTATGGGGATTAACTGTTTAGCACAATATTTTCTCGATCACTGTAACTGTTCTCCACCCCATCTGTCCTTACATCGATGCACACGCACACCCTCTGTCAGAAAGACTTAACGGAGGAATCAAATTCTTTTCGGGTTAGAAAAACGAAGGTAAAACCAGTGAAACACGTGATTGGTAGCAAGATGTTCTATCTTGTTTTTGCTGTTGCTCGCAGTTTCCAAAGGAATATATATATATATATATTATTTTTACCACCAGGGAAGATAATTAATTTTGTACTTTGGTCTCTGAGACACTTTGTACATTTGAATTGGGACAAAGGTGATCTGTGAATAAAGACAGCGAAGTTTATTGTTGTCACTCAACATGTGACATTTTTTTGTTTTCTATTACTAGTGTTGGGCATCTGGTCAGGTGACTGGGAGTTTTCATGTGACCAAATCGATAAATAAATTTACCAATTTAGCCTGATAATTTGACGGGTTTCCTGGAAGAGGATATGACTGTCACATTTCCTACAGCAAACCCTTCAATTTAAGAATTGCATGCTTAGAATGCATATTTACATGGCTTAGGCTTGACATATGTATGTTTTGTCCCTGCCAAGGGACTCATCAGAGACCTTCCGGTGTAGCCAACTCATCCAATATCACATTTGTAGTCCTGCCAGCAATCAAATGATGGTGGCAATCTGGCCTTATATCTCATAACTTGGATTCTCAATTGTGTAATGTGCCAATAAACAACTATTGAAATTGTAAAGAATAATATTCGATGCATAATTTATTTAAATATGCGGCTAGCTGGACATGAGTATGTTTCGGCCCTGCATTGAATTATCCTTTATGATTCCGATAGTGGTTGATCAGCACGTCATGTAATTGGGAATCCTTATGAGATATAAGGCCAGATTGCCACCATCATTTGATCACTGGCAAGACTTCAACGTGATGTTTGGTGAGTTGGCTACAACAAAAGGTCTCTGACGAGTCCCTTGGCAGGGATGAAACATACGTAACATACGTAATTCTTCATTCCATACCAAAATTTGAGTACGCGTTATGATTGGCTCGTCAACAAAAGGCTTTTGTTGACAAGCCAATCACAGCATGTAATCAAATTCTGGT
This sequence comes from Pachyseris speciosa, assembly GCA_016490735.1. Classification (NCBI taxonomy): domain Eukaryota; kingdom Metazoa; phylum Cnidaria; class Anthozoa; order Scleractinia; family Pachyseridae; genus Pachyseris; species Pachyseris speciosa. The sequence goes on along the minus strand of JAEMWC010001145.1, from coordinate 178,638 downwards.
ACAGAACAAGGAATTTGGCGCTGCTTCGCAGACGTTAGTAACCGGGGTTAGTTTACGTTTGCGACTCAGGCTAGCAAAAGAAAGCCCTCTCTCTGCACCTTAGCATGAGAGAGGGGTTTGATAATGGTCTTGTATGCATGAAGTCAGCTAATAAACAATTGGTTCATGCATCAGCATGTGTTCATTGAGATATGAAGCACGCAGGAAGTTTGGACAGTACGAAAGATGCATAAGAGAGCAACTCTAGCTTCTTGAGTGCTCTCCAAACTTCCCAAGTGCTTCATATCTTGATGAACTCACAACTGACACATGAACCAATTGTTTTATAACATCTTCAACAGGGTAGTTTTAAAGAGAAATTCCGTCTGCTATGTCATCAGTGTGCACCATAGGAATATCAAGCACACTTGGGCAATTGAATTTGACTACACAAATTTACCAGCTATGTTATAAATGTACATATTACTTTTAATTCTTGCTCCATAAATAAACAGCAAAATACTGATTGTCATTTGGGTACTCGTACATGTTATAGTGGTTTTCAAGTGAATGTCAAAAACAATCCATGTTCACTTTGGCTTTGCTTTACTTTGCTCTGTGATTGGTCAGCAAAACTCGCTCCACTTTCTCAACCAATGAGAAGCAAAACAAAACCAATCATAACTTGAACTTGCACTTTCTACCTCTTGTAATTGGTAAGGTTAACTGCTTTGGTTCTGGTTTTACGACACTCAATTGAAATCCACTGTAATTTTTTCCACATCCTGATTGTGTGTTGCAAAAACTGGTGGCCAGCACCATTTCTACAAACATAAAATTGCAGAGATGGAGGCATCCAGAAGCACCCAAACACCATACAAACTAAAAAATAAAACTAAGTAAATATTAAATAAATTAATCTTTTTGCTACTTTGAAGAAATTTCCCCATGAAATGCAACTTGCATCATTTGTGAGTAAAAGCAAAAGTGATAGAAAGTGACAGAAACTTACTCTTGTCCATGGCATTTTCACCAGATTATTACAGGGCTATATTTTGGTAATAAATTCAAGACTAGGACAGGGAAAATGAGCTGAATTTTAACAAAAAAAAAAAAAAAAAAAAGAACATTAGCCGGTGATGCTTTCAATATTTCGAAGCACTCCTTTTTGCTTACAGGATCAGCTCTAGTGTTCTCACAAAACCATGTAGCAGTGTTTGTGCACTTATTTGGAGATACATGTGTATCATAACAGCAGTGTTGTATGCACAAAAATCCAACTGAAGGCAACTTTGGGGTTTCTATTTTGTTTTCATGTCACAACTCTGACTGGAATTACCAACCATTCTGCTGTAAAGAAGAGTACCCCCAGCACAGGAACACCATCTTTGATAAACATTTACACCTCATCATCACCAGTAACAAACATGTGCATTCTTTTGTCCGATGAGATCATGTGACTGCAGCGCTGTGTGCCCACCACTCCTGCCAAACGCAGAGCATTTGACTTGGTGTACAAGACAGTACAATTCACAGGATTGACGCCAGAATCCGAGCGACTCTTTCTAGTGTCCACATAGTTCAATATATCTGAGTAGAATGTAGAGTACTGTGGAAGCTCATAAAAGATGATGTTCTTTATCCCTTTGATTCGATATCTGCAAAGAGATTTTCTGAATATTATTAACCTCTTTCAACTCTTGCAGAAAAGCTGAACTGTATGAGGTTTTGCTGATTTCAAATAGCACACATTGTTACTGTGAAACTTGGAAAACTGTGAACACTAAAATGTTTCTTATTTTTCAGCCAATCAGACACATGATCAAACCGCAAGAATTGACCATTGAAAGTAAATTGCTTTTGCTTTGGTTTTGTTTTGCATTTCTTCGCTCTGTTATTGGCCAGCAAAAGTCATGCCAAAAAACTTTTCAACCAATGAGAAGCAAAACCAAACCCAATCGCAGCTTGCATGCGTGCATTTTCCCATGCTTTGCACTGGCCACCTGTAATTTCTTTGTATTCTGATTGGCTCATTGCGATGTGTGTGTCTGTCGTGATTGGTTTTGGTTTTATAACACTCAATTGAAAAGCGATCTAACCACAAAAAAGATTGACATTACAGGTTGCGGTTTAGCTATCACTTATCTGATTGGTTTTCTTTTACAACAGTAGACATTCCAGAAATATTTCTAGTGTCCACAGTTTTCTGAGTTTCACAGTAAATAGTTCAGGAGTACTCTGTATTAAGGAAAGTTTCTGACTGGCTAACCTGTAAAAAAAGTAAAACCTTTCTGTGAACAAAAGAAATGGTCTTCTTCCTTGCTGGAAATGAGTTCTGCCCTTTGAATCTCTTTCTGTTGAGAGTACCTGGAATTCACATTAAAAAAATACTGTTACTTCCTCCAATAAGGTCATCACCTTACAACCTTTTGCTAGTCGACCTGAATGATGAATAGATAATTTTACCACAATTGCTAGTAATTTTGCAATCTGATTGGCTAATTTGCCGCTATCAATAAGAGTCTAGACAACGTTGCTTGCGTCAATGTGTCACGCAATGCTTTTTTCAGCTTGGGCTCTGAAATTAATATTTTCTTTGCCATTGATATTGTGGTAAAAAAAAAATATTATGTGGTTTAGCGTTGTCTATTCTCTTATCGACAATGATATTCATCACCACAGTAGTCAAAATTTGCTGTGGACTCACGAGGCGCAGCCAAGTGAGTCCACAACATTTTGACCACTGTGATGACAAATATCATCGTTGATAAGAGTATGGACAACACTAAACCACATTCGATTTGTTAATTGTCATTAATTCTTACTTACTCTGATATTTGAGCACATTCTATGGCTTCCCGCTTGAAGTAGTTTCTTAGCCGTACAAAGTCAAAGTATGACGGAACAAAAATAGCTGTATGGCCCATAAGGGAACCTTTAAAATCTGGTAAAATCTGAAACACAATAAAACAAAGAAACCCTCAATAAAGGTAAGCTTTCAATTTCTGTATTCATCTAGTACCATACATATAAAAATTTAGCTTTAAATGTTTTTCCAATTCTTTACAAACTTTTCCTTAACTAGTAGCAAGCAATTACTTAAGCACATAAGAACAATAAAAATTATTGTAAGTTCTTTTTTAAGTTTTTTAGAGCTAGTAAGGGGCATGGGTCTAGTCCTGGTTTGACATCACAAACTGCTTTGCAAGCATGTTTACAAAGACTTACTGCAATGCAAATCAGTTTGTGAGGTCAAATCAGGGATATACCATGTCAGTCACGGGGCAGATGATGGCTAGATTTCATAACTTTTACTGCCTATAAAAAGTCGATTTATTTAAAAAAGGCACAATGCGTTTCAAACAGGTGCAAAGATTTTTTTAAGCGAAAAAAATACTTTGGGGCTAGCTACACTTCAAGTCCTTAGCTTCTCTGTGTGTCTGCAAGTTGGGTGCCCACTGAGGGTAACCTTATTTCCTGTATAGAGTGTCTTCATTCACGTGACAAGCAGCCATATTGGTTTACTGAAACAAAAGAAAGTATTTGCATAAAACTAGAGCTCAATTCCTAGAGGTTTAGTTTGGGACACCAACATGGCTGCCGTTTCTTTGATTTGGGACACCAACATGGCCGCCGTGACGTCATGAAACACTATACCCTTCAACTAGACCTTTTCTTCACTCCATTGGTTATAAGTTTAAAAATAAAAATGTTAACCTCGTACCTTATTTGTAAAGTAATTGAATCTTTTATCCGCTGCCTCAGCAAAACTGGAGCATTCAAAACGATGGAAAGCCTGGAAAGGGAAGAATCCCAGAATGAGAGCAACAAATTGGATGGTAACAGAAATGGAAAGAGACATCTGCTGTAGTTTGCTGGTTATAACTTCTGAGTCTGTTGACAAAATCCTAAAGTGTTACAACTCAAACTAAAGCTACTGAACAGTACTTTCCTTGGGTGTATTTGGTTTTCATGCAGTATTTTGCTAATTGTTAAGTCTTACTGAAAGTGAGAACATTCAAATAATGTTTGTTACCTGAGGAATTTGAGCAACAACTTGACAAATAGAACCTGCAACATCAGTTGGACATGCTTTCACTTTACCAGCAAAATATGGGGGTCATTAAGAAAATCAACCATAAAATAGACAGACAAACAAACAGGGGCACCCAACGACACGTTTCGGTAGATATCTGTTTGGTGGAGGCTAATTCGCCTTGCGCTTTCGGCGTCGATTAAAGAGTGCACTCAGATTTTCGTAACTAAAACGTGGCCTAAAAGATTCGTAATGGGAAAATCATAGCCCTGAGGTTTTCAGAAGGGTCGTAATTGCTGTTTTTGGCAGTCAAAAACGTCAGCTAGTATTTTCGGAAAGAAAATAGTTCCCTAGAACAGCTTGCATTTTCTCAAAGGAAGATTTTGTTCCCTAATATTCTCGGGTAATTAAAATTTCAGCTAGGGAATCCGAACAGATGAACTTCTTCTAGCTTATGAAAACATCGCTTTAAACAGACTTCAAACACCATAAGGTACTTAAAAATGCCTTCCTACAGCTTTTGGTTGATTTGGCTCGTTGGGTGCCCCTGAAACAAAGACTAGATGATATATTCAAGTGACAGCTATTATGGGCACATTAAAATTTAATATTAAGGGGCCATCCCCCACCCTGAACTAACCAGTAAGATTTGCCAGGTCAAGTTTCTGTAATGTTCCCAGGACCTCCCTGAAAACCACTGCGGTGAGTCAGTGTTTTCACAACTTTTGAAAGTAGGTGTCCCATTGTGTTGAGTAGGAGTTGCAAGGCCGTTTGCATGCTCCCCCGGAAAAAATGGAAATTCTAGATTCTTGTAAATGCATTTTCCATGCAGTTTGAGACATAAAAGATGTTGTCTTAAAGAGAGTACTTTGCAGTGCCTACCACACAATCTGAGCCTGTTTACTTTGCTTCTCAATGTTGAAACAGCAGATGCAAGCAGATTTGAGCAAAGTTGCAGCGAACTTTCTCAAGTTTATTTACTCAGAAACTCTACCACGGACAGAAAAAGCTTTATTTCAAAATTAAACCAAAGGGAAAGTACATCTGTGGCTGTCACAAATGGAAAAATTGCTGCTGGATTTGAAAACACTGTGAGTGGAGCCTCCTGCCAAATCATCATCATCATCATCATCATCACATTAAGAACATTACTTAAATATCCTAGCAGTATGCACTACCAGGTATTTTGGATGAAATTATGTTTCTTGAATAAAGCAAAACATGTTACTCCCTGATGATAGATTATTAAATACAACTAGGAGTAATCACAGATTAGGGAGTGCGTTCGACTTCAATGGTTAATAAGGGCAGTTGTTTCCAAGAAGTTAGGGGGTAGGGAAGGAGATAATAACGACTTTAAGGTGTCCATGAAAAAAATGATAGTTTGTTGTTGGTGATAAGGATGGAAACTGACGATGAGCATGAATAGAATGAGATTCATAGCCAGAGAGAGTGAAGGGTGAGGATAGATACGATAGGGAGTGTGCTACTGTCATGACGTTTATTATAAACAAGAAATGTTACATGTTACAAATTGACATCCGCTAAGAATTAAGCTTATCCGCAAAGTATTTGCAAAGCTGTTGATTTATTTACTACAGTAAAATCCTTAACCAACGAAAATCCTTTGTCATTTACTGAAGCTGCGATTCCCGCAAAGTCTTTCCAGAGTATTTTTAGAACAGAATGTTGAATTACATCCCCGAGTGTGGACTACGCAGTTCTAATATTTTGTATTGAGACTTTTGCCGAATGAACTCCTGCTATTTTAAAAAACAATTCTTTAATGTAATTAAAATTGACTGAAGATGTTCATGACAGCAGCAAAAACCACTGGAAGTTTACTGGAGGAAGGACAAATTTTGTCTTCTGTGCTGAAATTTGCATATGTCAAAAGAAACTTGAAACCTTCCGACATCATGTAATGCAATAATTTTATTATGATTCAACGAAGGATATCTTTTGTTCACATTTTATTTTCCCCTGGACCACCAGTATGTGAGGAAAAAATTCAAAGATTAACTGTCAAGTTTCGTTTCTCCCGACCGAGAAAAGCGAGGCTCACTAGTTTGTGTTTCGTAATGAATTTCGTACTGCACGCATAGAACTTGTTCCTCAAATATTATTGCACTTATCTTTTATCGCTTAAAGTTGTGATTGTTTTGTATCTCTGTTCACAACGATTGCATTTGCAAAGAAATTTGCAGTGATTTCTTTGCGGTGAATTTTAAAATTTGGCCATAAGAAGAGATTAACTGGGACGCTAAAAATATTTCTGTCCGTCTAGGTAATTTACAAACAACTATTTTATATTTGTTCAAACAGAAAACTGATAATATTGCCTCAACATTCACGTCTGCAACACTTTCTTGTTAAAAAGCAAACTTTCCAGAGGGGTTGGGGGTGTTTTAAATAATTCTGGAAATTCCAGAGGGGTGGGGGATTATCGTTTTCTTGAAAAAATGGAAAATCCGGGAAGCTGGTTTGGGGGGGGGGGGGGAGGGTCTTAAACAAAATTACTTCCGTGGTAGGGGTATGAAAATTTTCTGGAAACACACATTCAACAACCCAGTTTACCAAAATGAGTCATTCCTATACAAAGCCGAGGCTGTAAAGACTGAGACTGCGCGTTTTACATAAAAGCCCCTCCAAAAAACTTTGGGGGCGCAATTTTAGTAACCATAGGAATTTTAGGAATTCAGAGAGTCTCAAAACGTCATGGTTTTACGCACAGAGCACCTTACACACAGGGAGACCACAGGTCACCCAACACAAGATTAGAGGTTGCCGTCAAACGCAATTATAACAAATAATTATAGTGAAAGGATATTGCTACAATGCCTGTTAAACAGTGAGTTCATTTCTGGTGAAACAAAGCTACTGAATATGAGAGACTGTCTGTAATACTTAGACCTGCAAACAAAGGAAATGAGAACTATAAATGCCACAAATTACAATTATTATATCCATGACAAAACTTAATTTTCACCTAACATGTAGCAAGTTAATCTTGGTATAACTGTTCAGTGACTGTTCTTCATTTTCCACTCTATTATCCATGATACAGATTTTCCACTCTATTATCCATGATACAGTAGACTGTCACTAGCACAGTTCTAACGCAGCTCTAAGACAGCTCTAACACAGTTCTAAAACAGCTCTAACACAGTTCTAACACAGCTCTAACACAGTTCTAACACAGCTTTAACACAGCTCTAACACAGCTCTAACACAGCTCTAACACAGCTCTAACACAACTCTAACACAGTTCTAACTCAGTTCTAACACAGCTCTAAGACAGTTCTAACGGCTGTAACACAGCTCTAACACAGTTCTAACACAGCTAACACAGCTCTAACAGCTGTAACACAGCTCAAACACAGCTGTAACAAACTTCTAACACAGCTCTAAAAGCTGTAACACAGCTCTAACACAGTTCTAACACAGCTCTAACACAGTTCTAACACACCTCTAACACAGCTCTAACACAGTTCTAAAACAGTTCTAACACAGCTCTAACACAGCTCTAACAGCTGTAACACAGCTCTAACACAGCTCAAACACAGTTCTAACACAGTTCTAACACAGCTGTAACAAACTTCTAACACAGCTTTAACACAGCTCAAACACAGTTCTAACACAGCTCTAACACAGCTGTAACAAACTTCTAACACAGCTCTAAAAGCTGTAACACAGCTCTAACACAGACTAACACAGCTCTAACACAGTTCTAACACAGCTCTAACACAGTTCTAACACAGCTCTAACACAGTTCTAACACAGCTCTAACACAGTTCTAACACAGCTCTAACACAGTTCTAACACAGCTCTAACACAGCTCTAATACAACTCTAAAACAGCTCTAACACAGTTCTAACACAGTTCTAACACAGCTTTAACACAGCTCTAACACAGCTCTAACACAGTTCTAACAGCTCTAACACAGTTCTAACACAGTTCTAACACAGCTCTAACACAGTTCTAACACAGCTCTAACACAGTTCTAACACAGCTCTAACACAGTTCTAACACAGCTCTAACACAGTTCTAACACAGCTCTAACACAGTTCTAACACAGCTTTAACACAGCTCTAACACAGCTCTAACACAGTTCTAACAGAGCTCTAACACAGTTCTAAAACAGCTCTAACACAGCTCTAACACAGTTCTAACACAGTTCTAACAGAGCTCTAACACAGTTCTAACACAGCTCTAACACAGCTCTAACAGTTCTAACACAGCTCTAAGAAGTTCTAACAGCTCTAACACAGCTGTAACACAGCTCTAACACAGCTCTAACACAATTCTAACACAGCTCTAACACAGTTCTAACACAGCTCTAACACAGCTCTAACACAGCTCTAACAGTTCTAACACAGCTCTTACACAGTTCTAACAAAGCTCTATCACAGTTCTAACACAGCTCTAACACAGTTCTATCACAGCTATATCACAGCTCTAACACAGTTCTAACACAGCCCTAACACAGCTCTAATACAGCTCTAGGGAAGGACAAATTTCTTATTACTGCTGAGAGTTTCCCATAGAAACAACTCCCTGCGCAAGGTAGTGAGAGGTTCAAGTAAGCTGCTCTTTAAAGTGTGCCTAACCCCAAAATATTTGTTTCGCTTAAATGGTCTTTATTCAACAACCATTTCAACAGATATGCTCAATTTACAGTATAAACAAAGAAATCAAACAACAATATTAAAAAGACACCTATTGATAAAACTGATTTAAAATCCTCTGTATTTATTCTATGTAAGATGTAATTGTGAGCCCTTTTACGTAGTTGTCTAGTCCTTTTAGGTGGTAAAAGTTCTGTTAGAGCAGTTTCTGTGGTAGTGATTCTACACCACAATTTTAAATCTCTACTTTTTAATCTTTCCACCTGTTCGAAATGCCTTGTGCCCTTTTGCACCTTTTTAAACCAAATCTTGACTTTTATAGGCTGTGGAAGTTACAAATTTAGCCATCATCAGTCCCATGACCAAGCTAGTAATGGGCATGTGTCTACTCCTTACTTGACACCACAAGCTGATTTGCATCTCAGTAAGTCTTTGTAAACATGCATGCAAATCAGTTTGTGACGTCAAGTAAGGAATAGACCCATGCCCCTTTCTAGTTCGGTTGTGGGACAGATGATGGCTAGATTTCATATCTTTTACAACCAGTCAGAAGTTAAGATTTGGTTTAAAAAGGCGCAAAAAGGCACAATGTGATTCAAACAGGTGCAAAGATTTATTTACGCGAAAAAATATTTTGAGTTAGGTGCACTTTAAGAAAGCAAATGCCCATCAGAAGTTTCTTATATCGACTTGTTCACTGAGAAAACAATCTAGAGATAACTCATACCATCCATTCAGGCACCACATTCTAACGCGAGAGAAGTCTACATCATGAGAATCTTTGGGTTGCAGATGAAGGTGTTCAAATATGTGCTACAAGAGAAGACAGATGATTGGTCTGAAAATCTTCATTAATATAGCAGGCCTGAAAATAACACCTGGTTATAATGCAACCACAACAATAATTAACATTTTTAGATAATGGATAAATATTATAGATGAACGCCGTATTGTTGATAGATAATTGTTTGTAATAGTTTTTGGGACAGTACATAGTTTTTGATATTTTTCAGACCTGTGACATTTGTATTTCTTATTTTAGATTTTAATACTTTTTATTTTTTATGGAGGACCTCCCTGAAAACCACGTATTTATGTGACGGGTGCTTCCTCCTTAAAGATTGTTTTATTACTATTATTATCATTATTATTATTATTATTATTATTATTATTATTATTATTATTATTATTATTATAACACTGAAGGTAACTGCACATATTGTGCTGCCATAACCCCCACCTCCACCTCCATGCACTGTGCACCAATTAGAATAGGTGACTTAATTAAATTAAAAAGAATTAATTATAATTTAAGAGGACACAATATACTTACATTACCAAAGGTAAATAGCACAAAGCATGGCCTAAATTCATTTACTAGGTATTTTGCAGCCAGGAAATGGAACTCACTCCCGGATAACATACATGCTGCTTCCAGTTGCCAGCAATTTCTTAAGCGCATAAGAATGATTAGTTTTTAGTTTTCTTTTTTTTAGTTTTTCGGGGGAGTTTCTTAATTTAGAGTTTTTGGAAAGCTGTAGTATATATTATTATTTAGTGTTACTATTGTATTATTTTTATTAATATTTTAATGTTGTGGAAAACCTGTAAATTAGCCCTATGGCTAAGCATTTCATCCATGACAGAGCGACAGAGCGACATAGCGAACGACTTGCTAACGATTACATCAGTTATGCAAGCAACGTCAGACGAATACAACAACAACTCTGGTTCAACCACCGCTGCAAAGATCTTGGCCTTGTTCTGGCTGGACTTCGACTTAAGTCCCCGCTGAACACACAAGAGGCTATCCAGATCATCAAAGCCACCTGCAGACGACTGATCTGAGCGCAGATTAACAACTGTCACAGAAGACTGAACCGTTACAATGACAAACTACAGAAACGATTTGACCAACTAAAACAACTTGTACCGACTAACTTACTCGACGTTGTACGAAACATTGCCGACCAACGAGCTAAGAAAACAACTGAACAATGCCACACTAAGACACAACTAAAACTAACTTGACTACAACGTACTAAAGACAAAAAACGACACAAAACAGACGCCAACTGGGTCAGGAATATCTCTTCCCGTCCCTTAGACAAGACTGAAACTCAGGTACTCTCTTACGGAATTAAACACTCAGTGACGCCTAAACCTATACCAACCGAGGACATTGTATCTAGTGTTGAGGCGGCTCTGTCTCGTCAAAGAGAACTATCAGAACCGACCAAGGATAACATCAGAAGTAGAATAGCTTCTACTATACAATCAGCCTCTCTCACAGACAATAACCTGACTAGAGACGAACGACAAGCACTTAAACGACTGAAAAACAACAATGACATTGCCAAAAGGCAATAACAAAGGACGTGTTACTGTTGTTATGGACAAGAAAGACTATCACGTCAAAATGGACACACTTGTTAACGAGAAACAGACTTACGAATTACTTAAAGGAGACCCAATGCCAGCACTTCAATGAAAACTCAACGGCAAACTACTTTCACTTAAGAAAGCTGACGCTATTGACATTCGACGCTACAACAGACTGAGGTGCCACATGCCACAACCACCAAAACTTTACGGACTGCCCAAACTACACAAACCTAACATACCTATGCGACCCATAGTCTCGTTCTGTGGTTCACCGACTTACCAACTGTCTAAATACCTGACTACAATACTGAAACCACTGACTGACGAGTCACGACACAAACTACAGTCGACTGAAAACTTTATCGACGCCATTAAGACAGCACAAGTACCTGACGACTACAAACTAGTGTCTTTTGATGTGAAATAACTGTTCACCAGTATTCCACTCCAACTGGCTCTAGATTGCTCTGAGACTGCCATGAAGAACTCCACGTTACAACTGCCACTACCAACAGACGACTTAATGGACTTACTGAACCTTTGCCTTACGTCTACCTACTTTCAGTACAACAGCAAACACTACAAACAGTTGCACGGGACAGCTATGGGCTCACCAGTTTCCGTTGTTGTAGCAGAGATCGTCATGCAAATCATCGAGGAACAAGCCCTTGCAACTTACGAACGAACGCTACCGCTCTGGCTACGTTACGTCGACGACACTTTCACAGCTGTACACAAAGACGAAATCGACAATTTTCACAAACACCTCAACAGACAGAACGCCCACATACAGTTTACCAAGGAGATCGAGGAAAATGGTAAGATACCTTTTCTAGACTGCCTTGTTAGCCATGACAACAACAGACTACAGACGACAGTTTACAGAAAACCTACACACACTGACAGACTACTTGACGAATCATCTTACAACCCTACTTCACACAAAGCAATGACAATATGGACCTTAACAAGACGAGCGCAACTAGTTTGCGACTCGACAGTTTAGCAGATGAACGCAAATACTTAGACAACATTTTCAGTAAGAACAACTACAACGCTAACCCGACACCAGTCACTACAGCGACTATACCATACATCAAAGGAACTTCTGAAATCATTGCACGGATACTACAACCTTACAATATCTGTGTCGCTCACAGACCCATCACAACTCTACGACAATTATTGACGAACGTTAAAGACAAAGACGAACCAAAGGACAGACAGGGAGCAGTTTACAAGATCGAATGCTGCGACTGTCAGGCTTCTTATATCGGTGAGACTGGCAGAAATTTGAACATAAGACTGACTGAACACAAACAAGCGACGAGAAATGGTGACATCAACAATAACATTGCTGAGCACCATTTACTGACAAACCACACAATCGACTGGGACTCTGCTAAATGCATTACCTACTGTACTAACTACCACCAACGGATCGCACTGGAAAGTTGGTTTACTAACTTAGAAAAGACACCACTAAACCGTTGCCAACAACTTCCCACACCTTACAAATGACTTATTGATGATATAAACAACAGACAAACAATAGACACACCGACTAATTTGAGTAACAATACACCTACGAACATTTGACTAACAAAAGACGGATCGAAATGCACCAATCACGGTTTACAGTCTTCACAGCCAATAACATCACGGCTTAACTGACAGACAACCAATAACATCACAACTTCGTTGACCAATCACATCAACGACCAGAGTACCTGTACTTATACAATCTCCTGACGTTACTCCAATCACTTGACTCTGATGATGACTTCCGCTCAGGTTGTCAAGACGTCAGTCAATGTCACCACAAACAGTCCTTCTCAGGACCACACTCACCGGGACGATTGTGCTTCACTTAGTTATGACATTTCATCCATGTTAAATAAAGTTATCTTATCTTATCTTATTCAGAAAAACATTGGTACACTCTTCATGGCAAGATACCCCACATCACTGATATAGATGGAACACTGGCTTTACAGCATAAATGCGGCAAAAAGATGCTTAATTCACCTGTCATGGCAGTTTTTAAGGTAAATCTCTTAACCAACTTTTTACAAGAAATAAAACACATGGCAAGTAGCTAAATAAAATAGGTGAACCTACATATGTATGTACAAATATAAGCAATATATATATGGAAATAATACCCGGTAGTATTAATAAATATGTCCTAAATTTGTTTTAAAACAGTTCTGTCAGTGATTTAGAATTTCAATCTCTGAAGGCAAAGAATTCCACTCACATATGGATCTATGGGAAAAAAAGAGAACTTGAAAACATCCTTGGTAATTTTCGGTATTCTATACTTAAACGCATGGCTCCTATGTTCTGATCAGATGACAACAGAATATTACTGTCAGTTTTCTATCAATGTTACCTGAACATGCTCCCAGTTCTGCATGAGAAAGACATCAGTTTGATCCATAATAATGATTTCAATGGATGACAGAAAATCATACTCATGAGACTTTTCTCTATGAAAAAAATTATAAGTTATAGTTAACCCTTTAACCCCTAAGGGGTCTCCCTTTGATGAGTAAAATCATCTGGCGTTAGACAGAGTAAAATCTATAAGTCACTCTTAGGGAGTTAAGGGTTAAGGGAGATAGTTTTTTAATGGGATTTGTGAAGAAGGGGTGAAGGGGTAACTTTGGCTGACAGATTTAGCTTAACCCATTGACTACCGCAGGTTTTTACATTTTCGGACTACCAGGGAAAAGTGGTGCTGTCCTAAGCCACTGGAGGCTCAAGGTTTCTGAAAACGTCATTTTGACGTAGCTATTTTTTATCCATGAAGCGACAACAATGGCCCAAGTTCGGTTTGCTTGCGATTTCTGCTAAATTTACAGCCATTTTTCATCTTTAGCAGCTGCCTGATGAGCATCATTAAGCGTGACGGTAGCTAAGAGTCCACTTTCTCAAAGAATCGAGCAAGGTGATGTACTTTGTTGTTGAATTTGGCTTGTTACTCGACATACTGGGAATTTGGCCGGTCGAACACTTAGTACCTTTGGGACTCGACTATTGATGAATTTCTCGACCTACCGCCACATATTTTGGAATTTCTGTGTACTGAAGATGACTACGAGCAGGAAATTTTGGCGGTAGGTCGGAGTGGCTATGTGAAAGAATTGGGGGAAGGAACGGGCGCTGTCAAAAATTATACGCTCTACGCTCGGGAGAAGAATATGGACAAAAAAAGTCATTTCTAAGCTAGAAAAAGGACTGAATTTTGTTATGATGGTTGAATTTTGGTTTTTGGACGATGATTTCCCTAAAAAACATGAAGGCAAAAAGGGGCATTTTTGTTGTTTCTCTTTGAGGTTAAAAACGGCCAGTTTCGTTCTTGTCCAAACTCAAAAGGCCATATTTGGTAAAAATCGCTACGTTTCTTGCATTTATTGGATATCCAAATTTAAAGGGCATTCCATTTCGTGCTCACAACTAACAGTTAAGGCAATATTCATGCGATTGAGAAAGTTGCAATATTTTGAAGCATGGGAGTTTTTTACGGCCGGTTTTGGCCGGCACGGGTGCCAATGGGTTAAAGTTGGATTTAAAACAAATGCTAAATATCCACAAATGGGCCCATTTTTCAAGTTAAATTCTTTCCCTAGGAAGACATGCTATTACTTCGTAGGTACTTCTCAGGATGTGGTCAGATTTTCCTCAGAATGTGCTAGAAGTCAGTTACTCATCTTGGTGGATAGGTTCTGTTATGAGCAATTGGACAGCCGTTTCAAAGGGGAAGCTCACTGAAGCCGGTTACAGACAAGCAAGTTTTCCTTGACAAGTGTCATTGACAATTTTCAAAAACTAGCAGTGAGAAAAACCACCAGTTTTTACTTACAAATAGCTTATGTATAACAAAACCTTTATTGGAAAAAAAAAACATTTTCAAAGGGTGAAAAATAATCATGGATAATCGTAAACTGTCTTTTGAACTACTAGTAGGCCCTGAGTGAGAGAACATCCAAACAAAGAACCAACAAGACAAAAATATTTTTACTATCTGTTTCCTGACAGAACATTACCCTTGACTTCCTATGATGGTCCTGAGTCCGAGGGGTGATGCTATAATGATGTCTGAAGAGTAAAACTTTGCATACAATGCCATAGATTTTCTGTTGACCGAGATGCCCACTCTAAAACAGTCATCTATGTTACCCGAGAACATAAGTTTAAAGTCTTCAGGCCTGTAGTCTTTAGTGTCGTCAGTCTCCTCTTTGTCGCCAAATTCATCATAGAATCGCTTCTTGTTCATAACTTGACCCTGCAAAGAGAAACAGTCAAAAGTGAATTTGGAAGGATCCACTGTACCCTGAAAATATTTATGTCAGTCTTTTGTACCTTCCATTCCTAAGTTAAAGCTGTTGATTTGTTTGCGTAGCCAGACACTTAATTAGATCAGGAGTTCAATGAGAAAGAAATCCAAACTTCCCTGGGCTATGTTAGTAATGTCCAAACCTTGTGCACCAGAATATATGGGTTATTGGCCAAGCATGAGGTCAAGATGGCGGGATATTGGGCAAGTTCTTTTTTTTGCATGTTGATGGACCTCAAAATTCATCTCGGTCCATAAAAACGCAAAAAAAATGAGGCCAATATCCCACCATCTTGACGGAACAAGCTTGGTCTATAAGAGATTTATTACATGACTCAAAGGACATTATTAAAAGACAGTAAAACGCGGAACGAATGGGCTATCATGAGCGGTCAAGATGGCAGAGCCATCTTGACCTCATGGGTAGCCAATCACTGCAGGAGAATTGATTCATCTTGAGGCCAAGCCAGTGAGATTCATCTCAACTGGTGGTTGAAGAATTGTATCAAACCTATCAGTTAAAACAAAACCAGCTTTGACCTGAGAGTGGTAAAAACCAGGAAGTCAACTTTTTTTTCTTGTTTGCTGCTCAGCAATTTCAGCTGGTCGGTTCTTTGAGTCTTACCCCATCTCCTCCACTGACAAGTTGCATCACGACTTCAACCACCTTCAACGCTGCATCACGGAATGGAACTAGGATCAAAATCTTGGGTCTTGTTAATCCTTGATCACGAAATTCACTGAAAAATGAACCAACTGTGGCAATCAACGTTTGGAAGGTACATGGCAATAATATTGATATTACACAACATGACCGACATGCATGGCACAGTCGCAGGAACTATCGCTAACAGCATTAATTTTCAAAGCAAATAGGGTCACAGACTCAGTAATTGCCCTTTAATATACTCACATACTGACTATATGAACATATGAAAATCAGACATTGAATTGTTGATTTAAAGAATGAAGATGTTGGTGATCACTCACATCTTCATCCTTTAAACCTGCAGTTCAACTATGTGATTACATATATTCATAGGCATTTATTCATCACTCGTGGGTTTATTGGTTTATTATGAACTAATAAAATTACCAGTTCCCAGTTGGCTTGTTAGCTAAGTTGGTTTCACTGTACCAATATTGCAGAGGTCGTGGGTTCAACTCCCACATAAGCCTGATATTTTTCAGGCTTTCTTTTCACTGCTGCTTAAGTAGTATTCATAACTGCAATGAGCATTCACATATTCATACTCCCATACTGTTTTAATACAAAAGGAAAACAATCTGTTTACTATGAACACTGAGGGAATATCAAATTTGATATTTTTACTACATTTCACTCCATATATGAAATTTTATCATGTGGCTTCACGAGGATGATGGCTTACCCTATCTCCTTCTTGTCCTTCCATGACTGCACAATTCTGGCAGTATTCTTTACAACTCTTGAACGAGTCCTGTAACATAAAGAAAGAGTTAAAAAAACTGTAAAATGTAATAAAAGTACAGATTTACTGATTGCAATGAAGGACTAAAATTCACATGACTGTATTCATCAAATACATGGAATGATCCCTCCCAGTCTCTCTCTATTAACTGCTAGCATGCAACTACTAACTTAAAACAAGTAACAATAGATGTTACTGTGTGCAAGTTGGGTGTGATTAATAAGGTGAGGAGAAATAGCTACATTCCTAGCTGTAGTCGTAGTCCACATGTTCTGGTCGGATGAAATGGCAGAGGTCTGGCTGGCAAGTGAAATGTTGTGCATGCAATGCGTGACGTTGACAGGTGATGTACTTGCAGTCTACAGTTTGTCATTAAGTCTTAAGCCCTGGTCAAACAGCGCATGATAGTCAATGATAGTTAAAACGCTCATGTTTGAGCACCAACTATCATGATTTTCGTACGTTCATAGCTATTCCACAAGGCAGAGCAGTAGATTACTGTTACCTAGGGTGAAATCAAATTTTGGGAAAAACACGTTTCTTTTAGCAGAGTGAAATTCTTTAATGAGCTGCCCGCCGACGTGATAGCTGAAGATATACAGACTTTCTGCTGCTGCGCGAAAGGGTTTTTATTATCATAATAGTTCTTAGTGGTTTCTTTTAGCATACTAGTATTGTAATTAGATTTTTTAACGTAGGTTTTAGTTTTTTAACGTATAGTATAGTATATCAGTAGTATATCACATTTATATTGCACATTTTCTATGCAATATTCAAATGAGCATTACAACACTGGCCAGGGAACTTTGCCAGACTGCTTATAACGCAGTTTACAATTATTAATGAAGTTGAGTTATGAGAGCCCCCGTAATGTAAATATCAAATTAATACAGACACTAGGGGTGGTCACTGCCAGAGTTTTGTTACGTCCCTAGTGGTTCTTTTACGTCCCACAGAATCAGAGAATTGTGAAGAGTTGTGAGACGGGGCCTACGGTTTATCGTCCTTATCCGAGAAGTCTAGAAAGTCTAACCATTTGTAGATGTCATTACAAAGGCGGCACTTTCTCCTCAATTATTTAAAGACCCTGAGTGTTGGGCCGGCTGGGGTTTGAACCCGCGACCTCCCGCACGGTAGTCCAGTGCTCTACCACTGAGCTAACCGGTCAGCTTTTAGTTACAAAGTTTTAATCTATGCACATAAATTGTATTTTTTTACCTGACGTTATTTATAAAGGGCCCTATGGATACAAGCCTTTGAGCTGAATGGGCTACCCTGTTTAAATAAAGTTTTACTTACTTACTATCATCGACTATCATGAACTATCATTCACTTTGAACCTGCTCAAAAATCTCATGATAGTCAATGATAGTTTTTGCCATTTGACCACACACATGATAGTTCATGATAGTTTAGCACTCCTCAACTATCATCAATTATCATGCGCTGTTTGACCAGGGCTTTAATAATAATAATAACAATAATAATAAGATGAGACAAGTAATAATAATAACAAGACGCTCTATGAGCGTTAACTCGGGATACTTTTTTGTTCCAGAAGCCGGACGCACGCTTTCCGATTCTCGAAACTATCCGGCTAATGGTTTGCTTTTGGGTTCACGTAAGACCTTTTTGTTCACGTTCGAACAAAGCTCGTTAAACCGTTTTGAGAGTTGCCATCAATATTCCTTGTCAGCTGTTGTTGTTTACTTCTAGATTAAGTGGCAACATCTGGAGTTTTTTTCTCTCTGCGAAGCTTGAAAACAAACTTGAAAACACAAGGCGAATTGTTTCCGTGTATGTGACATGTCCAGATGTCACGCATTGTAAAAAGCACTTGAAATTCAAACTGCTCTATTTTCAAAACAAAGCGTGTTACTTGGCTTAAATGTCATTTACCTGATGAAGGTAAAAAATCTAAATGTTTAATTTAATTTTTTTTTTCTGACGCACGTGAAAACCAAAAATTCGCAAACTTGTCTCTAAATATAAATCTGTCACAGCGATTGAGTTGTGGTATAATCTGGATCAAATTACATCAAAACAACTTTGCGATTATCTAAATATAGAACTGTCACAACGTTCTAATTCGAGTCGATACTCACAGCACGTGCGAGGCTTCCAACCTTGTCTTAAATTCGGCAAACCTTTTCACACGGACAATCTGTACTGTATTAAAATCCAGTTTCACAACTTTACAAAGATATGCACAGGAAAATTTGTTCCGTGGTCGAAGTGGATTATTTAACCTTGAGTGTTCACTTGCGGTCACGTATTAAATCGAAGGTATCACATTACGAAAACAACTTTGTGCAAATCTGTAACTTTCCTGTCACAGCATTCGATTTCGACTTGTGATAACGATTACACGTGCGAGGCTTCCAACTTTTTCTTAACACTCGGCAAACCTTTTCACGGGGACAGACTGTGCTGTCTTAAAATATCTAGCTTCACAACTCAAACACGATGAATTTGCATAACTTGTAAACAACCGTCGCGTGATGTTAGCCTTTCGACCTTTGGACTATGTGGTTTGCTTTAACCAATGAACACACCGCCACGTGCCTGCTATTGTGCATTGGCCAATCCAAACACCGGAACGTAATTGTATTGTGCATTTTGCTGCACAGGAAAAAAAAAAAAAAAAAAAAAAAAAAAAGACTGAAATCTGACACATTTTATAACTCGGTATACTTACAGTATCCCGAGTAATAAGACTAAGACTAATGATAAGACAAGACAAGACGAATAATAATAAGACAACGCTATGAGGGAAATGTTTGGGGCTCGAGGAGGAGAGATTCTACTCCGGATGCAGACAGCCGTCATCTCGCACGCCCTGAACATTACCCGCACACTGAAAGTGATGTCTTGAGGATAGCAGAAGAGTGAATAGAGACTTTTTTAGTAATTTTTGTTTATTTATTATATATTATATATTATACTAGCTACAGAGTTGTTAGCCTTAGGGCCTCCTGGGTTACGTTCGACGCCCCAGGTTGGCTGGATAGGGATCCATATGGCATCCATACGTTTTCACTGTCATAATAATAACAGTTTTATTAACAGTATTTCCACCAGGTAGATATTCATCTGTTAATATCTAACTTAAGTCTTAAACCCTCAAACAGAGAATTAATTAGGCCCACACCAACCCTATGGTAATTAGGTTTTTTTTAGGTTTAGGTTTTATAAATAGACCAAATCTGGGCCTGCAATGCCTGAGACTAAGCACTAACCCACCACTGGTTAGGAAAGTCTTCCAGTCTTCAATGTACAGTCGGAGACATTTAATATGTCCAATACCTTCACCATACATGTTTTATCAACTATACATTTAACCCTGCCTGGACCTGTAAACAATACCTGGCAGACTTAGACAAAACCCTTTGTCTGTACAGATAAACTTTTTATGACTGATTTAAGAGCAATACAACATCTTCACACACCATGGAATACAACAAATCAAGAGATCAGAGCTCTAGACTCATCCTTTAAAAAAGCACACAAAGTATTCAAGAGTTAAATAAATTAACTTTACTTCAAAATGTGATTGACAGCATGAAGGCAGTAGAGTCGTCTTATTTCATCACCATTCTGGAATGTGCGACTGGAGTAAAACACATCCTGATATGAATTAATATGATGAAAAAGACTCTGTTGAAGTGGTGTGAACAATCCTGAAAGACAAGACATAAACATTGTTAATTGGCTAAGGTTTTTATTAATCTATTTGTCAGTATAAGGTAATTCTTGACTCAGTGTTCCAGATAAGAGGGGGTCTAGGGTCAAAAACCCTACAAGGTCAGCTACATGACCCAACAAATTATAATATTAATAGAAAATTTATAATGGTTTAGTGGGAGCACTGAAAATTTGACCCGATAGAATTCCTTGTTGACACCCTGCCTTAAAATCTTATCTGGAACCCTGATGACTGTGATATGATGTTTGCCAAGTTGGGATGTCATAGCTAGTCAACCAAAAAAAGTTTGTCTATAAACCAGGAGTTTGAATTTCTATTAATAGTTGGGGGAAATGCTCAGCCCTTGTTTCAGACGTCAGCCTTTGTAAAAGTGAGTGAAGCACAAACTTAAGCTGCTGACAGACCTCGTGAAGTAGGAGTTGTGTTGATTTTTGCCCATACTTGACCAAGTCTGGCTTTAACCTGGGAGAAGAACACAAAACTTCTGTTAAATAAAATAATGATCAAATATCCATTAAACAATGAAAAAATCCTGATCATCGCAATGCACAGCATTCATCATGTGACAGGACTCTCTGTCTTTTCCTGTCACATTGCTTTTCTGTTAAATT
>JAEMWC010001145.1:42500-150000 GCA_016490735.1 Pachyseris speciosa | reverse complement strand
TCTCCTTCCCTACCCCCTAACTTCTTGGAAACAACTGCCCTTATTAACCATTGAAGTCGAACGCACTCCCTAATCTGTGATTACTCCTAGTAATAATAATAATAATAATAATAATAATAATAATAATAATATAAAATAATATTTCTATGAGTGCAATTAAAGTCATAATGCACTTACATGTTACTAATAAAAATCACCAGAATGTACCTGCTGAAGGTCTATCCTCATGAGCATCACCATCATCAGCATCTTCTCTTTCGTTGTCACTTTCGTCAACTGCTTCATTTTCTTTTCTATAATCATCAGCGTCAACTTCAGTTTGGTTGATAACGTCATCCTCACTTTCAGCATCATCACCGTCACTGTCACCTTGAGCATCAGCAGCTGCGTTGTCATCTGCATTATTACTGCGTTCTCCTTTATTCTGATAGAAAAAGACAAAATAATAATATTGAAATCAGTCAAATTGTACAAGGTCGCTGTTAGACCAGGGCTTGGTCTTGCCATTTTTACCATGTACATGTAGTTTCAGTTGTCTGTCAAGTTGTTTTTAGTTAAGAAAAAACTCAAAAATAATGTACAGCTGTACCGGTAACTGTCTTTCTAACTTTCCCGTAACTTTCAATACTGTTAAAAAACACTAATTGGAAGAATGAATTCATTTTGATACATGTATTTACCACATTTTGAACTCAAGTGTCCACATTAAAAGAGAAAGTAGAGTTAAAACAAAATGAGGGATTGATGTAAAAAAGGTGTCGAAAGTTGCCACAACATGCAAAGAAGATGCACTCCTTTACACAACAGGAAAATGGACAAACTGAGATAAAATCACCTCGTCGCTGGTGCATAATGACACAAAGGAAGAAACATACGAAAAGGCTATGGAATGTACATAAGTAAGACTGGTGGTTGAGTAGGACAAATTTCTTACAGCATTGGTTGGAACCCTGGGACATGAGCATTTTAACAAAAGAGTACAAAAGGAATGGAAGTTTATATGCACTTGTGCACTTATGCACGTTTACCTGAGAGTTTTCGGCTCGTATGTGTGCTGTATCGCCATTAACTTGCTTTCTTTCTTTGCCCTTTTGATTTCCACTCTTGTTCTCAACATCATCTTGCATTTCCTCTTCAATTCCTTCCTCTTCTTCCCCTCCACTTTCATCCATTTTCCATCTTTTTCTCAACTGCTTCACATCAGATCCAGAATCAATACCGAACATGCCAAGCAGCTCCAAATAGGGATCAGCGTTATCTTCACTTTCTGAACTGTCCAATTCATAATTCTATCAAAAACAAAGATACAAAATCAAATACATGTAACATGAACACACTACAGTTGAACCTCAATTATCCGGACCTCGATTATACAGATTTCTCAATTATCCGGACTTGCTTAGCTGGTCCCAGTTTTTCATGAATATTAATTAGCCATATTCAAGATCTGCAGCATACTTTTCTCATTCAAATTAAGTAATGTAACTCTGGTTCAAACTGAATTTGTTTCGCTGAAAACACAAATCTGTACAGTCTACACGTTTTGAGCTCAAACGCGCCGTGCTAATGCAATGCATTTCACTGAACTCTGATTTGATCAGATGTTTTTTGTTGCTAAGTGAAATTTCATGCTCCATTCAGTTCAGTCATTGGCTTTTTGATTATCCAGAGTATTCAGCTCAATCCCCACTAGTCTGGATAATCGAGGTTACATACATACACACATACTTTATTTGAGTAGGTTGGAGTGGGCAGATGTGGACCTACTTACAAATAAATTAGAATAAGAACGTGGACAAGGGTAATAAATAAAAGAACTATTTACAGAATACAAATACGTAGACTAAAAATTACAAACCAATCTAAGAGCTTAGGTACAATATAGAAATACTTAAAAATATACAAAATCTCGGTCTTTTATAGCTATCATGGGCGCTTCGAATGAGAAGTTATTCTTTTCTACAGTTCTTGCGCTTGTGATTAACTCAAAACAGTCTGCTAATAAGGTGTGGTTCCAGAGAACTCCAAACCCACTTTATGGAAGGCGATTGGAAATTCCAGAGGGATGGGATCTCAAAAGCAAACATATTTTAAGGAAAATAAGCAAGCAAGAAGCTCCTCAGGGAAAGGGGTATCCAATCCAAAATATCTTCCATGGGAATGGAATACATATTTTCGGGACCAATACAACCCCACCAATCTTCTCTTCACCTCCTACACCAGAAAACTTTGGTTCTTGGGAATAACCATGGGGCATAATTGAAGAACTTGATGCAAAAGAGGCATATGTAGTGATTTTTGGCCTTAAAAATCAGTTTCCCTAAAATCTGCCCTTCTTTCTAGCCTTATAACCACAAAATAAACTATGTTTCTCACATACATGTAACCAGTCCTTAGAGCAAAGTAGAACAAATTTTATGGCAATTGAGACTTTATGACCAAATCGTTACAGTCGAACCTCAATTATCTGGACCTCGATTATCCAGATTTCTCGATTATCCGGACTTGCTTAGCTGGTTTCAGTTTTACATGAGTCTAATTAGCCAAGTTTAAGATCCGTAGTAAAACTTCTTTCCCTTCAATTAAGTAATGAAACTCCCGTTCAAACTGAATTTTTTTTGCTTCAAAATGCAAATCTGTAGACGTTTTGAGCTCACACGCGCCATACAAATGCAATGCATTCCACTGAGCTCTGATTTGCTCAGATGTTCTTTGTTGCTAAGTGAAATTTCACGCTCCATTTGTTCAATCATTCAGTTTTATTTTTGGTTCGTTAATATTCATATTTTCGATTATCCGGACTCTCAATTATCCGGACTGTTCAGCTCAGTCCCAACAAGTCCAGATAATTGAGGTTCAACTGTACTTATACCCCTTTTGCACCATGCCCTTCAATTTATCTTTAATCCATAATTTACAGAGTATTTTCTCACCTGAGTAGCTCCATGCAATCCCTCCTCATGCCTCTGTATATTAAAACAGAGTATGAGAAAGTAACCTTCACTAAAAATTGAGCAAGAAATATAATGATTGCATTTCAACTCTCCTTAATTCAAACAGACAAACAATGGGTGATCTGATTGAAAACTGAAGTGCATCCTATACCTTAGTATTGAAAACTTCTTCTCTTGGTCTCTTCAGTGCTTTTTTCCCCTCATACCTGAAGAAAAATCAACAAACTACGATCAAAATAACACAACGTTAAAACACGTGCATTTCAAAACATATCAACAAACCTAGCAACTATCTCAGAAAAAAACCTATGCACAATGGACACCTACTCTTCATCTACGGGTTGCTGCTCTCCGTACTCCTTAAAGTGCCGCTTTTGACCCTTAGACACCTTTCTTGCGCTCTTTTTTAATCTGTGTTTTCGTTCACCATGCTTGTTGCCTTTCGCCATCTTGAAATGATGGGTAGAAAAAGCCTGGGTACTACTCACAAGAGAAAGAGAAGATGGTCACTTTCTAATCGGAAAGCTATCGGGTTTAGCCGAAAATCTTCGGCTATCTCCGTAAACAATTCGCTCTCTTTGCATTGTCATGCAACCATACTAGAAAGACTAGAAAGATGTCTGTTGGTGTAGTAGTCGGGATTTTAACAGTTAGCGACCGATGTTCTCGCGGAGAAGCCGAGGATAAAAGTGGACCAAATCTGCAGAAACTAGTAAGGGCTTCGACCTCACTTAATGTCAAAGACGTGTTCTGCGATTGTGTTCCTGACGAACCAAATGAGATCAAAAGAGTTCTGCTGCAATGGTGCGATACCGAAAATGTCCACCTTGTGCTAACCACGGGAGGCACGGGCTTTGCTCCACGAGATGTCACTCCGGAAGTGACCATGGAAATCATTGAAAGACCTGCACAGGGTCTTACAATGCGAATGCTGAGTGAGTCACTGAAGGTGACCCCAATGGCCATGTTATCCAGGGCAGCCTGTGGAATACGGAAAGGCACGATCATCATCAACTTGCCAGGAAGTTTGAAGGGCTCCCAGGAATGTTTCCAGTTCATTCTACCTGCTCTGCCTCATGCTATAGAAGTGTTGCATGGCGGCCCAAATGTGGGTGTCACCCATGCATCCATGGAAGGCCCTGCCCATTCTTCAGGTGGTGCCCATCACAACTGCCCTCACAAGTCTCATGGTAGGACTGCTCGGGATCTCAGCAAAGTCGCAGAGAGAGATCGGCATTCTCCTTTTCCACTTGTTCCAATGGACAAAGCTTTGTCTGTGGTGAGGGACAATGCTCACTGTCTTTCCAAAACAGTGATACCGTTGGAAGATTCACTAGGTTACATACTTGCCACTGATGTCTCTGCTAAAGAGCCATTCCCTCCCTTCCCTGCATCAATCAAAGATGGTTATGCTGTACTTGCAAGTGATGGTCCTGGAGAACGTCTGGTCCTGGGCCCAGTCACTGCAGGAGAAATCACAGACTCCCAAGTTGTTTCAGGTCATGTGATGCGCATCACCACAGGGGCCCCAGTTCCACCAGGAGCCGATGCAGTCGTTCAGGTTGAAGATACAGAGTTACTTGAGAGTGGCAATGATGGAAAAACAGAAACAAGGATAAAAATCCTTACGTCACCCAAACCTGGACAGGATATTAGGCCCATTGGATTTGATGTAAACAACGGTCAGCAGGTTTTATCGCGCTTTGAAAAGCTAGGACCAGCAGAACTAGGTCTCATGGCATCGCTGGGATTGACTGATGTTGAGGTCTTTCAAAAACCAAAGGTCGCTGTCCTTTCTACTGGAAATGAAGTAGTAAAACCAGGCAAAGTCACCAGAGCCGGACAAATCAGAGACAGTAATAAGATTGCGCTGAAATCACTCATAAGTTCTCATGGCTTTGAGGTAATTGATTTGGGGATTGCAGCTGACACACCTCAAGATCTGGAATCCAAACTTTCTGTGGGCCTGGAAAAAGCTGATGTTATTGTTTCATCTGGTGGAGTGTCAATGGGTGAAAAAGATTTTCTTAAACCTGTCTTAGAAGACCTCCTTGGTGCTACCATACATTTTGGAAGAGTGTTCATGAAACCAGGTAAACCAACTACCTTTGCGACTACCACAGTCAGTGGCAAGAAGAAATTGATATTTGCACTTCCTGGAAACCCTGTGTCGGCAATGGTCACATTCAACCTGTTTGTCCTCCCAGCTTTGCGCAAGTTGGCTGGATCCCAGAGCCCTGATTTGACTAAAGTAAAAGCTAAGTTACCACATGCAGTTCAGCTGGATCCCAGGCCCGAGTATCACAGAGTTGTGTTGTCATGGAAATCCAATGAATCAGTGCCGTCAGCAGTTTCAACTGGCAGTCAGTGCAGCAGTAGGCTCCTGAGTATGAGAACTGCTAATGCGCTGCTTGTCTTGCCACCGAGGAGCGATGATCTGACCAGAATTGAGGCAGGGGAGATTGTTGATGCCTTAATAATAGGTGAAATTTGATAAAATGTATCAACAGTGAATTACTTTTAAGAACTGGGATAGAAGCTGCTTTATGCAAAGTCCTGGAACAAGAACTTTGAGGTAGAAATAAAGGTTTTCTTTTAACAATTGAAGGGCTGAGGGCAGTGCATTTTTTTTAACAAAATCCTCAACAAATTATCTATTCTTTATGCACTTAATGTGAATTTGTTGTTTTGGATGTGGTTTCTCTTCTGGAAGTCCTTAAATTCAACCACTGATTCCAGCCTGTTTTACAGAGCTTCTAGGGAGAAATCACATACAAAATGACGAATTCATGTTGAGTGCATCAAGAATAGATATTTTTCTGAGGTTTTGTTAAAATTAGGTTAAATTTTAAATTTCTCTAAAAAAAATGTACAAAGGCCCTTTCTGCACTCAGCCCTTCAATCACATCTCTGCTTTTAGATTTCAAGCCTAATTCATGTTTCCATTATTTGGTTAAAACTATTATTCTATCATATATTTTTCTAAATGTAAATAGACCATAATTATTCCACTGAAGAACAGAAAGTCCTTACATCATGCTAAGTGTGTCATTTCATGATACAAAAGAAAACACAACGCGCAAACATGGCTGTTACAGAATTTGGTGTCAGCATGTATCCGTTGTTTGTAGGCTCTTCTGTGAGTTGACAGGTGCAGTTTCCTGGTTTGCTACCCTCCGGCCTACAACAAGGAGAGATTTCAGTCCATAGACCCATTCGGCTTACTCAGTGTTGTACCCATTTCAAACCCTTTGGGATTAAAACATTTTGTTCCAGGTATTTCCATATCATTTAAATATGAATGCTACATTATAATGCAAATACAATACACAAAGAATCTTAAGCCTGGGAGATTTGAATTGGGTACAACATTGAGTTAGCCAAATAGGTCTATTATTCTACAGAGTTAACTACAAAGTGAAAGATGTATTATACTGTAACATGCCAACTTGGAAAAATAAATGTTTACTATTTATTGCATCTTTTATGAATTTTTAACCCACTGAAAATTTACCATCTAATCTCACTCTCAAGGTACAACATTTTCTAAATTTGGCATGCTCACATGCAAGACATAATCTTGACGTATCACAGCTCAATACATTTATGCAGAGGTCCAAGGAAGGGAGCATGCATAGCTGCTCTGGTACCCCTAGCTCAAGGAGTGTTTGTAATGACTGTTGAACCATTTTGTAATTACAGTCAAACCTCGATTATCTGGACTCGTGGGGGCTGAGCTGAACAGTCCGGATAATCGAAAATATGAATATTAATGAGCCAAAAATAAAACTGAATGACTGAACAGGTGGAGCATGACATTTCAGTTAGAAACAAAGAATACCTGAGCAAATCAGAGCTCAGTAAAATGCACTGCAATAGTACGGCACGCATGAGCTCAAAACGGGTGCAGATTTTGTGTTTTGAAGTGAAACAAATTCAGTTTGGACTGGAGTTACTTAATTTGAAGGGAAAAAGTTTTGCTGCAGATCTTAAATATGGCTAATTAATATTCATGAAAAACTGAGACCAGTTAACCAAGTCCGGATAATCGAGGTTCAACTGTACAAGGGTTTGTGAGAATTTAAACAGCACTAAGATCTTACTGGTAGGAATCAAAAATAAAGAAACAATGTGATAAAAATTTATTGCCTTACATGTGTGGTTCATTGTGTGCCCATCACTTTTTTTTTAGGCTGTTTCAGGGAGATTCCGTTGAGTTTCCATTTCACTGTTGTCCTCTCCAAATAACATTCGTTAAGTTAGGAAGCTAAAATTAATTTTTTGGAATACGAGAAGTGCCACCCTCCCCTCCCTAGGGATAATTGACACTGTTTAGTCTGCGCAACCCACAGTACGCATGTACGTGTCGCAGCACCAGTTTCTCTTCCGGTGAAGAGAAGTTTACTGTCTTCACTGGAAGATCAAAGATGAGTTCTTCTTTAGGAGTGTTTCTTGGTGGGATTTTTGCTCTTGTGGTCGCTGGATATATTGCTCAAAGCCGTCTTCCTCCCCCCAAACCAAAAATTATCGGAATTGACTTAGGAACAACGTTTTCTTGTGTTGGCGTGTATCAAGCTATCACCGGTCATGTTGACATCTTGGCCAACGAGAACGGCAGTAAAGTTATTCCTAGCGTCGTGTCCTTTACGGATAATGGAGTTTTGGTGGGCAATAGAGCCCTTGATCAAGCCGAATTGAATCCGAGATCGACAATTTATGACGCTAAACGCTTTATTGGAAAGACTTTCTCGAAAGAAGGCTTACAGAAGTTGTCTTCGCTCTATCAGTTTAAGATCACTTCTGACGAAAAGAACAATCCTTATTTCGTTATCGAAAGTCGCGGCAACCAGACTTTGGTGTCGCCAGAAGAGATTGGTGCTTCCATATTGAGGGAACTTAAACGAACTGCTGAAACAAATATCAGTAGATCTGTTGACAAGGCAGTTATGTCTGTCCCAGCTGAATTCGACATGGCTCAAAGAAACGCCACTATCAAGGCAGCTTCTCTTGCTGGAATCAAAGTTATGCGACTTATAAACGAACCAACCGCGGCAGCTATGGCTTACGGCCTTCACAAGAAAGCTGGCATCTCCAATGTTATGGTGGTGGACTTGGGAGGTGGTACATTAGATGTGTCCTTGTTGAACATTCAAGGCGGGATGTTTGTAACAATGGCAATGGCTGGTAATAACAGGCTGGGAGGGCAAGATTTCAATGCGAGACTCATGTCATATCTTATGGCAGTGATAAGAGAGAGGTTTGGGAAGGAACTGACAAATGCCAAAGACATCCAACGTGTGAGACAGGAAGTCGAATCAGCTAAAATTAACTTGACATCGGAGGCATGGGTGGTCGTCCGACTACCCCTGCCTTCACTAAATCAGGGGAAGAAACTAGCTATGTTTGAGGAAAAGATCTCACGAGCCACCTTTGAAAAGTTGAATGAAGACTTATTCCAGAAAGTTCTTCAACCTATGGAAAGAGTGCTAAAAGAGGTTGACCTTCCGAAGGAATATGTTGACGAGGTGGTACTCGTTGGTGGGTCCACCAGAATACCCAGGGTGCGGCAGCTGATAAAGGAGTATTTTAATGGGAAGGATCCAAATGTTTCTATAGACCCTGAGCTCGCAGTAGCCACTGGAGTTGCTATACAAGCAGGAATCATCGGAGGCATGTGGCCACTTCAGGTGTCCGCATTAGAACTTCCAAATCACAACCTTAAAAAAATTCAGATTGAATCTTAATATTATTTATTTTTAGACATAACTGGAAGAAAATATTCATCAACGTGGATTTTATCTTATTCGTCAAATAATTTGCTGAAACACAGCAAATGAAATTCAAGAGAAGTGATTTCGAGATTAAAAACTGAGCAACAAAACCAAAACAAGAAATCCTGAATTAGATTTGATGTCGGCCATCACATTCCCCTTCGCGGTAAACACTCGGTAAGAGTGGCAAGAATAGTGACTGTCTGATGCAGTATTTTGACTACAGTTTACAGTGACAATTTAAAGGAGCTATGTCAAGGTCTTTGGATTTTGAACAATTTAGCCTCAATTTTTCAAAAAGGTCATTTGGAATCTGTTTCACTCTTCTCCATCCTTCACCATCCTCGCCATATTTGCATTTGTTTTTCTCTCTTTGGTGCGTATATTCCCTGACAAATTGTTATTTCACTGTTTCCCATTTTTTAAATGGACTTTTTATGTCTCTAACAATGACCCAAAACATTGTGACCAAGCTCCTTTAAAAACTATCTCCTTAAACCTTTCACTGCCAAGGGAGACTTTATAGATTTTACTCTGTCTAATGCCAGACGATTTTACTCGTCAAAGGGAGACCTCTTGGCAGTGAAAGGGTTAAAACGAGGACAACTTCTTCACTGACAAAAAATGCCATGGCAAGTTTGCACCTCATCAGCTGCTGCAAGGGTAGCAACCCATTATTCAGTGTTATGGCCGAGTATCTTTGGTTGAAAAACTGAAGTGATCTTGACTGCTTTAGGTCCACTTTATTCACAAAGTAACAATTTCATCATGAGTGTAGCTTGCATAACAGGCACTTATTTAGCTGAGCACAGAGTGTAGGCCCGGTGTAACATTTGGCTCAAAGCAAAATGACAGCCCTGGTGGCTTGTCTGTGATGCCCTCCGTGTAAAATAACAGCACGAGTTGAAAGAAGAAATGACCTTGTTTTATGTTTTGTCAACAAGGAAAAAAATGGATGTAAGTGTATATTTTAGGAACAAGACAGATTTGGTGCATTTAAAATTATTTTTATTGACATACAATATTGTATAACATGAAAGGATCAGATCGGATATCAAGTTGTAATAAGTTATTTAGAAGATTGATTTGTAATGCAAAGACTGCAAAACTTATTGATGTTTTTTTTTCCAGTCGTAATGATGGTCATAATATTAAAGATTATTTATTGCCACATGCAACAAACTGTGGTTTGTTTTTCACAGTTTGCCTTGACTTGTTATATTTAAGTAAACATGTTCTGGGAATCAGTTGGTTTGTTATGAGGATTGAAAAAATCCTAGTTACTCCAAAATTATTTTAATTGCTCCAAAATTATTTTAATTCATTCAAAGGCAAGACTAGTCCAAATGTCACCATTACAAAAGTTTCAGTCATTTTGTGGCGAAACGTTTTAACACAACAGACCACCACTTTCTTCATAATAAATTCTGTATTATTATGATCTAGAACCAAAAAATGTTAAAATCCCACCTTTAATTTCATAAGAACATGTCAAATCAGAAGGATAAAAAAAAACATGTAAGGTTTTGTGGAATACAAAAAATACTAAATGTTTATAACAGCATTCAAAGTACCGGTATATTAAACTTTATACTTTGCTTAAGACTACATAATGTAGTCTTACTCCCATATTTAATATTACAGTGTAAAATGTATTTATTAGAAATAAAAATAATACATTAAGCATTCTCATCTGTTACAGAATATGTGCAATTTTGTTGACTATTGATAAATTCCTGCACATAAAAATAATTTCTTCTATAATATATTGAATAATGTGGGTCTCAATTTAGTTATTTGCGTAATGTATGTGTTTTAATCTGGAATGAGAATTTCAACAAATCTCAGCATGTCTGTCATTCTTTTCATTTTCACTTGAGAGGTGTTCAACAATCAGAGGACCCATACAATAATGAGGCCTTGCCAGGGTAAATTCCGACAAGTGACATGGCCCAAAAAGTAGCAACAGTACATAAAATGAAATCCCTATGAGAGACATCATTCCCGGCAAAATTCTGACAGTGACATCAAGGCCAAGAATTAGCAATTTAAACACTGACATGGGAGATTTTAAAATTCAGACAAGCGACACTACTATCTTTATCCTTTTTAGGGGGCGAAATGTCTGTGTTTTAACAAAGAAGGGTGGGAGAGTGGAATACTACAAACTCAGTGTATTCCTATAACCTAAGAAACTCGACACATAATTTGTTTGTACCAAGACCATACACTGAGGCTAGTAAAAACAGCTTCCATTATAGAGGGGCAGTTCTCTGGAATAGTCTATCAAATGCTATTAAAGGACAAACAAGCTCGAAATCTCTTATTTCAAATTGTAATTTAGTAGGACTTAAATTATTATATTTAACTAATACTGTTTTACTGCATGATTTTTGCACAGCTCTCTGGAAGAGCATTTTAATAAATGGGATTCCGTGTTTTTTTATGATGATGATGATGATGATATTAGTCTAAACCTGAGTAGTACATAAATTAGATTTAAATTTAGATTTTATAGATTCTTTAATTTTACTACTTTTAAATTAATAGTCATCGTGTTTGTAATGCACGGCTCCATGGGAGAGCACTCTAGTGAAATGGACTCCGTGGTTAAATAAAGGTTGATTTGATTTAAAGTTTGATTTGATGATGAACATAAGTAAGCTCAAAGTTCCTGTAGTAAAAACTAGTGTTTCAGAAATCCAGTGTACTCCTCTTGGTTCATTACACTGTTTCCATCTGTAACGCTGGTCAAGAAGATTGTGATCAATCTTTGTTAAACATGTTCTAATGGTAATTTTTCCAAAGCCAGGCCACTTTACAACCTACAGTTACTGAGCCACAGTCCATTCTCCTGTGACATGCTGAGCGCAGTCCATTCGAGCTACTGGACCTCTATTCAATTTCTTGCCTAACACGTTCAACTTTGACCTTGCTACATCCCAATCGATGTATGCCGATTCTAAGCACCTCCCTGCTCCTTCTGTGAGGGTGTATCCTGTACGCCCATGAAGCACACGATCATTATCAAACACAACTATCTCTCCTGGAGAGAGCTTGTGAGTGAACATGTTCTTGGGATCTGTTAATCGCTGGGACAGTGAGTAGTATGCCTCGTACATCTCCTGTGTTTTGCCTGCTGACACGCCCAGAAAGCACTGCCTGGTTCCTTCATTTAGATTGCATCGTAACAATCTGCCAAGGTGATCCACTCTAAAAAAACAGAGCATAAAATTTCTGACGTGCACTACATACTAAGTTCCAAACAAACGTTGTGAAGAATAAGCATCAAGAATAAAATATGACAACAACAGAGTCTAGGCACTAGGGCAGAGCATAACAACATGATATAATTGACAAAAGAAACTAAGGAACAGCCCAATAGCCTTAGTACATCAAAGACCACAACCCATAGAATACATCCTCTAAAATCATTAATGGTGCATTGGTAAGGAATAGCCTTGACTAATCCCTAATCAGTTGATAGTTTTTCATTTCCTGAAGAAGGCAGTTAAATGGCGAAACAGTTTATAACAAAGCTAGTAAAGTTGTGTTGTCGCATTCAATTGCATAACTGTGCTTCATATTCCCATTGTGTACGCTAATCCATGAACCAATAATTGGTATCATATCGCTTTCTTTTGTTTTCGCTTTGGATATAAACAGATGCAAAGATCGCCGACGTGTGTTTTTAGCACTTATTTTAACAAATTGTATTTACACGCGAATTCAAACTCAAGGTTTACTTTAGGCAGATGCAATCGGCTATCAGCCGGCAATTCTCCGTCTTGAAAAGTCTTGCAACAAAGCACTGGTCCCAATTCACGAGTTGGCTCAAATAGCTTTTGATTTGGCGTAAACGAAGATCAACCTTGCCAAAAAAACAATGATGACAGAGCAGCCGCTGCTTATTATTATAACAAAAAAAAAAAAAAGATCGAGAGTGGAGAGGAAAAATATTTCCGCAGGAGTCGATCCGGTGCTCCATTACACCAACATTCCACCTACTAACCGAGTGTGCTACTGCGGCAAACACTAATTTTTCAACTCTGAAATAAACTGTTATAATACCATTGTTATTCATTTCGAACTTGATACTTTCCGCTCCGTCGGTTTTACGAAACAAAGAACTTAATCGCTTTCTTTGTTTTCGCTTTGAATATAAAAGGATGCAAAGAACGCCGACGTGGGTTTTGCATACGGTTTTTCTCGAAAATAAAGCAGAAATTTGCGCAAAAAAACACAGAGTAATGTTTTTCTACTTAATCAAAGGCCACATGCAAAAATTCAACTCATTTGGACGGCATTTAAAAAAACGGTCAAAATCGTCACTTATGCCCTTCTTCCACTGAGCCCTTCAATTGTTAATTGATGGACACATACAGAGCTAAATCTTTAAATCCCTAATTACCAGTAGTCATAACCAATTGTAAGTACTAGATTTAATTTGGCCTAAATGGACCTAATGAAGGCCTAATTATTCCAAAATGGCAGCTAATTTAGTATTCTTTTGTTTGCATATCAATTACCTACACACATAATATTGTTGCTCCCTTAAAAAGGAAAGGGCTTTTCAGCACCAATTTATAATTTAAAATAAAACAAAGCAGAACAAATTAACATGCTTCTTAAACATTCTCTACAAATAAATTATCCTCAACTAAATTAAAAATAGCAATCTTTGCATGTTGTCCTTCAGTACCGTGATTAAAATAAAATGAAAATGCTATTGTGGCCTTGAACTACTGTCTAGGTAAAATGCACTAAAATTCTAAGCTTTCGCTGTTCAACGGCATCGTCAGGGTCAGAAAAGATAAAATTTTTTATTCAGCCCTCACAGAATATTTTATCTTATCTGTCCCTGACAATGCCATTAATGAGCGACAAAAGTTCGGACTTTTAGTGCCTTTTCCCTAGATATTAGTTCAAGGCCACAATAGTGTTTTCATTTTATTTAAATAAACAAAATATAATTAACCCTCTTTGCTTCAATTTCACTTCAAAATTCTTTTGTATTTAATTGTACACATTGACATTAACATGCAAACAAAATAATATTAAATAGGGGGCCATTTTGGAGAGACCAGATCACATGGGCACTAAGATGGCCACCACAAGAGCTTTGGCTCTCCCAACTATAGTAATTTTATTTCATTCTATATATCTTTTTAGAACTATGCCGTCATCTTATGGCAACATAAGAATGTTTAGCTCTATCCTATTGGGACATGAAGTGTATATTCGCGAGGAGGTTGGTGTTGTTTTGGTGTTTCGAACTTGCTACTCATTCTCGCTGGCATTCCGCCATTTTAGGGTACTGAAACCCATTACGAAATGGGACAAACATGGACACACGCTCTTGGCCACCAAAGAAAACGTGTGTTCTATCAACATCACAGTCTATATGGAAATAAAGAGGAATCCTGGCCCGTTAGAAAACAGTGGTGATGATTTTCATGATCAAATGCAAAAGGCGAGTACGATATTATATAGTAGAGGCAAGTTGCTTTCCTTCAGGAGGAAAAGTATCAAACCACCCAGCACTGTGATTAGTCTTCTCAAGAGCCTGAACTTGTTTAAATACAGAGGAACCCGTGCTGGTGTCAGATAAAGAGGTGTGTCAAGTGGAGTCGAGCCAGATGGACGGAAAATTACGGTTATTACCGGGCGTAGGCCTCTTAATCAACAAAAGTTAATCTCATCAGTGAGCAAGCCGTCTATCAGATTTCTTGTCCGTATTTCTAGGGTAGATCGTGTCGGGCCTACGATTATAGCAAGCACTAACCAATTTGCTGTTCCTAAGCTAGCTGAGTGAGTGCTTTTTACGAACATCTGCAGCCTTGAGAAATCTAAAAACGAAGTCAGAACGGTTGCAGCTTTAGAAACAGATTTGATTAATAATGACATCGATGTGTGTGTAGTGTCAGAGACGCATCTCAAGCCAGAAAAACCAGATGCTGTCATTAATATTCCTAATTACACAAT
Organism: Pachyseris speciosa; assembly: GCA_016490735.1. Taxonomy (NCBI): domain Eukaryota; kingdom Metazoa; phylum Cnidaria; class Anthozoa; order Scleractinia; family Pachyseridae; genus Pachyseris; species Pachyseris speciosa. The sequence goes on along the minus strand of JAEMWC010001145.1, from coordinate 135,290 downwards.
CTTTAGGAGGGATAGGAACTGGTCTGGTCGTGATAGCAGGAAAAAAGGCGGTGTAGCTGTTTATGTGCGGAATAATATTTCTGTTATTGACGTTTTCCGTTCTGAATTATACGAACTAATTGGCGTGACCTTGCTTTTACCCTCGGGATTCCGTTTGTTAGTTTGTGGTCTTTATCACCCACCCAAACACAAGTATGTGGAATGTGAACTTGTGGAATACCTTGTCAGCGTCACGGATTCTGCACTTGACAAACACCCGAACACGACTATTGTCTGCGGAGGCGACCTGAATCGCCTTGATCTCACGCGACTTCAACACCTAACAGGATGGAATTCCCTCGTCGATTTTCCAACATGAGGCAACACACACCTCGACAACTGTCTGACTAACAGATCAGATCTGTTTGGCAAAAGCTATCCTGTTAAAATGCTAATGAGGACAGGACATTTGGGATTCATTGAACCTGCCGGCAAAAAGCTGAAGCCCATTCGGCAGAAAGTCAGACTCAGAGATTGCCGGGAACATCGAAAATCAACCTTCTATCTTGCTCTGGACGCGGAAAACTAGCATGATGTCATTGAGGCTGAAAATATCAAGGATGCGGTACAACGTTTTGAGCTAAAGATTTTAACCATCATGAATAAGTGTATGCCACTAAGAACTGTTTCTATTTCCTCAAGAGATCCCACTTGGATGACTCCGCTGGTGAAATATATGCTTAGAAGAAAATCTAGAGTTTCGGTGCTTATAATGCAGATCATCAGCGAGAGCTAAGCAAGAGGATTTCTGATGTCATTAGTGACAACCATAGACTGCTTCTTGATGCCAAACTGGGAAGTAGTGAATGGTGGAGAAATGTTGATGTATTATCCCAACGCCGTCGCTGTTTGTGTATTAAGCTTGATAATCAAACACTCCAGGACTTGAATAACTATTTTGGTGACCTATGTTTTGACACTGATTATATAGAACCAAATCTTATGGAAATCAGGGAAAACTGTGAGGTCCCAGAAACTAGTGAGTGACAGGTCTGGAATGTACTAAGAGGATTAAAGAAAACTGCCACCGGCCCTGACCAGATTCCTTATTGGGTATGGAAAGACCAGGCTGAGATATTTGTACCTATAGTTACCAGCCTGTGGAACTTGTCACTTTCCACTCACACTTGGCCAAAATCATGGAAGAGTGCCAACATCAACCCTCTTCCCAAAGTTGAGATCCAGGTAGGCAATGGGGATTATCGAGGGATCAACGTGACACCGGTCTTCGCTCGGGCTTTCGAGAAAGTTGTCTATAGGCTGCATGCCCAGGAGATTGTAGAGAATAACCTATAACTCGCAGTTTGCATACAGGGAGGGTGGTTCATGTACGGATGTTCTTGTCATGATTCAGCATAAAGTGTGCAAGTTCCTTGATATCATCCTAATTGCGTAGCTGTTAGGATGTTCACAATGGATTTTAGTAAGGCTTTTGACTCTGTAAACCACTATCTTCTAGCAAACAAACTTAAAAACATCCCTCTAAATCCATATATAGGCAATTGGTGGTTGAATTTTCTACAGGACAGAATGCAATTAGGGTGGTATACAATAATGTTATCTGTGATTGGAAGCAAGTAAATAAGGGTACAATACAAGGGAGTGTTAGTGGTCCGTATTTATTTAGCATTTATCTGAATGACTTAGAGATTAGTATAGGTGAAGAAACTATCAGTTTTAAATATGCTGATGACTGCACAATTGTCGTTCCTGTTTTTAAGAACAACAACTCAGCGGCTGGACTTGTTAATACATTTTTAGAATGGTCTTGTAGTAACTTAATGAAATGTAATCCTAGTAAGTGCAAGGCACTTATTTTCCAAAAGAAAAGACATACCGATGTGCACATTGACATGATATCGAATATACCACAATGCTCTGAACTTACTGTCTTAGGACTCAATTTCCAGCAAGACTGTAGATTTGATAAGCATGTTAAAAGAAAGCTTGGTAAGGCCAACAAATGTTTATATGTGATAAGATCTCTGCGGAAGGAGGGGTGTAATCAGTTTGAGGTAGACTATTTATTTAAGACAATTGTTTTACCCAATGTTACCTATGCACTAGTGGTCTACGGAGCCTCAGAGCCAGAACTAACAACAGTGCAAGATTTTCTAGACAGATACTACAAAAGGCGATACATCTCTGCCAGATTGAATATAAGAGCTTTATTGGAAAAACAAGACCGGAAACTTTTTAGAAAAATTTTTAAACTTCGTATACACCCCCTACATGAGCAAGTCCCAAAGGCTAAGGTCATCGATTACAATTTATGTTATAATAATTAAGTGCCCGCACGTTGATTAACACAGAAAGTTTTAAGAATACATTTATTAATAGATTAACTTATAATTATGATCTTCACATGTGATCTAATACTATATTTTATTATGATTTCAAATATGTAACATAAGATATGTAGTTTTTATCTTATGATGAATAAAGACATTTATTATTATTATTAAGGTGTATGTTCCACGTGTTAGGACTTTAGGGACATATTCCATCATGCTACCATTCTGCTATTCAGTCAGCTGAAGATGCACGGACACCCCTGCTTACACCATCGTTTTTCACAAACCACTGGGCAAATCATTGACAAAATATCCCATTACCCTTTGAGGTTTCACATGAATTTCCTTTGAAAGCCAAGTAAATCAACTCACTCAAGAATTGGTCTTGCACCCTCAAAGTCATAATCGCCAAGTATGTCGGCACCACTATGTCTGAACAGAACGTGCGTGGTGGTGAGCAACTCATACGCTCGCGGATCTTCCTCTTTCAGCTGCTGAGCCACATGAAAGGAGTCCACCAGTGTGTTTGCTCCTCCCTCTGTTGGAATTTGTTCCAAGCAAAAGAGTAGTTGTATCTGTTGAAAAGGATTGTCATAATAAAGTCACAATTACATACCCAAACTATCATAACTGTTTAAGGTGGCTCAAAATGGTTTCATTATTTTTAAACACTAACTCTTTGATGGATCGATACTCCCACAATTTTTTGTTTGCTTTCTTGAACATGGTTTGATACTCCAACAATTTTTTATTTGTTTTCTTGAACATGGTATCAAAACACTTCCAAATTATTTCTTAACAATTTGCGATCAACCTTTTGACATATAAGGTTACCATAGCAACAGTACAGCCCCTTCGAAACAACCTAAATTTTGAATTTATGTGCCTGTAACTCAAAAATGAGTCTGGTGACCCGCATTTTTATTATTGAATTGCAATCTGCATATGAAGATTCATCTTTCTGCAAAGTTTTTAAAAATTCTGTACATGGGGTTCAGAGCCACTTTAAATCATCGAAAAATTAAGGGGGCTCTGAACCCCATATCTATCAATAACACTTTTTGAAAGAGGATGTTCAGCCTGGAATTAACATTTTAGTTCAGTTCTACAGTGGAACAGACAGCATGGGACCTTGTGTAATTCCTATGGGTAGTTAAGAAAAAGCTGTCGTCACTGATCACTTTGTTAAACAGTCAAACAACCACGAGGCATCAACAGTTAGGGATTCATTGTTTCAGGGTTTGCCATGATTGATGCTATTGAAGGCCCACATTCAACCAAGATGCATTGCATTCCGGGGTACAATATATATGAAAACTCCATCCACATCGAGAACTAGCCAATCAGATTACAGGGTTCAACAAAAGAACCTCTTCAAACCAAAAACAAACACTTGCAAAGCCTATCGGGTGAATGTGGGCCTTTAAACTGCCCATAGTTAAGGTAAATCGATAGGGAAAGAAGATACACATTTTATTTGCACTTATAACAAGGGACACTTAGACCCAATTACTTTCTTCCACCATGAATTATTATGATCAAGTCTTGAAAACCACAAAAATCAATAGAAATTTATCAAAATCGATAAAAATCTTAGAATTTTAATCAATTTCCGATATTAATCGCTTAATTACTATCGATTATTGATTTTCATCCATTTGGGCAGCCAGACATCAATCATTGCTGCAGCTCTCTCAGAATACAACAGACTTTTACTTCAGTTATGTCTGTGCATTACGATTAGTGGATTTTGATCAATTTCTGGATTTCTTACAGTCCTTACTTTGTCTCCATAATTATGACTGTGCCAGTCAAAATGCAATCATTGACTGAATTTTGAAGTTCAAATCTTTGAAGGCCTAATGATTCAACAATGGAAACCTTCTTAATTGCTACATGGCAAAACTGTTCCCGTCGGGAACTACCTGATAGTTATAAATATACAATTTGTGGATGGTCAAATTTACCCTGAAGATCATGGCTTAGTGCCAAAAATGTTAAGTTTTTTATTTCTAAAATCTTTTAAGCCTGTAAATATTAGTCATTTACTGAAAGTCGGCAATAAAAATAAGTTTGTCTCTGCCTCTGCAACTAGTATTAACATGACAAATCTGAACATACCCCTGGTTTACACTCATAGTATGGCAGATCAGAGTGAAAAGGCAGAGTGAAGCTTGTGTATGCAACACTGTTGGCTTTAACCCTGGTGGACACCAGAATTGTCTTCCTATAAGAGAGATATACATAATAAAGTTAATATCATTATGCACTGCGTAAGACAAGTTCTGGCCTGGGTGGGAGGGGGGTTCTCCCTATAATGGCCTATACAGGGAGGATCCGCCCGAAAGGGGTACCTTTTTCACGCATCCAGTATATGAAAGGGTAGGGATTTCACAAGACGAAATACATGAAAGGGTACTCTAGGGAATTCTGTCATTTAGGTATTTAACGTCTGCATCGCAAGTGGAGGTTGGGTGCTCAGGGACCTGGGGGCTGGTACTGCTGACTCAAACCCAGGTCGGAAGAACACCCCATAAGCCTGCCGTACCTGCAACCCAGCCCCAAGCCCCGCCCGCCACACCAGGCCCCAAACCAAGCACCCGTCATACTGAACTAGGAGTTCAGTGGAAGAAAAAATAAATAAATAAATAAATAAATAATAATAATAATAATAATAAATAATAATGTAACAATAATAATAATAATAATAATAATAATAATAATACCAAATGGAGGGAAGGAGGGGAAATACTTGAAAACACATGAGCTACAATGCCCCGTACGCAGAGCAAGTAAAAACTGCAAGCATGTGGAAAAGGTGCACGCATAAAATATAACTGAACCACCACTGACCACTGGACGGCCTGAAGACGTCAGACATAAGCCAGAAAGGCTATAAGGCTGCCAGCAACCCACAGTATACTAGCAAACGCTAACGCCATGCCATGCCAATAACTGAGCAAAAACTTGCTCCTAGTTGTTAACTAGGTTAAATTGCATTTAACCCCATTTGAAGGGCCTTTCGTTGAATATTTCGAACACACATACCTTACAACTGTACTGTTCCAGTGGAAGGTATACCAAAGGGGTACCATTTGTCAATGGAAAGTATACGAAAGGGGTACCTTTTCTGTCAAAAATGGTATATAAAAGGGTAAGGGGTCAGACCTTGGGGTGGGGCCTCTCCATATTAATTTTTTTAGTTCCCCCCCCCAAGATTCTGGCACATGCACAAACTATAAGCTTTCTTGTGAATGAAAATAGAAGTGAAAGGGAACAGAAACCTGCAGACAGAAAGGGGGTGGGCATTACAGAAAAGCTACATGCACTCTTGAAGGAGTACTATCAACAATACAATTATTAAATTAAGTACTCAAAGACTTCACTTTCATAAGTATCGGTGAGCTTTTTTTAAAGTTAATGCAGAAAGATTTCCAGAGAAATCTTCAGGATTCCATTCAAATGCCAAAAGTTTCAAAAAGGAATTTAAATGTTCATTATAACGTGTGATGTAGATTGACTGTACATCTACATGTTTTGCTTACCCATAGGCTGTCATTCTCAGGTAACCAACAAGTTCTCCTAGTTTCTCCAGTTGTCCTTCTTGTACAGGTGTATCTGTAACTAGTGCAATACCATATCGGTACAGACTGTTCAACCAATCAAACTGCACTTCCTCGTCATTAAGAATGTTGTCAAACTTGAGTCGAGGAACTTTGTTTTTAAATTCACTTCCCCACAGTGTCACCTTTCTAGTTGTCACCTCTGAAGAGTCTGTGGCTATTGATTCTGATTCCAAAAGGCGTTTCTCAAACAGCCAGTCAGCTTCAAGCAAGCTGACATGACTGTCAGGCCATGTGATTGACAGCATGGAACCGTCATCATTCATCTCAACTTTGGCTGGTTTAATGTTGATGTCAACATCCTGCACAACATCAAGAAGGCGTTGATTGGATTCCTTAAAGAAACATTCTGAACACTGACAATTGTCTCTCAAATATATATAAGGATATTGATGAGAAGAACCATCCTTCCATGTTATGTTGACCATTTTGTTAGCTGGTGATTGTTCCACATTTTTTATTAACTGATTTCCAAGAAGGAAAGGTGATGTACTCAAGCCACGAAGATGCAGTCTAACAAGTTGATGTGACAACTGGAAACTAACCAAACCCATCCTCCACATTGTGGCCATCTTTACAACAATCAAAGCCTGTTACACAGAGGAAACAGTTTACAAGTCAACATGTTGTTAAGAAGGACAACAAGTGCTGATTACAACAAATTAATGTAAATTTTGCAGGTAAAAATAAAATTCATTCAACCGTGGACTTATTGTGCTGGAAAATTCCCCCGTACCCCAGTCAATGTTAGAAAACTATGGGGCTAAACCTTCTAAAACAACATTGAATGGGGGTGCAAGGGGGAAATTTACCAACTCAAATGACCAAGGTTGCAACCTTGGACTTATTGTGTTGGAACCCCCCCCCCTCACCCAACTCTTCACTCAATGTTGGAAAACTATGGGACTAAACCTTCTAAAGCGATATTGAATGGGGGTGCTGGGGGAAATTTTCCAACTTAATGACCAAGGTTGTAGGTTGAATCTCAATTCCTTTTATCACTTAGTCCTACTTATTCTTTTACCTGAATTTAATTTTCACCTGCAACAAAACACCACATGACAGGGAGCAGGGATGGTACAGTGGTAAGGGCCCTCGCCTTCCACCAATGTGGCCTGGGTTCAATTCCCGGACTCAATGTGATATGTGGGTTGAGTTTGTTGTTGGTTCTCTTCTCTGCTCCGAGAGGTTTTTCTCCGGGTACTCTGGTTTTCCCCTCTCCTCAAAAACCAACACTACTAAATTCCAATTTGATCCGGAATGCTTGAACATTTAATACATGAGCCCCTGGCTTGGGAGATTGGGCAACCACTCCTCACGCTATCGAGCTTAAATAAACTGATTTGATTTTTTATTTGATGACAATAAACAAATCAGAATTTGAATTTGCAGCAAAGAGTGTAACCAGCACCAAGCATGGGAAACTCAAATAAATGAAAACCACTTTAAATTTCCCTCATTTTTTTTTCAGAATTCAGAAAGTAAAAGTTTGGCATCCATATTTGCGTGCTCCGTGACTTATTTAATTTTTAGAATTTCCAACTTTAGAGCTGTCTGTAGCGGTCGGTACCCAAAGCTGACAACCAACAATCTTCGCTTGAGTTCGACGTGCTATGAATTACAAGGATATTTTACGGACAATCACTTGAACGGTTTATTGAAAGCCATAAATCCAAGATCATATCATAAACTGAAATAACAATAACAATGCAAAGAAAACTAAGCTAAAATCCGGTGACCGACATACTAACAGTCCGATCATTCCATTTAAGGATAAATTGTAAGTTTTAAAGAAAACTAGTCTATGCAATATCAAACGATCAATACATCAAACTGCGTAATTCAAATCAACAAATAAACTGTAAGGCTATAAGCTAATGGAAAATAGCTAATAACAAGAACTAAAACACTGATCAATTGGCTCCCAATGGCAATAAAAGGGTGCGCCACGTGCTTGAAAACTTAGCAAAATTGCAGTATAAAATTAGTGAGAATACCATACAAAAACAAGCCTAAATGCACTAAAACTGAAGAAAGAAAATGACTTACATAACAGTCCCACTTTGCCGATCCTTACAAAACCTTCAGCGTTCTTACAACTTACTTCACTGGAAACTTCTGATCCATCCGGTAGCAAGACAAAAGCCAACTAACTAAAATTGCGGGTAGGGGTGGAACTACAATCTACTCTCAAATCATGTGTAACTCATTAGCCAAAGATAATTAGATTGAAATCAAACAAGCTTAAATTGAATGTCTGAGAGTGGTTGTACAAAGCCGTTACATGGCTCCCCTGAAATGCTAATTTCACTAAAAATAGAGAGTTTAAGTTCATAGCTATGTAGTTTAAGGCTCCTCGTTGGGGATGAACCTCAGGTCTCCTTCTCCTGCAACAGCACGAGTTTCTGAACAGGACGCTCCAAGAACTTGGCGGCTTTGATCTTCTTGCCATTGTTGTCTAATTCACAATCAGCAACTACAACTTTGACCTTACGGACATGACCATTCGCGTTCTGGAAGGTCTCGGTCACTCGCGCAAGCTGCCACTTGCTGCGGGGTTCGTTATCATCCTTGATAATCACGATGTCACCAACGCACGTTTCTCCTCGGTTTCGTCCACCACTGACGTTGCTGTAGGCTCAGCAGATATTCCTTCTTCCACCTGACTCAGAATTCGTTAGCAAGATGTTGTACATGCTTCCATCTTTTCTTGCAGTACTTATCTTCATCGTCAGCAGGTGATTTGGGGTCAATCGATTCAGCAATAATGGATCATTGAGGGAGTCGACCGTCAAAGGGCGGCCGTTAACAATAAATATTGCTTCTGCTTCGCACAGCAGTGTTCTCAGGGACTCCTTATTCAGCTGCAAACCATTACTCTGCAACAGGGCTGCCAGCACATTTCGGACTGACCGGATCTGTCGTTCCCATACTCCTCCCATATGACTACCCGAGGGAACGTTCATGTTGAAAACAAACCAGTCACAGTGGTGATGCTGTAGCTTGCTTCTGATATTGTTATGGTTGAGCTCGTCCAAAGCTTCTTTCAACTCTTGCCTGGTGCCCACGAAATTGGATCCCTGGTCGCTTCGCAACTGGCGGATGGGGCCTCTTTGGCAAATGAATCTACGCAGAGCACTAATGAACGAGCCAGTCTCCAGCGAGGCTGCCACTTCGACATGTATAGCTCTGGAAGCCATGTACGTAAGGAGCACTCCGTAACGATTTAGCTCCTTGCGGCTTTCCTTAATTATGAGGGGGACGAAGTAGTCGACGGCGCAGTTAGAAAATGGAGGTGCTGGTTCCACTCAATCATCAGGTAACTCGGCCATACGTTGCTCCTGCACAGTACCTCGCAACTTATGACACCTGACTCATTTGGATATTGCGCTTGCTACTGCTGTTGGCTCCTGCACAGTACCTCGCAGCTTACAACACCTGACTCACTTGGATATTGCGCTTGCTACTGCTGTTGAAGCTTCTACGATCCAATATCCACTTGCTCATATCTCATTTGCTGTGATGCCTCTACCTTGGTGTTGCACCTTGTGGTGGTAATGCCTGATGATGAGGTCGATCACATGACTCATTTTTGGCAGCAAGGCTGGGTGTTTGGACCCATCCGGAAGACTCGACAAGCCTACCCTGATGATGCCTTCTGAGTCTACAAAGGGGTCGAGCTTTCTAAGGGGGCTGATTGGCGAAATTTCTGGTAGTGCTTCTTGTTGTACAGACTTCAGTATGACAATTTCGGCTTCAATCAGCTCGTGCACTGAGACAGGCTCGACTTGCTGTACAGCTTGGACTTCAACCTTCTTATCTGGATTGATATTCTTCTTGATCACTCTTGATTTCAACTTCTGTATGTAACGACGACATATAGCGATGGCCTTTCGCGCATGCTGCCAATCTGAAAAGTGCTTCAGTCATTCTTCTTGAGTGGCCCACAATAGCAAAGTTACAGTCGCCAGGGAAATAGCTTTCTTGACTTCTGGATCGTCTTCTGAAGGACTGATGACAGCCTTTGGTGAGAACATCTTCCACTCAGCTTCATTCTGCCTGAGGAAATCCGGTCCAGTTATCCACTTTGACTTGCTAAGTTCTCCTGGGCGTATCCCTCTGGAAGCATCATCCGCTGGATTGGATTTAGTATCTACATACTTCCACTGGCTCACGGAGGATCTCTCTTGAATTTCTTGCACCCGGTTAGCGACGAATACGTGGAACCGTCTCACGTCGTTGCCGATATAACCGAGTACCACTCTGCTGTTGGTCCAGAATACTTCACTCGTAATGTTGACATCTAACTTTCTTTGTAACTGCTAGCTGACTCTGACTGACACAACGGCTGCGGTGAGCTTGAGTCTTGGCACTGTTACTGACTTCAAAGGCATAACTCTTGCTTTGCCAATCACGAAAGCACAGTGAATCTTGTTGTCTTCATCGATTAGCCTGAGGTAGCTGCATTGGCTGTAGCCCTTGAAGCTCACATCAGAGAAGTGATGAAGTTCGGCACTAATGACGTTTCCAAAGTTTTTGGGCTTGTAGCATCAGGGAATCTCAATACCTTCCAATTCTTCTATCTCCGACTTCCACTTTAACCACCGTTTCTGAATTTCTGTGGGAACTGGATCATCCCAGTCGATGTTCTGGTGACAGAGTTCTTGCAAGATTGCCTTGCCTTCTAATAGCACAGGAGCTACGAAGCCGAGTGGATCAAAAATGGAGCTAACAGTGGATAGGATTCCATGTCTTGTACATGGTCAGTCCTTCAACGAGATTGAAAATTTAAAAGCATCTGATGTGATACACCACTGCACTCCTAAGGCACGCTCAACCGGTGAAGCCTCACGGTCGAAATCCAGGTTCTTAACTTCGTCGGCTCTGTCATGCACTGGGATTTCCTGGATTACTTCCCGTTTATTGGACGTGAACTTGTGGAGCTTGAAACCGCCGTACTGATACATTTCTTTGATGCTCTTAACGAGTACCACTGCCTCCACGACTGACGGTACTGACTTCAACCCATCATCCACATAGAAGTCACGATGGAGGAACTCGGCAGGCTCGAGGCCAAAGGTATCTTCGTTATGGTCAGCCGTAGTTTTGAGAGCGAAGTTGCAGCAGCCTGGTGATGACGCAGCACTGTACAAATGTACTGTCATCCGATATTCTTGCGGCTCCTTTGATGTATCTCCGTCTTCCCATCATAGGAAGTGCAACAAGTCGCAGCATTCCTCTGTTACCTTCACCTGATGGAACATGGCCTCAATATCGCACATCAGCGCCACCAGTTCCTTGCAAAATCTGCACAGGACTCCCGTCAGATTATTCATGAGATCTGGTCCTTGCAAGAGGTGTTTGTTCAGAGACTTGCCCTCAAACTGAGCTGAACAGTCAAAAACCACTCTAATTTTGTCAGGCTTCTTCGGGTGATACACCCCATGGTGTGGGATATACCACACCGATTTGCTGTTTCCTCCCAGCTGGATGACATCTGAAACCTTCTCTGCATAACAGTTCTGAATAACCTTATTCCTAAATTCGACGTAGTGGCTGTGATACGTTTGGCTCGATTCCAACTTCTTCTTTAGAGGTCTCAGTCGGTTCCAGGCCATCGCACAGTTGTCCGGTAGCATGAGGTTCTTGACCTTTATCGGTAAAGGCATTTCGTAATGGCCGTCAGGCCGGAGGGGTATCCCACTCTTTACGATATCCAGGAACTTGCGGTCTTCTTGGGAAAAGGCTTGTTGTCCCTGGTCACGTTCCGAGAAGTCCAGCTCAAACATTTTGCTGATTGTGAAAGGGGTGATCACCTCCTTTGTCTGTGCGTCGAAAACGAATTTGTTCTCTAGCCTTGTACTTCCGATCTTGTGAGTGACAACTCTATGGCAGGTGAAAGCACCATCTTCTCTTACTGGCATATCATGGGCAGGGCTAGCTGGACCGATAATTCCCCACCCGAGTAGGGTTTTCACCGGGTACGGGTCTTCTACGTTTCCAAGGACCACCTCTCAGGGCTTTAGTGCCTTTGGACAGTTACATCCTATCAAAATTCCTACTTCCACGTCAGCTTTGATAGGAGGTATTTCATGCTTAATCCCTTCCAAATGTGGCCACCTTTCAGCTGCTGAAGGTATGGACTCCTTCGAGTAGGTTTTGGGGAGATTGACAGATGTTTTTTCATCAAGACTCTCTGCTAATAGACCCTCGATTTTCTGCACCAAGATTTCTGTTCTTCCATGCATTGTGTTAAGGGTAAGCGATACCTTCGGACCTTGCACACCCAACTGCTCAAGGGTTGAATTAGTGATGAAAGTAGTGCCACTACCGTCATCCAGTAATGCATAAACGTTGACTCTTGCGTCTGGATTGTTCTTATGATATAGAATCACTGGCACAATCATGGAAGTTGTGGCTCCTTCAGCTTGATCAGTGCAGTTACAAACACTCGCGCGAGCATTTGCCGATTCACTGCTGCCCGTTTCCTTCACAGGGCCCAGTGGTTTCTGAGTCGTATCACTCTGACTACTCTTGAATTCTCCTTTTTTGTTTTTGCTGAGGTCTGGGGGCGTGAAGCACTGTTGGGTGCATCCTACCGCATTCATCGCAGCTAAGCCTTGATTGACAGCTAATGGCCAGGTGACCCTTCTTTAAACATCCAAAGCAGAGGTCCTTTGAGACGCTGATGAAATCCTTAGTACGCAGATCGAGGTTCTTACGCTTGAGTTCTTGACACTTATCAAGGTCGTGGTCTCTATTGCAAAGGAGACACGAGGCTGGTGGGCAACGATTGGTTGGCAGGGATGTCTTTGGTGTGGCATTGGTCGCGAAGCTGTTAGCTGCAGTGGATCCACTCTTTCTTCCCTTGTTTCCTTGATAACTTTTGAAAGATCTCCACTTTTCTCTTCTAAACGCATCAGGTGAAAAGATTGGGTCATTCGCCAAGTTGGCTTCCTTCTGGATGAACTTTACAAACTCACAGAAGGATACTCTCTCACTGGAATTGGCTTGCATTTCATGGGCATGTCTGCACCACTTGATGCCGGAGTACGAAGGTAGTTTTGCGATCAATTGTCTGAGGGTTTGCAAGGAATCTAACTCCACTAGCGAGCCTACAGTCTTAACAGCTTCTTTACAGCGAACAAGGAAATCTGCGAATTCCTGTAGTCCACTGCTATCCCTGTCATTGATTTGCCGCCAATTTCGCATTCAGGTTTTGTACGCTTCGGCGACATGCACAGGATTACCAAACCGCTGGTCTAAGAGCTTGCGGGCTTCATTGTACGCATTTTCTAAACTTAAGCAAAGAAATCCCTTTACAATGTCATTGGCCTTCCCTTTCGTGTATTAATTTCTCTAAGAAATAGAGCCTGTCTCTATTTGACGGAACATTCACTGATATAATCAAATCAAATGCTGTCACAAAGGCCGGATAATCAAATGCATCCCCAGTGAAAACGGCGGTTCCTTTGCAGGGAGATGACTTATCCTTTGCTGCTGAATTAGCATCAAACTAAGTTCAGTTTGTTTTTCTTGAAGTGTTATTAACTCCTTCAACGTTTCTTTATTTTCCGCAGTGGTTTGGCCTTCAGGCATTTTAGAAACTGCGGGAAAACTAAGAACAGACGGGAGGATACTGGGATCTAATTTAGACTTCACTTCCGGTTTGTTAATTGCTTCTTGCTGTTTGGTAATATCTTCTTCTTTGAGGATCTCGTTTATGGCGTTTTCCTCGGTGTTGGCGATGGCGATATCCTTCATTAATTTCAAATGCCACATTTCACTATCATGCTCAAAGAACTCCATTTCTGCCTTAAATCTAGCAGACCTTGCCGCGGCTTCTAATCGCAAAATTCGACTCGAACTAGCCTTTGATGATCTCGAGGTAGAGCTGCGCTTAGATCCCTTGGAATATCCGGAATTGACTGAGCTTGCTACAGGTGATTTTCTTTCGAAGGCCAGAATTTTTTCGGTAACCCTTATTCTACATTCCATGCATTCCCTGTCCCTGACATCAAACCACTCATATGACACCTGTTGGTCTTCTGCTGAATCTAACGTGTCGTGAAAGGTCCTTTGAGTTTCACTGAAGTCATCTTTTAGCTTATCTAATTCATCTCTATCAGCTTCAATTGCCATTATGTCACCGGGAGAATTAATACTTTCCAACGACCAACATATCTTATTCATTTGTTTTAATAAGGCAATGTATCCATTTTGACGTTTTTGGCAAAGCTGTTCCATCAGATAAGCCCTTCCCTTTTCCGTTAATTTTCGTTCTCGGCTTGGTGGTTCACCATCAGGGAAATCTGATGTCTCGGTGGTTTCCAGGACCAAATCTGCCAAAGGCATGTTTGGAACCTTTCCATCACCACTTGTTTCAGTTTCGAATGTTTCAACTTGGTAGTTTTCTTCGCCTTCAATCAGTTCAGTTGAAGGTTTCGATAAGCCTGTCTTGTTCTCGGAATCCAACATTCTTCAGAAGTTTAGATTTGGTCCAAATTGGCAACTGTTGTTACTTGTTATTTTACTGTAGCAGTCGGTACCCAAAGCTGACAACAAACAATCTTCGCTCAAGTTCGACGTGCTATGAATCACGGGGATATTTTACGGAGAATCACTTGAACGGTTTATTGAAAGCCATAAATCCAAGATCATATTGTAAACTGAAATGACAATAACAGTACAAAGAAAACTAAGCTAAAATCCGGTGACCGACATACTAACATTCCGATCATTCCATTTAAGGATAAATCGTAAGTTTTAAAGAAAATTAGTCTATGCAATATCAAACGATCAATACATCAAACTGCATAATTCAAATCAACAAATAAACTGTAAGGCTATAAGCTAATGGAAAATAGCTAATAACAAGAACTAAAACACTGATCGATGGGCTCTCAATGGCAATAAAAGGGCGCACCACATGCTCGAAAACTTAGCGAAATTGTGGTATAAAATTAGTGAGAATACAATACAAAAACAAGCCTAAACGCACTAAAACTGAAGAAAGAATTCAAAATGACTTACATAACAGTCCTGCTTTGCCGATCCTTACAAAACCTTCAGCGTTCTTACAACTTACTTCGCTGAAAACTTCTGATCCGTCCGAGAGCAGGCATACAAAGCCGTTACACTGTCATAAAAATTTTGGCTTTATGTGCCTATTTATATTATTGATAAATGCAATCAGCACATTAAGATTCATCTTTCTCCAAAGTTTAAAAAAAATCTGTACATGGGGTTCAGAGCTACTTTAAATCCTCGAAAAGTTAAGGTGGCTCTGAACCCCATGTACTGATTTTTTTGAAACTTTGCAGAAAGATGAATCTTCATATGCAGATTGCAATTTATATAATAAAAATCAGGAGTCACCGGACTTGATTTTGAGTTATAGGCACATAAAACCAAAATTTAGGGTGCTTCTAAGAGGCTGTACTGTTGTTATGGTAACCTCATATGTCAAAAAATTGATCGCAAATTGTTGAGAAATAATTGGGAATTTTTTTGATACCATGTTCAAGAAAACAAATAAAAAATTGTGGGAGTATCGATCCATCAAAGAGTTGGTGTTTAAAAATAACGAAACCATTTTGAGCCACCTTAAAACTTTTTACTCGAGATACTGTAAGTATACCAAGTTATAAAATGCGTCAGATTTCTTTTTTTTTTCCTGTGCAGCAAATGCACAATACAATTACGTTCCAGTGTTTGGATTAGCCAATAAAAAATAGCAGGCACGTGGCGATGTGTTAATTGGTTAAAGCAAACCACATAGTCCAAAGGTCGAAAGGCTAACATCACACGACGGTTGTTTTGAAGTTATGCAAATTCATTGTGTTTGAGTTGTGAAGCTAGATATTTTAATACAGCACAGTCTGTCCCCGTGAAAAGGTTTGCCAAGTGTTAAGAAAAAGTTGGAAGCCTTGCACGTGTAGTGCTTATCGGCTAATCGATATCACAAGTCGAATTCGAATGCTGTGACAGAAAAATTACAGATTTGCACAAAGTTGTTTTCGTAATGTGATACCTTCCATTTAATACATGACCGCAAGTGAACACTCAAGGTTAAATAATCCACTTCTACTGCCGGAACAAATTTTCCTGCACATATCTTTGTAAAGTTGTGAAGCTAGATTTAAATACAGTACAGACTGTCTGCATGAAAAGGTTTGCCGAATTTAAGACAAGGTTGAAAGCCTTGCACGTGCTGTGAGTATTGATTCGAATTAGAACGTTGTGACAGTTCTATATTTAGAAAATCGCAAAGTTGTTTCGATGTAATTTGATCCAGTTTATACCACAACTCAATTGCTGTGACAGTTCTATATTTAGAGACAAGTTTGCAAATTTTTGGTTTTCATGTGACGTCAGAAAAAAAACTAAAATTAAACATTTAGATTTTTTACCTTCATCAGGTAAATGACATTTTAAGCCAAGTAACATGCTTTGTTTTGAAAAAAGAGCAGTTTGAATTTCGAGTTCTTTTTACAATGCACGACATCCGGATTGCTTCTGAGAAACATGTCACATACATGGAAACGATTCACCTTGTGTTTTCAAGTTTTGAATATCCAATATGTTAAGAGAAGTGTCTATGCGAATGTTTTCAAGTTTCGCAGAGAGAAAAAAGTTTTGAGAGAGCCAAAGTAAACTCCAGATGTTGCCACTTAATTTAGAAGTAATAAACAACAACAGCTGACAACGAATATGGATGACAACTCTCAAAACAGTTTAATGAGCTTTGCTCGTACGTGAACAAAGAGACCTTATGTGAACCCAAAAGCAAACCACTTGCCGGATAGTTTCGAGAATCAGAAAGCGTACGTCCGGCTTCTGCAGCACAAAAGTATCCCGAGTTAACGCTCATAGAGCGTCTTGTTTACGATGAAGAGAGTTGCGTGACGACCCAAATATATAAACGGCTGCAGCAGGCTAACCCAGGGCACACTTTCCAAACTACCGTCATTACTTCATTCAAGATCGGGAAATCTCAAGGACAGCTATTCGAATTGGCTGATCGGCCTTATTGCCATTGTGCTAAAGCTTGACCTTTAATGCAAAGACAGACCTACACTGTACCAATACATCCGAAAGATGTGGAGCGTACACACACCTGCAGATTCTCAATATTGCTATAAATCCCTCCTTCTACAAAATTAGGTGAATGGTTAACGAATCCGTATTTCCAACACAACGAAAACTGGCCTAAAAATCATTCAAACTTACCTTTACCTCAGCTGCATCCTAGATCGATTAAATATTCCATCACGTGAGTAAAGAGTGACCACACCAATGGTGTCGCGTGAAGACTGGTAATGCACCTTGCAATATTACGCTATGTCTACACTATGCCGGATAGCATTTTATGCCGTTGTGAAAAATACTACGGCCTGGTGTGAACGGCAGTGGCCCAAAACCGCCGCTATCTTTCCACTAGAATCCAATTTTTGCTCCTCGTTGTTGATTTCCGTTTCGGTTCGATTCTTTGTTCAAACTACTTATCCCCCTGGAACCACTGCCAGTGGACTTATCCCCCTGGAACCACTGCCAGTGGACTTATCCCCCTGGAACCACTGCCAGTGGACTTATCCCCCTGGAACCACTGCCAGTGGACTTATCCCCCTGGAACCACTGCCAGCGGACTTATCCCCCTGGAACCACTGCCAGGGGACTTATCCCCTGGAACCACTGCCAGCGGACTTATCCCCCTGGAACCACTGCCAGCGGACTTATCCCCCTGGAACCACTGCCAGGGGACTTATCCCCCTGGAACCACTGCCAGCGGACTTATCCCCTGGAACCACTGCCAGCGGACTTATCCCCCTGGAACCACTGCCAGGGGACTTATCCGCCTGGAACCACTGCCAGCGGACTTATCCCCCTGGAACCACTGCCAGCGGACTTATCCGCCTGGAACCACTGCCAGCGGACTTATCCGCCTGGAACCACTGCCAGCGGACTTATCCGCCTGGAACCACTGCCAGCGGACTTATCCGCCTGGAACCACTGCCAGCGGACTTATCCGCCTGGAACCACTGCCAGCGGACTTATCCGCCTGGAACCACTGCCAGCGGACTTATCCGCCTGGAACCACTGCCAGCGGACTTATCCGCCTGGAACCACTGCCAGCGGACTTATCCGCCTGGAACCACTGCCAGCGGACTTATCCGCCTGGAACCACTGCCAGCGGACTTATCCGCCTGGAACCACTGCCAGCGGACTTATCCGCCTGGAACCACTGCCAGCGGACTTATCCGCCTGGAACCACTGCCAGCGGACTTATCCGCCTGGAACCACTGCCAGCGGACTTATCCGCCTGGAACCACTGCCAGCGGACTTATCCGCCTGGAACCACTGCCAGCGGACTTATCCGCCTGGAACCACTGCCAGCGGACTTATCCGCCTGGAACCACTGCCAGCGGACTTATCCGCCTGGAACCACTGCCAGCGGACTTATCCGCCTGGAACCACTGCCAGCGGACTTATCCGCCTGGAACCACTGCCAGCGGACTTATCCGCCTGGAACCACTGCCAGCGGACTTATCCGCCTGGAACCACTGCCAGCGGACTTATCCGCCTGGAACCACTGCCAGCGGACTTATCCGCCTGGAACCACTGCCAGCGGACTTATCCGCCTGGAACCACTGCCAGCGGACTTATCCGCCTGGAACCACTGCCAGCGGACTTATCCGCCTGGAACCACTGCCAGCGGACTTATCCGCCTGGAACCACTGCCAGCGGACTTATCCGCCTGGAACCACTGCCAGCGGACTTATCCGCCTGGAACCACTGCCAGCGGACTTATCCGCCTGGAACCACTGCCAGCGGACTTATCCGCCTGGAACCACTGCCAGCGGACTTATCCGCCTGGAACCACTGCCAGCGGACTTATCCGCCTGGAACCACTGCCAGCGGACTTATCCGCCTGGAACCACTGCCAGCGGACTTATCCGCCTGGAACCACTGCCAGCGGACTTATCCGCCTGGAACCACTGCCAGCGGACTTATCCGCCTGGAACCACTGCCAGCGGACTTATCCGCCTGGAACCACTGCCAGCGGACTTATCCGCCTGGAACCACTGCCAGCGGACTTATCCGCCTGGAACCACTGCCAGCGGACTTATCCGCCTGGAACCACTGCCAGCGGACTTATCCGCCTGGAACCACTGCCAGCGGACTTATCCGCCTGGAACCACTGCCAGCGGACTTATCCGCCTGGAACCACTGCCAGCGGACTTATCCGCCTGGAACCACTGCCAGCGGACTTATCCGCCTGGAACCACTGCCAGCGGACTTATCCGCCTGGAACCACTGCCAGCGGACTTATCCGCCTGGAACCACTGCCAGCGGACTTATCCGCCTGGAACCACTGCCAGCGGACTTATCCGCCTGGAACCACTGCCAGCGGACTTATCCGCCTGGAACCACTGCCAGCGGACTTATCCGCCTGGAACCACTGCCAGCGGACTTATCCGCCTGGAACCACTGCCAGCGGACTTATCCGCCTGGAACCACTGCCAGCGGACTTATCCGCCTGGAACCACTGCCAGCGGACTTATCCGCCTGGAACCACTGCCAGCGGACTTATCCGCCTGGAACCACTGCCAGCGGACTTATCCGCCTGGAACCACTGCCAGCGGACTTATCCGCCTGGAACCACTGCCAGCGGACTTATCCGCCTGGAACCACTGCCAGCGGACTTATCCGCCTGGAACCACTGCCAGCGGACTTATCCGCCTGGAACCACTGCCAGCGGACTTATCCGCCTGGAACCACTGCCAGCGGACTTATCCGCCTGGAACCACTGCCAGCGGACTTATCCGCCTGGAACCACTGCCAGCGGACTTATCCGCCTGGAACCACTGCCAGCGGACTTATCCGCCTGGAACCACTGCCAGCGGACTTATCCGCCTGGAACCACTGCCAGCGGACTTATCCGCCTGGAACCACTGCCAGCGGACTTATCCGCCTGGAACCACTGCCAGCGGACTTATCCGCCTGGAACCACTGCCAGCGGACTTATCCGCCTGGAACCACTGCCAGCGGACTTATCCGCCTGGAACCACTGCCAGCGGACTTATCCGCCTGGAACCACTGCCAGCGGACTTATCCGCCTGGAACCACTGCCAGCGGACTTATCCGCCTGGAACCACTGCCAGCGGACTTATCCGCCTGGAACCACTGCCAGCGGACTTATCCGCCTGGAACCACTGCCAGCGGACTTATCCGCCTGGAACCACTGCCAGCGGACTTATCCGCCTGGAACCACTGCCAGCGGACTTATCCGCCTGGAACCACTGCCAGCGGACTTATCCGCCTGGAACCACTGCCAGCGGACTTATCCGCCTGGAACCACTGCCAGCGGACTTATCCGCCTGGAACCACTGCCAGCGGACTTATCCGCCTGGAACCACTGCCAGCGGACTTATCCGCCTGGAACCACTGCCAGCGGACTTATCCGCCTGGAACCACTGCCAGCGGACTTATCCGCCTGGAACCACTGCCAGCGGACTTATCCGCCTGGAACCACTGCCAGCGGACTTATCCCCCTGGAACCACTGCCAGCGGACTTATCCCCCTGGAACCACTGCCAGCGGACTTATCCCCCTGGAACCACTGCCAGCGGACTTATCCCCCTGGAACCACTGCCAGCGGACTTATCCCCCTGGAACCACTGCCAGCGGACTTATCCCCCTGGAACCACTGCCAGCGGACTTATCCCCCTGGAACCACTGCCAGCGGACTTATCCCCCTGGAACCACTGCCAGCGGACTTATCCCCCTGGAACCACTGCCAGCGGACTTATCCCCCTGGAACCACTGCCAGCGGACTTATCCCCCTGGAACCACTGCCAGCGGACTTATCCCCTGGAACCACTGCCAGCGGACTTATCCCCCTGGAACCACTGCCAGCGGACTTATCCCCCTGGAACCACTGCCAGCGGACTTATCCCCCTGGAACCACTGCCAGCGGACTTATCCCCTGGAACCACTGCCAGCGGACTTATCCCCCTGGAACCACTGCCAGCGGACTTATCCCCCTGGAACCACTGCCAGCGGACTTATCCCCCTGGAACCACTGCCAGCGGACTTATCCCCCTGGAACCACTGCCAGCGGACTTATCCCCCTGGAACCACTGCCAGCGGACTTATCCCCTGGAACCACTGCCAGCGGACTTATCCCCCTGGAACCACTGCCAGCGGACTTATCCCCTGGAACCACTGCCAGCGGACTTATCCCCCTGGAACCACTGCCAGCGGACTTATCCCCTGGAACCACTGCCAGCGGACTTATCCCCTGGAACCACTGCCAGCGGACTTATCCCCCTGGAACCACTGCCAGCGGACTTATCCCCCTGGAACCACTGCCAGCGGACTTATCCCCCTGGAACCACTGCCAGCGGACTTATCCCCCTGGAACCACTGCCAGCGGACTTATCCCCCTGGAACCACTGCCAGCGGACTTATCCCCCTGGAACCACTGCCAGCGGACTTATCCCCCTGGAACCACTGCCAGCGGACTTATCCCCCTGGAACCACTGCCAGCGGACTTATCCCCCTGGAACCACTGCCAGCGGACTTATCCCCCTGGAACCACTGCCAGCGGACTTATCCCCTGGAACCACTGCCAGCGGACTTATCCCCCTGGAACCACTGCCAGCGGACTTATCCCCCTGGAACCACTGCCAGCGGACTTATCCCCCTGGAACCACTGCCAGCGGACTTATCCCCCTGGAACCACTGCCAGCGGACTTATCCCCTGGAACCACTGCCAGTGGACTTATCCCCCTGGAACCACTGCCAGTGGAATCAACGAGACAAGTGACACGTAGTTTGGTCGATTACCACTCATTGAGGTTTTTCGACCTTTTAATTAATTGTTGCCTTTTCCATTTTGGTGAACTATTTTATTTTCCTGTATTTACTGTAGCGACGGTATCGCGTTTTCGCTTATTTTGAATTGAAGTCAGACATTTCTTAACATACCATAATATAAAGAGTGTAAACTTCTCAATTGCGACAACTTTTAGTACTGTTTGAAGTAAATTGTAAATGAAGTTTTAAATTCCGGTTTTGCTTATTCTCCAATTTTTTTCAAGCTTTGCAAGGAAATGTGAACGGCTCAATTTTTGTTCATTAGGAGGTTTGTGACTTGTTGGTGCTTCCTATATAGCCATTTCCAAACTAATTTATTTCACAATCATAGCTATCTTAGAGGCCCAATTTGACTCAAAACGTTATTAGCAGCTATGATACTTCCTTCAACACAGAAAAAAGTTTAAACTTTTAATATTTCCTTATAAAGCTTGAAGAAAATTCGGGAATGAAGAAAAACAAAACTGGCCTTCAAAACTTTATTTGCAATTTACTGGAAACGCTCTTATAGGCTTTTTAGTTTAACTGGACCTACAAGCTGCGGGACTTGAGTAGTTTACACTCTTTAAGTTAGGTTATGAAATTTCTTACTGGATTACGAGATAATTGACCTTTTTCAAAATGAGCGGCCAAGCGTTATCGTCGCTATGGTAAAAGCCGTGATTTGGAAACCAATGAAAAAAAACCTTTGATCATACTTCGAAAAGATGTTGTACTGTCATTGAAATCGATGCTTGTCTTCTATAGGAAATTTTGATTTCAACAGGTACACCCCAAATCTAAAAATCTTTTGCGAGCCTCCTTAAGCAAGAATCGGACTTGTCTGAATTTACTGGGACTCAATGGATTCTAGAAGTGGGTGAACATTCTTTGGAATATGCTCGGCTAAGGTGAAGTATCTCTTTTTACTTCTTTTGTTGGCCTGAAAACAAAATACAAATTCAATTTATTCTTCAGGAATTAACATTATAATTATAATTCAAAAAATTAAGAGGAGGGTCTTCGATAGTCCCTAAAATTTCAAGGAAACTCAATGACTTTTGTCGCTAAATGCGTGTGGTCTTGATATATATTGCTATATACATTAGCTGTGTTTACCATGCGAAAATAAAAAGGCAGGACAACATCGGAAAACGTTACCTTCAGAAATAAAAAATATATGACCATTCGTCTCTGCAGGCTCCATGACTCCATTGGTCATATATAAATACATTCATAAAACAAGGTAGAAGGAAATATACGAGTTAAAAATGACAACTATGATCTGTTCATCAGAAACATTATCTTGAGACAAATTCCTCACTCTCAGTGAGGAATCGTAAAGGTTTAAAAAAACATTTCCGAACGAAAACATTCAACGAAACTGAATTCATTTTAGCAAAACACCCGTGAGAAAACTCAAAGTTGCGCTAGGTCCCGTGTTCGAGCTGAACTGACGGATCAAACCATGTTATTCGTTTTCTTGTTGCTGGCATTAGCCCACAAACGAAAAACGTATAGCGTAGACTTAATATGGCGAAGTATCAAGGAGAACCTAAGCTAACCTAGTTCAAGGAGAACCTAACCTGCTGGGCTCCTGATTCCTAATGCACAGCACGAAGACACCAAGCCAGTAAAACGTGAAACAGTGATGAAATCTAATGGCTATGCCTTATGACTCATCTCTTTTTTAATAAAAATTCATAATGTGATCTGCAATGAAAAATATTTTTATCAACTAGCACTGCATGAAAATTCGGCTTTCGTCTCACCTTGCATTCCGCATCAAAGGCTTGAGAAAAGTGCGTGCAAAAGAAACTCCTTTGACATGTTTTGTGATGGTTGTAGTTTTTTTCTCACCTTTGAGCTTTCTTTCGCCTCGCGTCAAAGATTTTATGCCTTTGATACGCATCCAAAGGTACGTATCAGCAAACCAAAGCAACATTTTGCAGTACTTTTATGGTGATTTTGGCATCAATCGATAGCGCATTATCTTTGACTAGGCCGGCTTTACAACTCTTGACCTTTGACTTGTTCAGAAAGGTGAGATACAGTCATTTTTCGTTCAGTACCGATGGGAACGGTAATTAGTGGGTTGGCACAGTTTACTTGTCAGAATAAATCTTTGTCATTCCAGGGCCTTTGTCATACATGTATTTTTTGTAATTTGGCATTCACGTAACATTACGACAAAGGCACCGCATTACTTTAATGTAACTTCATCATACACATCACAATATCGTCACAGTACGTACACTGGGGAAAGGAAATTTTAGCTGATGGATTCGTACTCCGCTGGGACTAACTAATTCGGCCTGTTCTTCTGGATCACACCTGCAAAACAAATTGCAATTTCAAATGAATAATTGCAAGAAAATTTTTCGGCTCTACCTCGGTGTAGAAACCTGTGAGACTCACGAATGACGTACATCAAAGAAAACAAAGCATTCTAAAGACCTCTCTAAACATTAGCGTAAAGCAAAACGTTAACAATACCTCAAAAACAAAGAAAACCTCGCCAAGTTTTTGCACCGAGGTAAACCCACTTTTTTCTGGTTAAGGTTGAGGTTTGCTTTTAATCACGGAGACTTTCTGGGACTTTCTATCGGGCTGGCTTCATCCACCATGAAGTTCTTTCTCAGTTCTGTTGCTCTCTCTGTTGCATGGAAATTGTTCG
This sequence comes from Pachyseris speciosa, assembly GCA_016490735.1. NCBI lineage: Eukaryota > Metazoa > Cnidaria > Anthozoa > Scleractinia > Pachyseridae > Pachyseris > Pachyseris speciosa. Next base: position 110,797 of record JAEMWC010001145.1, on the reverse strand, counting down.
GGTTTTAGGTTTTTCGGATTTTGCGGATTGCCCTCGATTCGCAAAATAAATTCCACCAGAATAAAATGCGGCAAAAATTTACTCTCTTCAGTCCGTTAAAGAAGTCTGTTTTTTAATGTCAACTTTCATTACTGGGACGATGCATATCTGACGTAAATAACAAACAATTATTGGACGAGGTTGAGCAAAATATCGTGATTTGTCAGTGGCGAGCAGTTCAATTATTTCCTGAAGCCGAAGGCTGAGGCAAATAATTGATCTGCGAGACACTGGCAAATCACGATATTTTGCGACAACCGAGTTCAATAATAGTTTTATCATTCGATCACCGAGATTGCTTTTCACCATCCTCGGAGACCCAGGGGCAGATAGTCGGGACGGGACAAAGATTCGGGACCAGCGAAAGTTTACAAGACAGTCGGGAGAGCCCCTGGGAACATTTCTTTATCGGACTCGTTCCAGAAGCTATTGAAATCCAGCTTCGTGATTGGGCGGAAATTTTCTGGCAAGGAATTTTTTTCTGCCCAATCGGCGATCAGCTTATATATCGCACTCCTTTCGTGACTCCTTACACCAACAAGTAAGCGGTCAATCTGCTGTCGACCATATTTTTAGTGGTTCCACTTGTCTCGTTCGTTCGACAAATTTATCCTACGAGGAACATTTTGGTGGCAAGGGACCCACAAACAACAAGCAACAATCACTTGCAAGGAACTAGAAAAATCAAAATGAAGATCGACCGCAGGCATCGTAAACTTCACGCGAAGAACAGCATGTTACTCGGTCTCTTTCTGTGGCTAGGATCATTGTTGTTTGGTTAGGGCTTGTTTTCTCTGGTTTACTTACGGGCAGTGGGCCGCTCCTGAAACTCTTCGGGGCGATGAAATTTCTGTTGCACGGGCCGGACAAGTTTACCGATCGGGCGAGAAGCACACAGCTCGGCGTTTTAAGTTATCGAACCTTGCAATCGACCGTCTCAGCTCACTGAGAATTTCGAGAGAGACCACAAAAAGGCCTTAGAGAAAGTGTACAGTTACACGTGATACATTGCAATGTTTTGGTTTTCATATATTTGACTGGTATCAGTTGGCCAATATGCTTTTCTTCCCAAGGTGTTCATAAAAATATTGCAGATTGCCTTGCAGTTGTGATAATTGCTAATTGTGTGCACATGTACACTGTAAGATGCATGGTTATTTGCACAAGCTTTCCATGAACTCTTTTACCACAGTGGTGCTAAGCTCAGTTAAAAATTTAGTTTTTAAAAGTTTTAAAAATATGATTTAGAGTGGGCCTTGCTGGAAACATTTACATTATGTTGACTGTGCTGCAACTTTTAGGTAGCAAAGTTTCAGATAAAGTTGTTTACAAGTTGATGCAGGATGTTTAGTGTCTTGTATGCACTCTTGTTTTTATAAACGCTCAAGTTTATCCATAATATAACAATTATTAAATTCCATTTTTGCATGATACGGTTGTAGTTGCTGTGATTGCTAAGCCAGTGGTACACCAGGAAAAGACATGATTTCTCCTGTGAGACCACACCAATTTTGGAATGGGTTCTTCCTATCACCGCCCTCTTCCTTGACAATTTTTAAAACGAGAGAGTGCTTCCAGTTAATTAAGGAACTATGTTTTCAGTTCCTCACATAGTGTAAATGTGTCTTGTGCCGAAAGACCCTTGATAACCACTTATTGACAAATCATTCTCAACTATGCAGTTCACTGAGTCAAACAGGCTGATACAATGGGTCACAATGGTATGGGTAAGTATACATGTAGTTAAATTATTTTCAGGTAAGTTTCAAACCATACCCATAACCTGAATACAGTTACAAAATATGTTAACATGGTCACTCAGTAAGATATCCCCTTTAGATAAGGTGGAAACAAAAAAGAACAATAAAATAACAAAATAAAACTAGAAGGGATTGTTATTTCATTTAGTTTTTGTTTGTTTAGAAGTTTTCTTGATAGTGAGATGTAACTTTAAATTCAAGTTTTCAATGCAATCTGTTGGATATTGTAGTGATTATTTGTTACAAACCTTATGGCCTCAGAGTTTTTATTAGGTTTTAGAGTAGCTGACTGGAATCTAACAGACGGTGGCTTGTTGATGAGAATTTAAACAGCCTTCAAAAAACGTTGGAAACTATTCATTGACAAGCAGGTAGCTCAAAATTTAAAGACGCCACTTTTTAGCCAGCTGCCAGCACTTCAGGAGAAGTCTACCTTGTACTAAATGAAATTTTCAATGAGTATACCCAAGATGAAATTACACCCTCAGTTTCAGAGGGGGGTACAAAAAAATTTAAAATTGTTCTTAAAATTTAATTGTCCATCTGTTATCTGTTGGTCTTTCACTTTGCTTTTCTACAGCGGCCCAAAAGGGTCAATCACAAATCAATTTACCAAAACAAAAATCAGTTTCCCTTAACATGAAACAGTTTCTCAAAACAAAAACAATTTCCTGAACACAAGTCAGTTTACCATCATCATTCACTGAAACACCTGTAATAGGCTAATCACAGCAAGTGCACTGCACAAGATATTCAGCAATACCATATCACACTGCCTAATTCTTAGGAGCTATGAAAGCCATGTAATGCTACAAAAGGTATCAGGTCAATACCATACCCCAATTACCATGCAAAACATCTGCCACAAATCTGCTAAGGTCTCAAAAAATTATGCTAACTCTACCAATAGTAAGGAAAACATTAAGTGTCTATATGCTCATGAGAGTGATGATGTTTGTAAAAATATGTTTTCATCTTAACATAATACATGCCATTTTCCATTCCTTTCCCCCAAAACACTGGAGTAGTTTCTATTCGAGTCTTACTCTATAACCAAGGTAATCACCTATTTCAAAAGCATAATCTGAACTCACATCAACGTCAAAACGGCATCTGTATGCAAGAGAATGTCAGAGTATTGGGAAACTGATGTTGATTTGATAAATTGGTTTGTGATTTCGGCCTCCGTACTTTTCCACACAAAAGCAGCCTACAAGCCCAATGACCTTAACCACTTAACCTGGTCTTTCATGATTGCCATAATATAAGCGGATGGAGAGACAACCACGACTACAGGTAAATTATTTTAAGCTGGATTTTCTCTGGCCATTTCAAGGTCTCTCGAAACTGAGCTGAGCTCATCTGAGACGCGACTTCGAGTAGATTGTAAGCAGTGGAAGATTCGATTTCGTGAGCAAAACAAAATTCAACGGCTGCGTTTCACTCGCGCGATCGGTAAACTTGCCTGGCCTGTGCAACAGAAATTTCATCGCCCCGAAAAGTTTCAGGAGCGGCCCACTGCCTGTGAGTACACCAGAGAAAAACAAAAGCTCATACCAAACAACAACAATTGTGGCCGAGTTGTCAACAATCTGCAACAACTCTTCGCGTGAAGTTTACGATACCTGCGATCGGTCTTCATCTTGATTTTTCTAGTTCCTTACAAGTGATTTTTGCTTGAGTAGAAGTTGAATTTGTCTACATCTGGATTTTGTGGGCCTCTTTCCACCATAACTTTTCTCGAAGTGTCGATACAGCGATCGAAACTATGGCTGACAGCAGATTGGACGTTTGACCATCGGTATAAGAAGTCACGAAAGGAGTGCGATATATAAGCTGATCGCCGATTGGGCAGAAAAAAATTCCTTGCCAGAAAATTTCCGCCCAATCAGGAAACTGGATTTGAATAGCTTCTGGAACTAGTCCGATAAAGAAATGTTCCCAGGGGCTCTCCGTCCGTCTTGTAAACTTTCGCTCGTCCTGAATCTTCGTCCCAACCCGACTCTCTGCCCCTGGGTCTCCGAGGATGGCTTTTCACAATTTTGAAGAACTTGGACGCGTGGACACAACTACGCATGAGCAGAATATTATTTCACAGCTGGACGGTACTGCGCACGAGCAGACCATTATTTCTAGGCAGTTATTTGAAGGTCACGTGGTAGACTCTGGACCAATGAAAAGGAAGGGAAAAAAGTATCGAATGATAATAACAATTAACATTGAGGAACAGTAGCCTGGGACCAGGCTCCGTAGTGGGGTTAAGGAGCGAAAAGAAGGAACGTGGCGAAAAAAATCGGCGAGCGAAGCGAGCCGAGCGGGGTCTAGCGGAGGGGAAAGGGCGGCACCGCCCCTTCCACTCCGCCAGGCCCCGCTCGGCTCGCTTCGCTCGCCGATTTTTTTCGCCACGTTCCTTCTTTTCGCTCCTTAACCCCACTACGGAGCCTGGTCCCAGGCTAGCGGAACAGCAACCCCATAGTCTTTATAAAAAACAAAACTACACGGTACGTGAATATCGTACATGACAGTGAAATGTCTCTTAGTCCGGTTCTTATGTATCAGTCAATTCCAAAAGCGCCCATTCCTCCCCCGGGCAAACCTCAGGGCATTTGATTTTCTTGTAAATTTGGTTTATCAACGGAGTTGATAATGTAAATTGACCACCGTACAGGGATTCGATTAGGTGACGTTTCGAGCGTTAGCCCTTCGCTCCGACGAAGGGCTAACGCTCGAAACGTCAGCTAATCGAATCCCTGTACGGTGGTCAATTTACATTATCAACTCCGTTGATAAACCAAATTTTCGCGTTTCACTCCCCCACCGACGCAGCACCACAGTTTCTTTAGAAACTAATCCCCTTTATGATTTTCTTGTAGACTGCGAGTAGTATCTAATTTCGGCGATGGATTGTAGGGCGGGCAAAAGACGCGCGCGCGCGCGAAATTGCGAGGAGACGCGACACGAGGGAGCGCCAAAAATCAGATATCAAATGTTCAAGCAAGCAACCGTGGACAATAATCCTGCTGGTATACGTTGGATCAAACTGGTGATCTGATCGGTGTAATAAAATCAACAAAGAGTATAAAAGCAAGGGCCGATACAACGTAGAATGGTTTTAAGTTTTGTGTACTATATTTCGCCCAAAGTAGTCAATCGAAGTAACGTTCGGTAATCGAACCCAATCGAACCCAATCGTTCGATTGGGTTCGATTGGGTTCGGTAATCGAACTTAATCCAACTCACAAAAAAATTTTGCCAATCGAGCGCAATCGAATGTTCGGTAATCGAACAGTTCAACAATCGAACATAATCGAACACCTCAACAATCAGAAACACGAACCAGTTTCATCTGGTCTGAAACAAAGCGTTGCGGTCAAATAAGTTATTTTATTGGCTTCTATTTCAAACACGAGTACAATAGAAATCTACATTGAGGTAATGAGGACACTTTTAGCGCTAGTAGTAACTATTTTGTACACACTGTACACTGTTGCGTGCGTCCAGATTCAGTGACTGAGAACTTTATTTTAACACGATAAGTAAGATCAGCATTGCTGGTGGGGTCGTGCAAACAATAGTTACAGGAAAAATAAAATACTTAAACATATTTAAGACTAAATACAACCTATCAAAAATATTTATAACCGATGTCTCTGTTTTTAGTTATGGCTAAAATCGGTTCGAAATTTATTTTATCGGTGTCAAATTTTCGAAGACAGCATTTAAAATCTTTCAAGGTTTCAGCCGTTGTTTCCTTGTTCGTTAAATTATTCCATGCAATTGCTCCTCTATAACTTATGGAGTTCCTAATAAAGTTCGTTTCAGGTCTAGGAAGAATAATGTCATCCTTTCTTCTGCGGCCTGATTTCCTTTGTATAAAAAGATCTTTGAATTCCGTAACGGTGAAACCCTTCATACATTTAAAAACAAACTCTGTTAGTCGCACTTTGTACATTGTTTCCAGACTGTCCCATCCAGTTCGCGTTAATACATCTTCGGCGTTTGTGTCCCATGGCAATCCGTAAACAATTCTCCCAGCCCTTGCATGGAGTTTAGTAGCGGATCGTTTAGTTGGCGTGCCTTTTTCAGAGCCTTATATCTGTGATTCATAGTCATTCTAATTTCTTTTGTTATCCAGGGCAGGCTGTTAGTGCGTACTTTTATTTGTTTGAATGGCGCGTGTTCGTTGCACAATTCTGTGAAGAGCAAGTTCCGTGAATAGTAATCATCAGTGGGATCATTAAAAACTTCACAAACTTGAAAAGGCGCACGGGCAATGTCATTTTGAAAATTTCTTTCACTGAATTTGTTGAAGTTCCTGATGGTAATTATTTTAGGCGGGTCTCTTGGGATACTAGCTGATAAGGTTGCATAAATCATGTCATGATCTGAGATACGAAAATTTGGTTTATCAACGGAGTTGATAATGTAAATTGACCACCGTACAGGGATTCGATTAGCTGACGTTTCGAGCGTTAGCCCTTCGTCGGAGCGAATCGGATTCGGATTCGCTCCGACGAAGGGTTAACGCTCGAAACGTCAGCTAATCGAATCCCTGTACGGTGGTCAATTTACATTATCAACTCCGTTGATAAACCAAATTTTCGTGTTTCACTACCCCACCGACGCAGCACCACAGTTTCTTTAGAAACTAATCCCCTTTATTCATGATCTGAGATACCTAGGGGACATGAACCCTTTTGTTTGACCAAATCTTTCCTATTCGTGACAATAAGGTCGATCAATGTTTTGGAATGATTAGTGATTCTTGTTGGCCCTTCTATCACATTCTTCAGATTAAACTGATCGAGTATCCCTTCCATCTTCTTTCCTTCGTACGATGTCTCTCCACGTTCGTTCTGAAGTAGATTGGTATTAAAATCCCCAAGAAGTACTACATTTGAAAATTTTAACCAGACATTTTCAAGTAGTTTTGGAAAGACTGTGAAAAATTCACTATTATGATTCGGTGGCCGGTATATGATTCCTACCATGGTATCTCTTGAGCCAGCCTTAACTTGCATAAATATCCCTTACACTTTATCATCTTCCATGAATAACTTTTAACGACTTGCGATAATATATCGCGCAGCCCCCGCCTTGTCTTCCCGGTCTGTCTCTTCGAACGAAACTGTAATCTTCGATATTTATTTCTCCGTCGGCGATTTCGCTTGTCAAATAGTTTTAAAAGGATTCGTAATTCATCCACTTTTCCCTTAAGCCGCGGACGTTTAAGTGTGCTATTTTAAGATGTTTTGCGTTGGTAGCAAGTTTGTGAACTAAATCCTGTAGGTATTCATCGTTGTCGTCTTCGATTTGACTTCTGCATTGAATCTCTTGTAGAAATTCTGTGTCGTCGATTCCGTTAAATGGCAGTGAACCTAACGCACTTTTCCATAAGCAGGAGGAACATTCCCAGTAATAATTTACCCTTGCCAAAAGTTCGCGGTACAGAGTAGGTGTAATTGAACTGGACCTAATGTGGGATTGTAATTTACACGTCGAGCAGTCGAGGGCTCGGTGAGTTCTTGCTACCCGATTTGCCACATACTGAACAGGGATTTCTAATATCACCTGGATGCATTTCAACATCTCCTGCTCTGATAATTTCCACATTAAATGTAACATTTGAATTGAAGTAATATGCTACCTTTCCTTTTAAATACCTCTGCTTTGTGTGGGTTTTGATTGCATGCCTTCTCGTTTCGTCTGTTACTGGTATTCTTTGCTGCACTTTGCTGCTGCATTTCGTATGGAGTTCCTTGCTGAAACTGTCCTCTAAAACTGTGGAGCCTGACAGCGGAGTCTTAAAGTTGCCGTTAGCTCTTTTGGATGCTACAGTCTGATTAAAATAACTCAATACAAGTGCAACTATCAGAGCAAAGAGTCTGACATCCGCCATGTTTTTGCACGTGCATATGAACTGACAGTTGCAGTGGTCGTTTTCTAGTTATCTAAGCGAAGCTTCAGCGACGACGGTACAAATCTTTTAAAAATATCCCCGTTCGGTGTTATCCCGAGCGATATAAAGACAGTTTACATGTTGTACTGAGCCGTTCATGTTATATTTAGATTGTGAATGAATCAATTTCGAATCAGCTAAACAGTAAAGATTTTAGTTCATTGAAATGTGTTAATATCTCTCACACTTGCTCCTCTAGTTAAAACTCAGTTAAAGAGTGAATTCCTTCCAATTCTACTAAGAGTTAATGCTTATCAATTTTGTATACCATTTTGTTTTTCTACCGAACAAAATCGAACCAATCGCGTCGATTGAGTTCGATTGGGTTCGGTAATCGAACTTAATCGAACTCACAAAAAAGCTCCAGTTCGATTATGTTCGATTGCCGAACCAATCGAACTCCAATCGAACGATTGGGTTCGATTGGGTTCGATTGGTTTTTGGTTCGGTTTCGTTTGATTGACTACGCCGGGATTTCGGCTGGCTAAGCCAGCCCTCTTCAGGTACAATGAGAATTTACATTGGAAGGGGTGTTTATGTAGTAATATACCGGAAACACGTAAAACTAAAATGATTGACAGTGTAAAATAAAATACTAGAAAAAAGTCAAAAACAAGATAAACTCTATAACAAAAAAATTAACTAATATGTTTCTTCGCGGATGTTAAGACCTTCAGGATCAATTGTTCTGCCTTTTGAAATTAAAAAAGCTTCCCTGGCCTACGGATTGAGTCTCTGTTAGAAAATATTTTCTCAATGGGGATTAATTGCATGTCATTAGCAGTGTGGTTAGGAGAGGAGAGGAAATGTTCCGCGACTGTGGTAGGTTTAGATTGGTGTTAGGGTTATCTATGGTACGGCGGTGTTCATTAAATCGGTCTTTTAAACGTCATTTAGTCTCTCCTATGTATTGTAAATCACAGCGGTTGCATTGAATCATGAAGATGAGGTTTTTAGTGTCACAGGTCAGGTTAGATTTAATATGGCGCGTTTCACCTGTAGAAGAGAAAGTATAGCTTGTGAGTCCATCTGAAATGTAGGGACAAGTGGCGCAACTTTTACCGCAACGGAAAGAACCGGAAGGGAGTTGTGGGTGTGAATTAGTAGACTGAATTAGAAGAAATTTTAGTTGTGACCAATAGGTCACGGAGATTAGGGAACGTCTGAAGGCAACAACAGGTAAATGCTAAAAAATGTTGTTGCAGCGGTTAGAAGATAGCAGTAAATTGTAATTTTTTTTTGATGATGCTAGAGATGTGAGGAAGACAAGTGATGGATTAAAAGTCGTTATAAAAGGTATACGTTTCGGTTTGTTGACGTCTTTGGTTTGTAAAGTGAGTCTGCGGGGGATATCGGCGGCACGTTGCATTTGTTTAGTGATGAAATTAGAGACTACAGACAAAGCCAGGGAGTTTGACCTTTCACCCGTCGAGCGATTTTGCCTTTCAAGCCAATTAAGCGCACCCACTGAGATTCCTTCTCTTGGCTACCAGTCACTTGCTCCTGTTATCGATAAACTATGGGAAACTTTAAAGCCAAAAAAATGAAAAGCTTTAATTCTTGTTCACGTTGTCTTAAGGGAAGCCATGTATAAATGGCAGAAACAACAAAGAAAGCAATAGGAAGGCCTCCTGAAAGCCTACCTTTAACGATTTTCTGCCGTGTTTGCGGTTGCGATTTTCTTGTAACTGTAATTACTGGGATTTCAAGCGAAGAGTTTCTACGGAAAATCTTTACGAGATCACAAAACGCGCCGGAGTGGAGAAATGTCACCTCGTGGAACTTCTAAGAGAACTCGGTCTTGAGTGTGAGCAATCTTCTTCACTCTCGTCCCGAGTGTGTGAGAAATGCGCCAGGAAAATCCGTACTGCAACATCATTGTTTCGCTTCTTTCGAGGAAATCTTTAAACCCGAAGCGAGAAAAACGAGGTCAACAAATTATGGCCCTGGTCGCTCAGAGATTGAAGAGTTACTGATCTTGAATGAAACTGAAAAACCTCTTGTCAAAGTGGTTATAACTAATTGAGAGAAGTCTACAATCTGAACCGAGTCGATGTTATCGTGAGTGTTGACAGTGGCTTGTGTACTGTGTTGACAGGTTCTAAGAAAGAGCCAATCAGAGTTTTGCGCGTGGAATGTACGCGCTTAAGGTGGCTCAAAATGGTTTCGTTATTTTTAAACACCAACTCTTTGACGGATCGACACTCCACAGTTTTTTATTTGTTTTCTTGAACATGTATCAAAAAATTCCCAATTATTTCTCAACAATTTGCAATCAGTTTTTTGACATATAAGGTCACCATAGCAACAGTACATTCTCTTAGAAACACCCTAAAGTTTGGTTTTATGTGCCTATAACTAAAAAATGAGTCCGGTGACACCCAATTGTTATTACTGAATTGCAATTTACACATACAGATTCATCTTTCTACAAAGTTTTAAAGAAATCTATACATGGGGTTCAGAGCCACCTTAATTTTTCGATTATTTACATGCATACACACACACACACATATCCATACATACATACATACATACATACATACTTTATTGAACCTCCCCAATGGGGCTTTTCAGGAACAATAATTATTAAGTAATAATGTACAATAATTTAAAAAATTTAAATATTTAAAATAGGCTAACTCATCGCTATATCAATTACGTCCTAAAAATCCCTTAGAAGTTTGCTCCTTAAACGCTTCTTAAAGATTGATTCGTTACTAGAAAGTTTTAAAATGGATTCCAAGGAATTTCACATGCTGACAGATCGGTAATAAAAAGTTCTCTGTCCAGAAGCAGTTTCATAAAGAGGGACATTTAACAATTATGAGCTCCTGGTTGTGTATCTATTTACATCACAACGTTTGGTTACAATAGGTATTCAGGGGTGCGACCATATATACATTTAAAAGCCAAGAAAGCATTTCGATAGTAGAGCTGACTGGATACTGGAAGCCACCTAAGGCGTTTTAAGCTCTGAACCCCATGTACAGAATTTTTAAAACTTTACAGAAAGATGAATCTTCATGTGCTAATTGCAATTCAATAATAAAAATCAGGGGTCAACGGACGTTTTTGAGTTGCAGGCACATAAAGCCAAAATTTAGGGTGTTTCTAAGAGGCTGTACTGTTGCTTTGGTAACCTTGTATTTCAACAAATTGATCGCAAATTGTTGAGAAATAATTGGGAAATTTTTTAATACCATGTTTAAGAAAGCAAACAAATAATTGTGGCAGTATCGATCCATCAAAGAGTTTGTGTTTAAAAATAACGAAACCATTTTGAGCCACCTTAATTCAACTCCCTGGCTTTGTCTGTAGTCTCTAATTTTCGGCGCTCCCCTCACGTCGCGTCTCCTCGCAACTTGGCGCGCGCGCGTCTGTCGCCCGCCCACATATCCATCGCCGAAATTAGAGACTACTCGCAGTCTTGAGATATCTGGCACAGTGCACTGGTTCCTTCAAGATGCTGACAGATCAAACCAAGAAATTAGCATGAATGAGTCCATTTTGTACAAACTCAGTCTATGATGAAATTCCTTTTGTCCTGAAAAAACCCAAACATTGTTAAATTTGCTTACAGAGTCTCAGGATGAGATCATAGCTGTCAAAATTCCAGAGTTAAAAGAAGTCAAACTCAGTTCAAGAAACAATCAGTACCTTGATGTGGCTCAGGGTGCCTCAGAGTGCCGAGCAACTGGTGTTGGAGTAATCACAGCAAGCAATTTGTCATCTCTGCTTGGATTTAACGGAAACAAAACTGATTTCATTCATCATGGTTTTGCATACGTAACAAAGTAGATGAAAGCATTTGCAGACAAAAGAAATTTAAGAACTTTCAAAGAGGCAATAGTTATGAAAGGAAGCTTTGGAAAGCTTCTCCAAACTTACTGGTGAGCAGCAGGAACAATTTTTAAGTAATTGGGAAACAAGCAAAGTAAGCAATCAGTTAACTTTTACAATGGAGGCTTGTAAAATATCAGATGCATATCTCTTTAACTTATCAATGAGTTCATTATAATGTTCCCTTGCCCAATATTGAACTCAGAGAAGTTAAAGAGGGAAGGGAAGCATATTCACCAATGTCATCCAACGTAAACTGCTGAATACCCAACTTAATATTAATATTTGTTGCATTATTTTCTCCTTATAGAAGGTGCTCCTGTGTCAAGCTGTGGATTTTTTCGATATCCTAATGATCCTAATTATGGAGCCAGCCCAGATGGCATTACAGAAGCATTTCTGGTGGAAGTAAAGACAAGGGCAGACAATGCTAAAACACCATTGGAGAGAGTCACTGGTTCACATGTCATTCAGGGAAATTTCCAAAATGTGTTGTACTGGGTGGCAGATCACATTCTTACAGTCTTACCTACCAGAAAATTGTTTTTTCATCAAAGAAATGATCTGTTGATTGATGTTATGAAAGAAATTACAGATCATATTCTTAAGCATGAGGTTGTTACTGAATGGCATTATGAAGACAATAGTTACCTTGCTAAGCTGGGAAAGCAGCGTTTAGGAAGTATGCGCAATTTTAGGTCATGGGTAAACAGTATGGCAAAACAGGTAAAGAAAGTTGTGTTTAATTAAACAAATCCAGTGAGTCGATGAAAAGAGAAAATGTAACTACAGCATTAGTTGTTGCTGAACTGTCAAGACTTTCTGAGAACATTTTAAAAGCTTTTAAAGCGTCATAATTTAGAGGAAATTTTTGAAGAGAATTTTGCAAAAGACTTCACACAACTGTTTTTCATCCCTTTGGCCCAAATTGGTTTTTTTAGTATGTTTACAATGTGTGCAAATATCTGAAAACAATAACCCAATAAATCAATTCTACCACTTGGCCAGCACCTATTCAGTATTTGCCAGTCTCGAATCCTGCCAATGTAATTTTCAATATAAATTCTAAGAGTTGCAATATCAAAATTTCTAACAACTTCGGTCTCATCAAACTGGGAGTTAAATTTCATGGCGGGGGGCCTGTTGTGCAGGAGACCCCTCTGATTGTCACGTAGACGTTAAAACACAGTTCACCTGAACACAACGTCTTTAAAGTTCTAACAGTAAATCTCCATGATCGATCACAACCACGAGGTCCGTAAAACTGCTCGCGCACATGCGCACTCCAACACTTAATTAACTCACAAGACACTGATGACAAGAGTCTCTTATATTAAACCTCTTGTCAGTCATGACAGTTTTGCCTCTTGTAACAGAATCTAGTACTCTTGACTAATCAGTTATGTCTGAGTCACTTATACTACCCGGATAGCCTCAGTACATTAGAAACCCAAAGGCACTGTCAATACACATATCTTTCCTGTTGTATGGTTCTTGTAACTAGAGAATGTGATATTGTTCGAATCATAATTCTCAGACTGAGAAATCCAAACTTCTGTTGCATCACCAATGAGTGCAGTTTTACAATATCCTGCCTCAACAAATTGTTTTGGCATAAATTTGTCCACAAAACCAGGCAGTGCGGTTATATCAATAGCCTCAAAGACACTGCTTAGGAACACACACCAACCAACAAATATCCTTGACATTGTTGATGAGCTGGTACCCGTCATCCACGCCTGGCAATTGGTTTTTGGATTTTCTTCCTTTGCTCCAGTGGGCACTGCAAATTACATGTTTCCGCCAGTTTACCAATGCGTAGCCCTTTTACAGTTCAAGATCTGATGGTAGCGTAAAATACGTGACCCCTTCAGTACTGAAAATATTTTTGCACAGTGCACTCGCACAGTTCCAGTACCACCCTGATGTTTTCTTGCTATTTGTGGCGCCATTTCGAGAATAAAGTCAATATTGGCGCCACTGGCACGCCACTTCCGTCCGACAAACAACCAAACTAGTGTTCCAGTATAAGTCACTCATCGCATTCTACCGACAAATATTTTGTTGACAAAATGAAAAAAGTTGACTCTCCATACTGTCCTTTTGAGGTCCATACTATTTGGCATTTGTTTATGGACTGCACGTACGCAGCCGCCCTCTGGACCCTCTGAGCAAAACTTCAAGACCGGTATTGTAATGTTAGTGGAATGAAACAGATCTTTCAGACCTAGGCATTGTTTTTGGAATTATTAACTCTTCTCGACCCTGCATGTTTGGCCCAAACAATCTCATTCCTGTAGGAAAATACTTATGTGTGAACGCTTTACAGTATAAAACAACCAAAATAACGTCATTTCTCAAAACTTGTACCTCTAGCTCAGAAAAACACACCACTAGAAAAATATCCTGATGGCAGCTACTTCGGGTAATGTTAATTATTGGTATATGCCAAACAAGTGAATAGTGCTTTTCGCGCGCTCTGATTGGTTAACTTGGAGGTGATTAGCAAAGCACTATTTACCGCCGAGCAGCCGGCGCGCGAGTTTCAGTAAAATTTCCGACCGCTTGTCGGTATATTGCGGGGTATATTGTCACACAAAAAGTAATGTTTTGCTCCGCTAATTATTCAGCTTGTGTGGTATATACTAAAGCAATTATTCACTTCAGTGTCGGTGAAAGTGGTGGATATTTACCTGCACTTCGGTGAATAATTGCTAAATATAACAGGAAATGGGACTGTTATAATTTGCCTAACTCTATTTTCCTGTTATTGTGTTTTCTTTCCCCAAGATCACTTAGATGTAAACACTAGTTTCGTGAACGCGCATGTAGTTGCTGCATCAATTACGTTTAGTGTGGAAGAGGATGCAATTGTAAATGTAATTGCCTTATGTACAAGCTGTTTCATTAAAAAATAATCTTGTCGAGTTGTGTAAGTACGTACGTATCTTACTGCAAGTAATGGAAATCCGGTGCGGATCCAGACCAGTTTCCTCGCTTTCCGGAAAACGGTCAGAGTTTTGAAAAATAAATATGTTTTTTATAAGTAAAAGTAAAATGTCCAAGCCTTAATCTTGAAACTTGGTCAATATCCTGTCCGAAAGACTCAAAAGAGCAGGGAATGCCTTAGCATGTCCCGGACCCTACAAGAGGGTAGCGCTTTCGCCGTTCCTGTTATCGGAAAACGGTCACCATTTCCCTGGATCCGCGCCTGTAAATAGTGTAAGGAAGTAGTGCGAGCACCGCATTGAAAGTATACTTTACCGTATCGAAAGAGTGCGGTACTTGCACCACTTACGGCCGGCCGGCTAAAAATCCCGTAACGATCAAACATTTTCATCCAACATCGTGTTGGACGAGCATGTTTGACCGTTTAGCCGCCTCTCTCAACGTTGCATTTAAATGATTTTCCATGTTTGATCTACGTCAAACATTTTCATCCAACATTTCGAGTTACGAACAAATGTTTGACCGTTTAGTCACCACAACCAGCAAAGCGTGCACAGCCCGTTAACAGCAAACCAAACGACCCATATAAAGTCAAAATTTCAGCGATAATACGCAGCTTTGTCTTGTGTTTGGTCAATCATTGTTTCTGCGTTTAACCACCCAACGTTGTGTTTGGCAAACACGATGTTGGATGAAAATGTTTGATCTTTTAGCCGGGGCTTTACACTACTTACAGTCGATTACGTGGCTACTACTCCAAGTACCGTATTGTCAGTAGTGTAATCACAGTAAAGTAAATGACGTAAGTAATTGTAAGAACTGATCTTGTAGTTGAAATAAATAAATTTGCTTGAAAAAAGTGCCAGGAACTCAGTGAGTAAATAGGGAGCTTTAGCAACGACGACGGCAACGGCAACGAGAACGTCACAAAACAATAGCCTTAATGAGAAAAACAATGGCCCTGCACGTGCGTGTTACATTTTGGTACATTTCTTTCCCTTCCTCTGCAAAACAACAACGTGAAATGGCCAAATTTTAGGTTTTGGCGAGAACGGGAGCGTGTGACTGTAAAGTTTTCTTTCTTTTTCCTTACTTTAATGGCGTTCATAACAATTTACTCCCTGAATAGTTCGCCAGTCCTTTCCAAGTTAAACAAATTGGAATAATAGCGAAAGCGTTACAAAAACGAGAAGTTCTATTTTGAAGTGACGTTTTCGTTGCCGTCGCCGTCGTCGTTGCTAAAGCTCCCTAATGGCAGGGCGAGGGGACGGAGGGAGGGGTGCAATCCCAGTAAAGCGCGCTATTTAGAGTGGCCACGCCTCCCTCCGATAACATTTGCTCTTGATATGATACTTTGCTTGTTTGCTTAGTATAAGCAATTAATCAGTCCATCAAAAACTACTGATACAGCTGATAGCACTTCGATTTAAGGTTATTTTTCAATAGCTTGAAAACTAATGTATGAAGATGAGCCCGGCGGAAGAATAAGAAAGGAAGGCATTCTGAGCGACATGTGCATACGACTGGTGTTAAAAGGAGCAAGTCTTTTGTTCCCGACCATTTCCACAATAATAATAATAATAATAATAATAATAATAATAATAATAATAATAAAATATAAAACTTATATTGCACATATACAACACAAATATTTTCATGTGCGCATAACAAGCAATAAGATCAAAATTAATAAGTCGAATAAAAAGCTATCATGAAAGTGTATAAGTAAATCAATTAAAAGCTATCTTAAAAAAGTATGTTTTGAGAGCTCGTTTAAAAGATGTGAGGATCTGAATGTTTCTGATCTCCGCCGGAAGACTGTTCCATAGTTTCGGAGCAGCCGACTGAAAGGCTCGGTCACCAAGCGTAGGTGGGCACCGCGCTTTGGCTGGTGCCAACAGAGTTGCATTCCTGGACCTAAGATTATATCTTGACTGGGGAGCGATAGCAATAAGATCGACCAGATATTGTGGTGCAAGTCCATGGAGGCACTTGAATGTTAGCAGCACAATTTTGAATTCAATTCTGTATTTGATGGGCAACCAGTGAAGATCTTTCAAAATGGGAGTGATATGACAGATGCGAGGAGTGTTAGTGACAAGTCTCGCAGCAGCATTTTGAACTCTTTAAAGTTTATTCATATGAATTGCAGGAAGGCCATATAAAAGACTGTTGCAGTAGTCCAATTTACTAGTGATAAACGCGTGGATAAGGGATATGGCAGATTGATGAGGCAATATGATATATACAGCGCTCCAAGTGACGATGGTGATGACGATGACAATGGTTATGAGTATAATGATGGTTACGCCGGCAACGACTAGGAAAACGAGCTGATGACGTTCTCTGAAGCGATCAGTTCGCAAAGAGCAAAGCCGTCAATAAAAGAAGCCCCGAATCCTGATAAGTCCAGAGGCTCACGCAAGTGAGAGACGGTTCGGGTTTGAGGGGTAGGGCCACTGCCTCTCGAAACCTAACGGGAGTGGTGAGAGAATCACGTGATTCATGGAAGCTAAAAAAACAGGACACACTTAACTGGGAGTTGTCCTGGGATGAATTCTGTTGGGAGCGAGCGAGGGAGAGGAGTAAGCGGGCGTTTTTTCAGACTGTACCGACGAGAGCACGCCCTTTAGGAGCGCGTAAGAGAACCGAGCGCGAAGAAAATTGAGCGAATAAAAAGCAAGTCACAAGCATAACGGAACCAATAAATACACGCTTTATTCCGAACATCTTAATTTAGTGTAGAACAATGTTCCTATAAAATAGAGCATTGTGACTCTGTTTCTTTACATTGAATAACCTCTCCAACGTTCATTCTAGAGAGAGAATTGCAAATATACACCATGGGCGATGCATTATAACTTAGTTTCATCTGCTGTACAAATAATTTTGTGCCTACCCTCGCTCTAACAGCGCTGGTATTATTAACAATAGTTCTATGTACAAAGTAAACCAACACGCTTATGTTATGTACCATTCTCTTGGTTTCCTCTGACTAAAGTTGTTCAAATCTAATTTGTCCCTAGAATTTTCACCTCGCCAACCCGAGGTAGGGTGGAGAAATAGTGATTCCAAGAACAAATTGGTGAAAATAATGCATGTTAGTAAACTCGAATAAAATTTCCTATTACTACAAAATTACAGCAATTAATTGCTACATCATAATATACGAACTATTCGTAATTCTTTGAGCTCAGTAAAGAGCAAGAATCTGTCACTGTGAACTTCTGTCAGTAAAAGAAGCAACATTTAGTCAGAGGTCAGCTATGTACATGAAATTTGCATTCTACAGCTTCATCTTGGCGTAACAAACCCGAGGCTTAACTCGGGAATATTCAACCAACAACATCTGGTCCCCTGGCATTCTCGAGATGTCAAAAACCAGAAAATAAAAGTCTGACACCGTCAATTCAAATGCAAAGCCCCGCTTTCAATAAGGGAAAACAAATTTCACTCTCTGCAATCACTTTTGGACCTTTGCAAAACAGCAATGTGCCTTCTTAATCGAGCAATCTGCCTGCTTTGGCATCAAAAGCTCTAGGTCAAGAGCTAATTTTGCAGTTCCTTGCAAGAAACAAAGAAAATCGTGTTTTGCTTTATACACTACAGCCCGATGGTCCAATGTCAAAATAAAAATAAAGGAGAAGTTTTGTCAACACGTGTACTCTTAATTGACTCAACTCTATAAGAATTCTAACTCAATTCAATTTTCAACTATTTACATATTAACCTCTGCTCTGTTGCACTGCAACAACAACAACCGATGAAACAAAAATAAAAGACTTTGCTATTTAATACAAGTGTCCCTTCCCAAAGTAAAGAGCTCAACTCTCAACCATGGTTGGAGACTTCCCGCAGAAAACAGACATTTTGACCTGCTACACCGTGATACTAAATGAAATGTAATCTCAAAGTCAACGCATCAAGAAAATGACAGGCCAGGTTTTCGGGAATGAGGAAAGATTGTTGCTAAATGCTTAACCGTCAAGTCTATTTTTCAAACAGTTCTGCTGATGAATGTTGCCAACTCGACAACAAAGCATTTCAATCATGTTTTGTCTTTTGAACAGATGCTATTTGAACAGACCAATCAGAATACAAGAATTGAGAGAGGGTAAGTCACAAGCTCCTCTGTGGAATTCAACTCTCCCTCCATTGTTTACTTTAATTTGATTTGCCAACTAAACTGGAAACAAAAAATGACAAGAACAAAGAAAAAATTATCAAAATCAAATACCTGGTATGATTCTCAACACTTAAATCACCACAGGGCCCCGGAATTATTGTTACCAGGATATAGTTTTCGTGTAGCTGTTGCCTAATGTCTGTGTTCCATGGCTAAAATTGACTGTTTACGAACAGTCCCTACGTGCACTCAACGAGAAGTTGCATGAAAATCTCCTGCAGTGACCAAACATGCCTTTCCCTTTCATACAGCACCAGCAAGATATTTTTTATGCATGCATGCATCCTCACTGCAAGGAGAGACTGTTTAAGCCCTTCAAACCCCAATATCAAATTGCATACTCTCCTCACCATTCCTTAAAATGGCAATAAGGAGATTTTCTGAAACATCGAGGAATCTTTTGTGATCTTGTACCATTTTCTCATGACTTGTATCTTTGATATACAAGTGACGATGTGAGGAGAATTTCATACTAATCACTACTGGGGCTTGAGAGTTGAGATGTAAATCATTCCCAGATCAAGGCTCACTCAGGTCCTTCTACTAATTAGAAGCCAATGGCATGAGCCTTGGAAAACAATATTAAGAATATGGCGGCATGTAAAGCTAGTCTTCTGCTTTACTTTTAGCTGCCCTATCACAGAGTAAATTTCCTTGGCAAGTGTGGTTTATGTATTAAGAAAAAGTTTGCATAGCTAGGAAAGTCAGAAGATATCTGGGAATGACCTGACATTTCATTGTGATATAACTTAACCTAAAACAACCAGTGTTATTTTTCATAACAAAAAAATATCAGTCTTTGTCCGACACAATTTTATCCCAACCCAACTTTTCCCATATTGTGCCAGCTAACTCAATAACGCCCTATATACAGCTCATAATTTCCATAATTACTGAACTGCAAAGAATTCACTTCAAAAACACCTCTGTTGCATTATGACAACAATTAAATTATTCTTTGCACCACAGAGACAGTGAAAACCCACATTCCCACTTTGTGTACTTTTTAGCCAAAAAATAGATAAATTAAGAATAACTTAGTAATAACTTACATGTACATATTAAATATTCCTTTACAGTCGAACTGTATAATTCATATCTTATAATAACGGGAAGGTTTCATTTTGGGAGGAGTAAATTAGCATCAGTGATTCTTGGAGGCAGTCAACTTGGCAGCTAATTTGTCGTCGTCATCTGGTCTTTTGACGTGGGTTTTCATGTGAGCTGACCTGCTTTTTATCTTGTGGAATATTCTGAAAATAAAACCAGGAAAGTGTTACTCTGACAAATTTAAGTATCACAGATTGTAAGTAAAAATCTGAAAGTAAAGGAGACCTGTTTACCGATAGCAAACAAGAAATAATGGCCAATGTTCCTTCAAAATGGCTATTTTAGCTCACAGAAACTATCCTTGAATGTTCTTGGTTATGTGTGGCCAAGATGAAGCCTCCTTCGCAGCCGTTGTTTGTGTTGGTCCTATTCTCCCTCCCCACCAACGTCTGCTGAACCGAGCCAAACATTCCATTCTCATTGTGTCTGAGTATCCAATCAGGAGGGAGAACAGAACGGACACAAACAACAGCTGCAAAGGAGGCTACGGGAACTTAGCCACTGAAATGTAAAAGCCACAATGTGATTGGTCAGTTCCTGGAGTGGAATGTCCAGCTCAGTTCAACAGACATTGGTGGGGAGGGAGAATAGGACCGACACAAACAACGGCTGTGAAGGAGGCTAGCCAAGATGATGATGGATGCCAACTTGAAAAATTCGGGCCAATGGTTTCAAGTTCTCCCTTTACATTTTAGATGAAACTGGTAATAACTTACTGTGACTTGTTTTTTCCTCTAAAATTTATTTGATTTTATCTCACTGGTGATCCAGAAGCAATTCATGATCAGAAAAGTCACTGAAAATTGACTTAGTAAATTTTTGGTCAAAATATCAGGGTAAAACTCAGAAGTTATAATTGCATTACAGATATTCTTGATGCTCTGGATAGCAACTCTGCCCTTCAAACATGTTTCTTTAATAAGCACACGATTACTAAGAAGTAAGAAGTTGAGGGACAGAACAAGTTCCAATAATCTTTCTGAAATTAGTTGATCCTGGTATTGAGATTTGCAAGGTAAAAGTCACCAAGAAAGATTAAAACGTCAACTTTGAACTACTTTTAATTCCACAGTTAAAAACAAGAAAAGATGTACCAACCTCCCACACACTTTACAAGCAAACTCAGGCAGGGGTCCGTCTGGGTTATTCAAATCAGTGCTAACTGTGGCAGGAGCCGGTGATGGTGATTTCCGTTTCCTCACAATTTGACCTGTGCTGGACCCATTAGTTCCTGAGCCTGTCGGGTTACGACTTTTTCTCTTTGGTTCTGTAGGCTTCATAAAGCTGTAGGGAGTAGAAATGTGATTACTGTAGCAGCCCGACGTTTGAGGCAGTGTTTTGGTTTTCATGTGCAGGTTGAATTTTGATCTGTTGTGATTTTCTTTTTTTAATGGTAAGTCACTAAAAATAGAACGAGCCATTGCTTTTTCCACTGCGGCAAAAAGCTTGTTAGAATTTTACTTACACCATAATGAAAATTTAAAAATATACGTTGTTGTACAATTCTAACCTTGGTTCAATTCTTGTTTTCTTTTGTTCTTGTGTATAGTAAAAATTGAACCAAGGATAAAACTGACCCACAACATAAGTATATGTAAAGAGATCAAAGTTAAACACTCTAGTTGCAGCGCAATATTTTTACGCTTAACATTTGACAGAAATGCAAGTGAATGTTGTAGTACCTTCCTCCATGAACACGTATGTGGCCATTGAGAGCTTGTCTGGAAACAAATTTCTACAAGGAAAATGGAAAATATGTAATTAGTCTGCTTTGCTGTCATGCTAATTGAAGAAGCAATGTTCTAAAATGAAGATGTGAATTAATGTTGCAGTTATGAATGATACTAAAGCAGTAGCGAAAAGAAGCCTGAATTGTTTGTTTTTTGTTTTTTCAGGCTTCTTTTCACTACTGTTCATAACGGAAACGATGGTTCACATCTTCAATTGGCCATGTTCTAAACGAGTAAGGGCCTGGGAATGAATCCAAACCTCACTGAAAATCAATGAAATTGAACTAAATCAATTCTTACATGAAAGGGTATGTCAAAATAACCAGTTTCAGCAAGTTTGAGTATGTTTTGTTGAAAGGCCGCCAGATAACATGCATTTAAAACTTAAAAAAATCCCATACAAATGTCTCTATTTCAGAAAGTGTGTCCCTCCAAACCATACAAAGTCTCTAATTAATTTTCAAACACATTTTTTTCAGCTCCAATGTCAAAGTTGGTTAGGTGTCCATTTTTGAGATGCTCTTTCATGCAGTGGAAACAATTTTTTCCAATCAATAAATTTTAAAACCTCATTCCAAGGCCCCTACTTATTTAGAACATGGCCAATTGTTTAATCCGCAGTTCAATATGTGATTTTATACATTCATATTGGTGTTACAAAACTCACAGCATTGCACTGAGGGAAATCACACTCAAAATAGGATGGGTTGCTGTTTGTTTCACTTGAGGTGTCTTCGTAATCCTGTGGAAAACAGACAATGTTTTCAGCCAATGTCTGATGAAGAGAAAAGGAAGAAAACACTTGAAAACACATTTTGGTGATGCAGTGACAATAGAGCTGACTTACTTCATCAGAATTGGAGTCAATGTAACGAGTTCTGCCTCTAACGGCTTCAGGATGAGCTGCTTTCCAGTGATAATAAAATTCAATGCAGTCATATATTGTTTTCTTGTCGCCAACCTGCAATAAAGTCAATGGAAACTGTAAGTACTCTAAATGAGCCAATAGCAATAGTCTATCATCAGAATTCTGTTTAGCAAATGTCCTCAAGTAGAGCGTAATTGACTGCCCTCCAAGAAGGTACTGAGGCATATACAAAAAAAAGAAGCATACATAAATTCTGAATAGATAAAAACATGGATGTAGATTTCTCACTGATAAAAAAAAAAATGGAAAAATTCAAATATGGCACACAAGTCAGCAAAAACAATCCTTTTTGAGGTGATATGACATTTAAACAACAACATGACACTGTGACATACATCTTTCTTGAGTTCACCAAATTCTTTGCCCTTGGATCTAAAGTTCTGTCTGAATAAGTACGTTCTTTTGATGCCCATGAATCAATACAGAAGCCCTGGAAGTGCAATTTACAAATGCAGTGAAAATCATAAAAACAGTGCAATTAAATGCAAGTGATTTAAATCATAAAATCACACTGGTATTATACCTTCATAGTGGTAATCATACATGGGGTCATCTTTCTGTGTGATGTACTTCTGGCAAAGCAGCAACTTTACAGCATCCTGTTGCAAAAGTGAACAGCGGTCATTTAGCATCACTAAAATAATCTTAAAACTTGACTTCAAAAACAAAGACATGGCACAAATTACAGTCAATCTACATCACGCGTGACTAGTATTTTTGCCATTTGAACAGAGCTAGGTTTTTAAATCGCCAGCAATATTTAAGAATTCCGTAGAAAGTTCTGCTGTTTATTGACAGTGTAAAGCTACAATGTAGGATTAATTTTACACTGCAGCATGAAGTACTTGAAAACTATTAATAATTGTTTCCTACATGTTATGAAATTTTTTCTACATTAGTGTGTTTTTGGAAAGATTTCCAGAGCAATCTTGAAATGTCGGCCATTATAAAAAGGAATTTGAATGTTCACTTCATTCTTGGGATACCGGTCATGTGTGATACAGATTGACTTGCAAATCTACTGTTTCTGCTTGTAATGGAATCCCCAGCTCTGACTTACTTCATCAGAATTGGAGTCAATGTAACGAGTTCTGCCTCTAACGGCTTCAGGATGAGCTGCTTTCCAGTGATAATAAAATTCAATGCAGTCATATATTGTTTTCTTGTCGCCAACCTGCAATAAAGTCAATGGAAACTGTAAGTACTCTAAATGAGCCAATAGCAATAGTCTATCATCAGAATTCTGTTTAGCAAATGTCCTCAAGTAGAGCGTAATTGACTGCCCTCCAAGAAGGTACTGAGGCATATACAAAAAAAAGAAGCATACATAAATTCTGAATAGATAAAAACATGGATGTAGATTTCTCACTGATAAAAAAAAAAATGGAAAAATTCAAATATGGCACACAAGTCAGCAAAAACAATCCTTTTTGAGGTGATATGACATTTAAACAACATGACACTGTGACATACATCTTTCTTGAGTTCACCAAATTCTGCCATGGAAAAAGATCTTGAACCGTATGTCCTCAAATGGAAATGAACTGAGGAGATGCTACTCACTTTCTTCTCGTCTGGATCTTTTCTTTTCGTCAGTTGGTTTCCAAACCAGTGTTGCTTTGTGTTCATCAAACTTTAAAACTGAAAGCATTCTGAATATTTTCCTGGCATTAAAACTACAACTGGGAGTTATGTCCATGGAGTTGGAACCAATTTTTCTGTTATTATTTTCCAGATGGGAATCTTGAAGGGTAGGTCAGCTAACTGCAAATAATGTGACCTTTTATCAATGTAGGTTAAACTGTAGATTTTAAATATCCTCCACTCAAATTTCAGATTTCAAAGTTCACTGGAAAAGTGATTCATCTACTTCAATTTTCCACAGAGCAACATAAGGAGAAATTTCAAGAAACACCAAAAAATCTAAAAATATTTAACTGCTAGTTTTTTATTACTTACCAGCAAGCAGGGGTACTTCTGCTTGGAAATCTCGACCTACATTGATTTTTCTACAAGGAAATAAAGTAATGTGATGAATTATTGAATCAATTTGGTGGACTTAGGTTACAATTCAGACTAAAGTGGTTCAAAACGAGCCCACTTTTCATGCAATGCAGTTTTTTAAACTGCAAAGAACTGATCCATGTCTTCATTTTAGACTTCAAGATCAACATGCTATATCTCTTTAAAGTTCTCAATGGGCATGCATCTTTCTGTCATGCTGCAACGAAAGGCTCACACTTACGGTTCAGGGAATGGTAGCACGTCCTCCTCTCCAATTACATCAGAACCTAGAAAATTAGAACAAATTTACACATTAGCTCACTTAAGAAATGACACCCATTTGTATTTAATTTACTGTCTACCACTGAAATGAATTATGAAAATTGAAGAGAAGTGCAGCAAAAATCTGTGACTTCCACTACGGCCCTGTCCACATCTTTCCATATATTTTTGAAAACAGAGACTTTTTTCTGTGTTTTTGAAAAAATATGTATCCACACATAATGCATTCGAATCATTTTCACCGTCCACGTTTAGAGTCCTCACGCTGCCTGCCAAGACTAGCTCTGCTAATTGTAGGCTTGTGTTTAAGTCTGTAGTTTCTTTTTAATCAATTAATAACGTTGCTGTTGTAGTTTGTTGTAGTCTGACATGTAAACACTAAAAACAATGGAAATACGCTAGCTTCCCTTATAGAGCATGTGCAACGCAGACCAGGACAGACTGTACTCAATTTATTACATTATCATATTCCAAAACCTCTGTTTTTGTCCATCCACACAAATACGATAAGTCAGCATTTTCAAAATCTCCACTCTGGAGACTGTTTTCAAAAACTGCCGTTTTTGGTGCCTGAAAATGCTGTTACGTGTGGAAGGAAGGCGAAAACTGAGAAAAAAATCTGTGTTTTCAAAAATATCCAGATACATAAAGGCAGGGCCTAAATTTTATGGAGGCTGGGAAAAAACTACCTTCAGACCAAAAAAACAAAAAACAAATCAAAAACAAAAGGTTCCAAAGGTCAAGTTTAACTACTTAGTATGAATGGGAAATTTCTAACTTGCTTTGTCAGATGATGTATTTTTGAGGCATGTTACTGTCGTAATTATGATTGACAGCTGCTGTTCTTTGGAATTTGAATTTAAAAACATGGTAAACGGGACTACAAGCAATACTTACTTCTATGGCTGTGACTGCTCAGTAGTTGAAGCCTGCCTGGAGTCATCGGCATTTGATAGGAAGCACTCAGTCGTGGAGTGATATTTCCTAAAGAATTTACATGATATATGCTGCGTGGGCTGAGCATTGGTGGCGGAGTGTAAGGAGGTGAGCATGGTCGGCTTCGATTAATGGGTGAGCCTGGACGATTACAATGGTAGTTAGTACTGGCCGATGGAGGTATTGTTAGAGGCTCGGGTCGCGGCCTCTGTTTGCGGCGTGGGGTGACAACCTCTGCAGGGTTCCTGAAAATGCCATTATCTCCCTTTTCTAGTGCGTTATTGTTGTCTTCAAGCTTAATCTGAACATGTGAAGGACCGTTAACATCTCTTCTTTCGCCAGCACCAACTTCAAACATTCGCTGTCTTTTTTCGGGTGGTTCATTGTTTGTGTCTATCTTTCCACTTCTGAATTGTGTTCCTCTTGAATGTGTCTCCAAGTGATTTGACTCACCATTGTTGGTTACAGTGCCATTATTCTCTGCTGTCATGGCATGCCCATACAGCGACGATTTACTGTTGCCCATTGACGGTACAGTGTTGTATGTGTTGTTTGTTTCATCATATCGAACCTGCAAATTCAAACGGAACTTGTTCAAATATTTTGCCAAAGCTCTGTAGTTTTCTGTGTTATACAATGTTTACACACAAATTTCTCAATGGCAATGTTCAAACAGAAGTTACAGAGCAGAACTTTCCATTCATTATTCATTCTGTCGCACAATATAGTTCACTTTCGTAATTCCATCAAAAATCTACCAACAAGAACTTTCCTAGGTCATTCTAACAAAACCTCTTTTCAGCACTATCCCACAACAGTACTGTTGACTACACTGTCAGGGGTTCAATAAGTTTTGAAATAGCCGTCTGAGCTAACTTACAGCAGCGACCTGATGAATTTTTTTAAATAATTTGAGTGAAAATACAGACAAAGTAGGCGACAGTAAGAGGAAAATTGTAAGAAAGTAGGTGGCAATTTTCGCCTGTTGCTGGCTTCTAATGAAACGCCTGCATTGTACAAATTTATCTAACTGTTTACTTTGCCTATGATTCAAATTGAAGTTACTACTCAATTCCCTCAGGAAGCAAGGACGCTCTAATTCTAATTTTGGGATCTATAAATGAAATCTTAACAGTGACCAATTAACTGCAAGCTTTTGAATTGAAGTTTCTTGTGGCACTATATGAAGGGCTGGTGGCATAAACTGCCTATGTAGAGTTTTAGGTGCTTTATTTTGCATACGTTATTTCTCGAAAACGAAAAAGAAATCGGTGAAAAAAATACGGGACAATGTTTTTGAATCAAAATGCAGTTCACATGCAAAAATTTGGACAAATCCAAGCGAACTAAAAAAACGGCCGAACATTCCACATAGGCAGTTTATGCCCCCAGCCCTTCATATGATACACTGTCCAAGCTGAGTAGGGGAATGCAAAGTGCTCTGTGTAAAAGTAAAGATCTCCTTCAACGAACAAGAAGGAAATTCAATTATGTCTGAATGCAGGGCATTCAATAAATAAATGTGAAATTTGAATCAGAGCAGGCAAAGCGTTGAGCAGATTTGTGATTAACTGTTAGTTCAGTCATGCAGAAAGACAAAAAAAGCTATCATAATCAAATTTCAAGTGTGGTATCAATTCCATCTACTCAAGGTCAAAGTTTCCTTATATATATATAATGTAAACTATTCTGCTTTAAGGTGAAAGTGAAAAATTAAGATCACTGGCCAAGGGAGAGTGTATCATGCAACAGCATGGAAAGAAGAATGCAAAATGAGCATTTAATAGTTTAAGAGCTAGCTATATTGTAGTGACAACTACAATATTTGAGCACAAATTTGTCTTACAAAAACTTTTCATTGAGAGCTACTGACTGTGAAATGTGAATTTAAAATTTCAAAAGCTACAAATATCACTTACAACCATTAACAAGAAATTTCAATGATTATTTAAACCCAGTTCTTTTGAGGCTGCAGGCATATAAGGTGTGTAACTTGAAAAGAAAATTGAATAAGAAATAAAGTTGCTTCTCTACTGAGTGTCCAAGTATTTGAGATGCTGTGTGATTCTCTGCAAATGAATTTAGTTATACCAAACCTTTTATCTGCAGTAAAAGGCTTTTCCTTGGAGATGTTGAATAGCCTAAAACATTTACAGTTTTATTACAAATGCTAAATCAACACAAGGCAGACTGCTCAACTTTCCCGATCAAAGACCATAAGGTTCACAAAGACATATCCAGTTACTTAGAAAGCAGCATAAAATGGAGAAGATCAAAGGATTATTTACCTACTGAGCTGCAGTCTTAAGAGCTAAGAAAAGATAAAAATATAATTATTACATGTCTTGGGTACTTGCTACCCAAAAAAGATTATCAGCAAGGGATTCTACTGTCAAATTATGAAAGCTTTGACCACTGTAACAGTCTTGATTTGTTTTAACTGAGGTCTAAAAGGGCATCTGAAATAAGAACTAGCTTCAAAGCAAAAGGATAGTTACGTGCCTTAACCATTCTGTTCCACAGAAAGCGTTAAGCTTTGCAGAGATAGTTCACTTTGGCAGCCTTGATCAAGCACAAAAGAGTTGAATTCCATTAGCTTACAGAGGAAAGTAGACCTGCTAGTGGATGATTGCAGTGTTAAGGCTGAATCTGTACAAGAAGACATGAATGATGTGTCACTGTCTGGCTTGAAAACACAAGGACAAGGCTACACTGGGTCACATGATCACAAGGCAAAGGAAATTTCATTCAAGCTCTGGCTAAAATGCAAATTCACCAGCTTTGAATCAGCCACAAAAGACAAATACAAGTCAATCATGTGTCACAGAAATGGTACAACAGCCAATCACAGAGCAGAAGCCAACTCAAGTCACAGGTGACAAGACAATGTAATGAAAACCCAAGAGGCAGCTGGCTGTCTTTAGACAATGGGATTTCTCATGAATATTAATCGCTTCAAGCTTGAATCTATTTGGTTTTCAAATTTAAGCCCTTCTATTTATAAAAATAAATAATGGATATTGATCAAGCACTTCAAAAGCAACTATCAAAAGACCATAACTAGGGCCAGATTGTCAAGAGCAATTAAGCCTGTTGGTTTCAAACAAGAGTAGCTGGCAATTGTGATAAAAGGCACTATATCCAGCTACTCATAAAAGAGTCCAGCTAGCCTGCTTTGACTTAAATATTCATTCCATTTTAACAATGAAAATCGGCCAAGCATGAAGTGAAGGAAAAGACTGGATGAATTGTTTTTTTACAACAAGATTATCTGTAATTACAAAAAGTCTTTGAGCCACAATAAATGCATTGCTGACACTCTTTGTTTCATGATGTGGCACTCACAATACAGATCTTTGAACATCCATGAAAAGTTGAATGCAAATTTGGAGTTGGAATGTTACAGAATGTGTGACGTAAAAACACACAAGAAACAATGAGATGACAAATTAGACAAATAGTACCATTCATAGATAGTTCCTGTTAGGAAGTCAAACATTCAGCTCATTAATGCCAAAGAAAGAGCTTAAAAACACAAAGAAGATAAACAGAACAAAACTATTTTTTGTATGGTCAAAAACTCACGTATCTGTTCACTTAAAGAATTTTTTGCTTCATACACTATGTCATAAAATATACCACTGCCAAAATGTATCTGATCCATTTTGGATCTCACACAAAGTCATTTTTGACGCATAAAAGCCTAAAACAAAGATGCTCTAATTGGCAGAAAAAAAAAATTTCCCTTAATTTCAAATGACTGATGAAAACATGTGGCATTCCTACCTTTTCTGTACTAAAAAAAAAACAACAACAACAACTGTCTGAGCTAATCGTCCTCGCAAAGTACAGCAAGGACGCAGCTCAACAAGGTCGAACCGAAAGCATATACAAGGCGCCTATGGCAGCTGCTATACGGTCCATGTATGACCTTGGAGCACAGCCTACAGCCAGCTCTAATAAGCCGTTTGCTGGTTTTTGCTGAGGGAGGAAAACCGGAGTACCCGGAGAAAAACCCTCGGAACAGGGTCGAGAACCAACACAAACTCAGCCCACTTATGGCATCACCGGGAATCGAACCCGGTGCCACATTGGTGGGAGGCGAGTGCTCTCACCACTACGCCATCCCTGCTCCCCAAACTAAAATATTTGTGTACAACATATTTAGAAATTATACAAAGACGCTTTCTCCATTGTCATTTATGGTGTTATGACATAACACCATAAATGACAATGGAGAAAGCATCTTTGTATAATTTCTAAAAAAACATTGTGCTACAAATAGTAATGTCCCAAGCAAACACAAACTAGAAACAAAAATAAATGGCTTAATATATGCATCTAAGTTGCTTCTCTACTGAGTGCCCAAGTATTTGAGATGCCCTGTGATTCTCTGCAAACGAATTTAGTTACACCAAACCTTTTATCTGCAGTAAAAGGCCTTTCCTTAGAGATGTTCTCACTCATGAGTAAAAATTACACAGCTAACCTAAGCTTTCAACAGTTTTCCCAAACTTATAAATTGGACCTTGACAAGCTGATTACTTTTCAACAGGAAGTTATGGGGGACACTGGGATTGTTTTTGAGTTTTTTCGCATAAAGCTAAAATTAGGGATGTTGCTAACAGGTTATAATGCTGCTAAGGTAACTTAGTGAGTAGAAAAAATAATTCAATGCCCCAACATAACCATGTAAGGAGAGTCTCACTGATTCAAAGGGACTTCATTGTGGATCTCCATACAGAAGCGGCAACATGCAGGGGAATATCTTGTACAGCCAAAAAGGTTACTAGGATACTGAAGAGTTTCTATATGATACTTCAAGTAAGCCAGACAGACACAGAGAAATTTAGCACCACATGTACACCAAATGCATGCATGTGGCTGTCACGAACACGTCATCCTAATTTGTCATCACTTCCTGTGTCTGCCAACTACTGCTATCAACCCCAGTGCAAGCAGAACTTGCATTTACACCTTCACCAAGTTTACATGAAGCTCACAAAAAACAATAATAATTTCAAGTGAAATTTATTTGTACAGTAGGGATTGTGCAGTGGTGACAGTGGTCGCCTTCTTCCAATGAGTCCCGGGTTCGATTCCTGGACTTGACGTCACAAGTGGGCTGAGTTTAGAGAGGTTTTTCTCAGAGTACTCTGGTCTTCCCCTCTCCCAAAAATCCAATAGTTCATTTGATTTGATTCTACTTGATTTAGTCTCCTCAATTAGTAGAGCATCTGTGCTTGGTTACAAAGATTTGAGACTTTAATGAAGTGGTTATTATAATTATTATTATTATTATTATTATTAGTATTAGTATTATTATTAGAGCGCTTTTCAATTGAGTGTCGTAAAACCAACACCAAAACCAATCACAACAGAAGTAAGCAGTGCAATGAGCCAATCAGAATACAAAGCAATTACAGGTAGCCAGTGCCAAGTGCAGGAAAATGCATGCATGCAAGTCACGATTGGTTTTGGTTTTGGTTCTCATTGGCTGAGAAAGTGGCGTGACTTTACCTGGCCAATCACAGAGCGAAGCAATGCAAAACCAAAGGAAAACCAGAATTACTTTTGACACCCAATAGACCATTTTACAGTTGTCGGTGAAAGCGAGGCTGGGGTTCACCTTGTTTTGATACAAACCTACCTACTTTTCTTATGTAAATCATGTTTTTCTTATGCTAACTAGTGTTTAATCAGCATAATTTGCATAAGAAAAGCAGGTAGGTTTGTATCAAAACAAGGTCAACCCTAGCCTCGCATTCAATCAAAGGCCAGGGGACTTAGCAAAGAACTGTAAAATGGTCTATTGAAAACTGCTCTATTATTATTATTACCCGGGCTGCGCGCGTCTCGCGCGGCGCCCGGGTCTTAAACTACCGACGATTATTCTTTTTCGTCGTCGAGTATCATCCACAAATGGCACTTCCGGCGTTTCTGCGCAAGCGCTAACTATTTTTAACAACAGTGATGCGTGTTGTCACGTACGGGAAAATGTCGATTCATCTTGTGGCTTTTGAAGTCTGAACAAACAATATGTTAAGAGAAGTGTCTATGCGAATGTTTGCAAGTTCAACGGCGAGAAGAAAGCTTTTAACATGAGTAAACTTAATGGCAGATGGACTGCTTCAGGAGATTGCGAGTAGTCTCTAATTTTGGCGACGGATTTTGGGGCCACGTGCGCGCGCGAAGTTGCGAGGAGACGCGACGCGAGGGGAGCGCCAAAAATTAGAGACTACAGACAAAGGGAGTTTGACCTTTCCCAGCCGAGTGATTCAGAAGTGTAAATCTCATATCAACAGCAAGAATGATGCCTGTTGTCACGTATTGGAAAACGTCGATTCACCTTGTGTCTTTGAAGTCTGAACAACTAATATGTTAAGAGAAGTGTCTATACGAATGTTTGCAAGTTCAACAGCGAGAAGAAAGCTTTTAACATGACCAAAATTTAACTCCAGATGGATTGCCGCCGTGTTCCCCGTATCGGGTGTCTGGAGAACTCAGACCTAGAAAACTCAGACCTCAGACCTAGAAAACTCAGCCCCCCCCAAGTCTGGAAAACTCAGACCCCCTCAAAACTATACAAATTTTCAAAGTCAAATAAACGTGGACAAAATAAATTATCGCCGTTCAGTGCGCTGAAATTTATCGCAGATAACAAACACTTCACGTTATTATAATCGGCTCCGGAGCACGAGACCTAGAATACTCAGACCCCCCCTCACCCCCCCTCCCCAAACTGGAAAACTCAGACCCCCTCACAACTATACAAATTTTCAAAGTGAAATAAACGTGGGCAAAATGAATTATCGCCGTTTATGAGGGGTTTGAGTTTTTACAGTTTGGGGGGGTGGGTCTGAGTTTTCTAGGTCTTGTGCTTCGGAGCCGATTATAATAACATGAGACGACAAAGGAGAAGTGTTTGTAAACAGTTTCACTCTGCTAATTAATTTTCTACTCACATTTCACCGAGACGTACTCCATTAACGTTTATGCGAAAAAATCCTACATCGTTCGATAAGCGTTTCCTTTCTCAAACAATTATCCAGCGAAGCGAAAACAAGTGTGCTTAGTTTTTTTTTGGAATCAATACACTATTTTTATCACCTTGCAAAAGGATAAACCTCTGTGGCCTAAAGGTCACTGTTCTTGCCTGTGACACAGCTAACCCGGGTTTGATGTCTTTTAGCTTTTTTAGTGGTATATATCACGGGCTTTATTTTTCTGTTTCTCTTTTTCTTGTTCTTTTAGAAATATTTTTTTACAAGTGTTATAATTACTGTTCTCAATGGTTGAGCTGTATTTTAGAGGAATAAATGTTGATAGGGGTCTAAAGAAATAGACTCCAACACAAGCTAAACACAATGCGTCCGATGTAAGAAAGACAGACTTCCCTCTATTCTTTTGTTTAGCACTAAGTTAGGGATACAATACTGTTTTTTACAAGCCCGGGTTTAGGCTAATTGTAGCCTCTTGTTGTTATTACACAGCAGATGCAAACAACAGCTTGATGTCTGCCTTTCAAGCTTAGAGTATGATGCAAGTCGTAACAGGGCTGATGATTTTCCCTGGATATTGAGTGATATATGAGTGACAGCCCTGAGTAAATCTTATATAATTTACTGACCTGTTGCCACTGGGTTCCCTGTGGATGCACACCATAATAGCTCTCCCTGGGGCCATACTGATAATGTCCCATTTCCTTAGCAGTTGCCACAGCAACAGCAGTGGGATCAGTTGGTGTCCCAGCAAGCCTTCCACCTTGTTGCTGTCTGAAATATGGCACTTGCATTGCTTCTGGTGTGCGGTACTCTTGGGAGGGTGACGGTGTTAGGTGAGAAGTCACACCAACTGTCTTTGTGATTTCAGTGGGTGTCTCGGAGTCACTCATCATTCGTTGTCGTGGATCAGTGACCATGCCAGGGACTGTATTTACTGGCATTTGGTACATGGTTGACGGAAACATGGAGTGATATTGATAGACAAAACGTGGGTCCTGGGGGTACACTGGATACCACTGCTGATAGGACATGTATGGTTGCTGCTGAAACCTGTCTTGCCACATCTCATTGGTGCTGCGGGTATTCTTTTGTGTTTTCACGCGATCGGCAGTCTGCTTCAGCAAGTCAACTGCTGAATGAGGTTTAGGCACATCACTTCCTTTCTCGGGCACACTCTGCTCTCCGGAATTTCCAGCATCATCAGAAGCAGTTGAGCTAAAGCTGTCACTGTTACGTTCTCTCAACTGATTCAGTATGGGTCCTTCCAGGGGCAAATCAGTGGGCCTCTCACGAGGGGCACTTTGGTCTTGAGTGCTCCCAGGCGTTGACCTCCCTGAGCTCCTACCACTGTCATAACCACTGGCTTGAGGATGGTCAAGTTTGTCTTTAAGTGGCCTGCCCTTGGCCAGTTTAGGCAAATTCCTTGGTGAATCTGCTCTCTCGTTATTTACAAGAGGCACAGGCAGTTTATCATCGGAGCTCAAGCCTGGACTTCCTGATCCAGGAGTTCTGGACTCACTGATTCCTGTACCATTCTGAGTGTGATGGTTCTCAAGATGTCGCCTCAAGGAGCGCATGTCACAATAGCTCTTGTCGCAATCAGAGTAATTGCATTCATATGGCTTCTTGTCACGGTGAGTCACCATGTGGCCATTTCTAGGAATCAAATAAAAGCCTTTAATAAAATAGTTTAACCCCAAAAAATCTGATTTTGGATGCAAAGTTACATTGCATCAGCTGTGAGCTAAGTACAGAGCAACAAAATAATCAAATGATTTAATCAAAAATAGATCAATTGCTTGCCCCCTGGAAAGACAGTGATCTATATTTCATCAATTCTCTTCCAGTGTAACAATCAGTAACTATGTATGGCTTCTTTGGGATATGTTTATCTTCTTTTTGAGCTTATTAATTTTTTCTTTAAGCCAATTCCTTTTAAAGCTTCTTTCCCTTTCTTTCAGATGTTAGCAAGCACATTTCCAAATTTTTAATAACAAGCATTACAGACTAACATGGGGTAAAAATTCCCACAAACAATTTTTTACCCAATAAATGAATAAATTTAAATTCAAGCACACGAAAAAATGAAAGGCACCTTTTGATCTAAACTTGTAACTCTCCTCCCTGAAGAGTTTATTAATTTTTTGATTTAACTATTTTCTAATTAAAATAACTAGCTGTCCCTGGTTTCACATAAAATCCATTTTGAAAAAGTGACAAATTCTTCAACTTTGATCAGAACAATGCCTACTATGTCTGCTTGACGCAACAGTATGTAGTGTTTCGTATTTCAACAACAAAATAATTAACTTTCTCTGTACTTGTAGTTAGTGGCAGGCAATAACACAGTGAAAGCAGAGTTCACATACAAAGTCTTCAGATGAAATCCTACAGTATAACCACTCAGTCAAATGCTTCTGGGTGATACATTCTTGAGAGCTCAATTCAAACTAAGTGAGAATTTAAAAACATTCATCACATTTGCCAGTTGGAATTACTTGGATAAAAAGAGTAATGGGCTTAGATACAATGAAGTAAACAACATGATTCACTCACAAGTGATCTTGGCGCTTGAATCCCTTCCCACAAGTTGAACAGACATATTTCCTCTCATCACTGTGAGTTAGTTTGTGTTTCGCAAGAGCGCTAGAGGAACCAAACGTTTTCCCACATTGTTCACATTTGATCTCCGGTTTCGTGGCCCCGGATCCCAGTTTTGGCTTTCCCTTCAGCTTAGCTTGGGCGAGTTTCTTGCCATCAACATCGTCTCCACAAACAGGCGCAGGACTGCTGCTATCACTTTTCACAGCTGGGGAATTGGTTGATCTTCTTTCCTCCAAACTCGATGCTGGAGACACTGCAGCATGCACTGGGCTTGCATAAGGCTTGGGAGTATCTGTGGAATTTTAAACATGAAACATACGAGCTCAGTTTCACCACATTACATACATCACTCACAATACACAATGTACATGGTTATGGTGCATTATGGTAAACCAATCAAATCTAACATTAATTTCTTGACTCCACATGAGGCTGGTGATCTATTTATGCAGACATACTCTGTATAAATAAAAAATGCTGCATGGGCAAATCCAGAACCAAGGGCATT
The DNA here is from genome assembly GCA_016490735.1 of Pachyseris speciosa. NCBI lineage: Eukaryota > Metazoa > Cnidaria > Anthozoa > Scleractinia > Pachyseridae > Pachyseris > Pachyseris speciosa. The sequence goes on along the minus strand of JAEMWC010001145.1, from coordinate 74,955 downwards.
GCAGACATTTCATTGAAACACAACAATCAACATATCAATTTACACATTCTTAGCTAGGAAAATTTAAAATTCCTTTAGCTGCTCCTTGCCTTGGGAAAGGAAAGGTCACCAGATCAGTTTTAAATACAAATGTCTTTCACTCCCCCAGCAGACCAACATTCCAACTAATTTAATTTGGAAAAAAATTAAAACAAGCAAAAATTCTAAGTTGAATAATTGGGATGAAAACTTATAATATTTCACTCACACATCATACAAATTTGCATTACACAAAAATGACAAGATCCTAAACAGAACATATCCAGAACATTCTGACCAGACTGCATTTCTATATAAGCTAAACTAAACAAATATGAGAGAAATTCCTTTGTATAAATTAGAAGATATAGATGTAAACATAGAGACTAATAATCTGAGCATCTGCTCACAAGACAAATTCCATTTGTCACATTCTTATGTTATGACAAGACCACAGTAAACTTAGGAGTACACTTGAAAAACAAATCTTTTTTGCTAATAGCACAAATTTTCACAATCTATGGGCTCAATATCCTGAAATTTGCTGAAAGAATAACTAACATGTTTAATACTTAGGTGGCTTGGCGATGTTAATAAATGTCAAGATCTCATCTTGAAAAAAGGGCTGCAACTACAGGAGCATCCAATACCTACATCTAAACAACTGTGTCACATTTTCCCAAAGCATTGCATACGTGCAGACAAGAGTCCAACTCTTCAATTTCAGAATGTTCTTTCAGCCTAGAAACTGATTTGTTATTTCTTCAAGGATTGCATGCAGAGTTGAGGTCAAGTTGCAACCAAAATATTAGAGGGGAGCTTAAATCTGTCAAAACAATCAGTAAAACAAAAGAGGGCACCAAAGCATGAAAACAACCATGCAAAGTCTTTTGGGAAAACAATGACACATGTAGACCATAGTGGTCCTAGATTTAAGCCTGTCTTAATTGCCCCACTTTTGTACTGAGCGGAGAGGATTGCGTCACAAAGGAGAACTATATTGGTTCACTAGAACACATCGATCAATATGGGGTGCAAATAGTATCTTAAATATTGGCATTGATCTAATTTCATTAGCAGACACAATAACTAAAAGCACACTCGACACATACTTAGCAGCTTTTCTTGGCTTGGTTGGTTTGCAGGATCAGGTTTGGATGGGTCTGAAGAGGTCACCTGAGCATGCAGCTGAGTGGATGGTGTCTCCCCTGCGATATTGCCCATGGGTACGAAAGACTGCACTGACGCAAAATTTTCAAAGTGGCCCTGATCTGCTCCCATGGGAAGGCCCTGGTAATACACCCCGTCAATCACTCTGACAGGTCCGATTACAGCATAGCCTCCTGCATGCATTAACCGCCTGTCCACATATTGGATTCCAGCAACTCCACTGTGCTGTAAATTACCATACACATTTCCTTCGCTGGGATTAACAGTACTTGTGGCGACTGGAACTTGTTGTTCCGGTTTTCCTGACATGAAATCCACGTGCTGCTGTAGAGGAAATCGTTTCACCTCGTTCGTGCCTGCATGCACAAAATGCTCCCTTGGCAGCACGTTTGAATTCCCCGCAGCTGCTGCGCCGGACATAACCATGTGTGGATAAGCCCCGGCCGGCATGTAATAAATCGGCATAGCTTTCGCTTCGCCGTGAACCCCTCGTAGAAGCTCTCCATGAGTGTTCTGCATCGCTTTAGCATTCCCTTTGTCTTGCAATTTGTTGACATCCTCGTGGTGACCATTATAATTATAATAGATCGCACGCGAGTGAGCGAATGCGTTCGGGACGTTGTCCTCGTTCGCTTCAACAGCAGAAATATTTTCATTGCAGCGAAGCGAGTCCTTGGCGTTTATCTTGCTTGCATCTTGTGACTCGCTGTCAGAGTCCGAATCTATTTCCTGTTGCTCCTTCGATCTCTTAATTATCACGCTTGCACGATCCCCAGATTCAAAACCTTTAGCAGAAGACAAGCTAAGTTCTCGCTGTTGTTGCCTTTCATTGGAAATCAAGGTATGCGTTGGGCCTGTCGCCGGATTTCCGTAATTTAGCTGAATCCAATGGGCTCTCGCTAGGTCAAACATGTTATGGCCTTCCACATGACGTACGGAAACGTCAGCGTTCTTTTTTGAGCGACCATCTTCGTTTTGCATGTTTATTTTCAGCCGTTGGCCTCCACTCGCGTTCACCTGAGCGATTTCATCCTCGTTCATAATTTTGTCCTCAATATTCGCCGTTTCAGCGAGCCGCGAGGGTCGGGAGTCTACTGGCTTTTTGATAGGATCTTCGTCGGTATTTTCGACGTACAGGGACGGAGCAGGTTCTTCGGTACTGTCTGCTTCAGGGCTGCTACAAGGAAAAGTCTCAAAAGACATCACGAGAACAACGAAAAACCACCAAGGCTTGATTCCCCGCGCGTGTAAAAAGCGCCGGCACAAAGGCGCAAGTGAGCAGACTAAGACAATTCACGTTCTGTAACGATTAGCTGAAAGAAAGTAAATAGAAAGGTTATCAATAAAACACGACCTGAAAGAGCAAACTACGAGTAACAGGAAGACAAAACTGAAACCTTGACAGGGCTTGAAACAGGAATATTCCCCTTTCAAGCTGTTAAAACAGCCTTCTACCTAGTGAATCCCTCCCGAGTCTTGCAAAAAAGGTTGGACTTACTAACCACAAAACCCGGCAGATTTCATGTGTTTAATGATTACATTCAAGGACTGTTGAGCGCCGACCCCGGCAAGATACAACACGTTCTAAACACGATTTCGAAATCCTCGTGACAGACGACAGTCTCCTTTTCATAAGTTTGGCGGGGTTTTATTCAGGAAATCAAAATAGCGCACGGGGAAAGGCAGAACGAACGGGTGACGAACCCAAACCCTGGAACGAAGGAAAAACAGAACGTGTATCACGAGACAATTGAAAGGTTATCCGAGAAGGTGTTTCACGCCTGGACACCTTTAGTTTTGCAGCATTTCATTGAGAAGGTTGAAAAAAATAAGGAACAACCGACCTTTAAAATGCTAAAACAATACCCATCAAAGAAGGACTAAGGGTGATTTGGCACTGCCTACGCAGTCAACGAGGTTCTCATTTTACCAGAACGGAAATGAAAAATTCAGCGGTGCAAAAGCGAAATAAGGAAATAGCGTGTAGTCCTTGGTTTCGAGATTATAGCACTGGCTAGGAAGGGAAAATTACCACAATCTCCACGAATTCGAACTTAAAGTAATGCAATATTTCACGACAGAGAGAGTTGTTGTTTACAGAAAACCCGTTTCCTTTACAACGACGGTTCGTACTATGCGGCGTGCGTACATGCAAATGCAGTTATGTCGCTGAATGATCGATAAATAGACTTGCAGCTTCTAAGACTGAAAAGCGTGCAATTCAACGGCAAACGCTTTCTCTTCCCCCATAACCGCAAAAATCTTTCCCAGGAGTACAAATGTTTCGGGGAAGCAAGAGCAGAGCTCGTAAAGTAAACAAGATTTAAGTTCCACGTAGCGAGAGGGAAAATATGACGACACAAATGAAAACCAACGTTCCACGCGTTCAAACTGAAAACAGCATTTACTTACCGGAAAATCACGAACTCCGCAGAATCCTACATTCGATCGCAAGTATAACACCTCTGATTGATACGTGTAGTCTCCGATCGCCGTCTAGGCAACAAAAAGAAAGAAGAAACGCGTAAATATTTCCCTTCAACTGGTGTGTATTGGAGTTCCCAGCTTTTGCTGAGACCGTCAACCGGGGGCCTTTCACAACTGCCTATTCATCTACGTCATACATCACCATACAATGTATTCCCGCCCACGGGCCAATCAGTGTCGCAGTGGAGATCCCTTGGGAATGGGTGGGCAGTAAACCATGAGTCAGATTTCACTGTAAATATAAACAATGTGATTCCGTTCCGCGCCAAATCTCCCTCTTGACCTCCGTCCTAATACAACTCAGTAATTGACATAAACATTGCGTGTGAGGCATGTGATATCGAATGCTTCAGACAAACTTCTGCAGGAATGCACACGATTCTTAGCTATTTTCACTGACAACGCAAATCTTATCCACCGGCTGAAAACACTTTGTCTGCAGTTAGCGATCTGAGCTTTCGCTTTCTCAGAGAAAGGAAACGCTGGACGCTTCATTAGCGACGGAAGTCTATGCTACGTCATTCTTTTTTCCCAGAGAATTCGAAAGCCAATACGTAATACGACACAAGCCGAGTGATCTGACCTTTCAGCAAAATTGGCTCGTGCAGACATGCACCTAAAAAATGCATTAATCAGGAGACTTCTTCCAAAAATCGAGACCAGCTGCAGTTTATTTAACATATTTAATAAGTCGTGATGTTGTTTTAGAGCGTCAGTGAGGTACAACTTCGAAGAATACACTTGCACGTATTGTTTCCTGTTGCAAGGTTCATAGCAACGCAGATGCCATATCAAATATTTACTATTAGCGTACTATAAAAGACTGTGGAGCGAACCTTGGAATCTTCCGCTTCGGGCTGCAATTACATCACTGTTTATTTTCGATCACGAGTTCTGGAACGTGCTGATTAGGTCTTATGCTTGCGATTATGCGTTCTTGGAAGATCGAAACCCTTCGGAAGGTTCAGTTGCAACAACAAAAAGGCGAATGCAACCAGCAAATTTACCAACCTTACTAGCGTTTTCGGCTGGTGGTACCTGCAGAAAATTAACACTAAATTAACTTGAAGGGCTCGGTGGAAAAGCATATGAATGCTGAAATCAAGCCAACATTTATGGGTGTACAAATATTTTTAACAACCAAGCAACCCAAATACTAGATGTCTTGAATATTTCATTAGACATAAAAAGTGCTAAAAAGGCATTTTGACACGCTTAAGCTAAAATTAAGATAGAAAACGAAACTACAGGCTAGGGGGTTCATCACAAATTGTCAAAATATGGAATCGCGGAAGTCGTGTTTCCTTCCTAAAATTTAAATCGTACTCGAGTAAGGGCTTCCTTCGTGCTGATGAAAACAAACCCTATATTTTTTTTATTATTTTTGCGGAGCTCTCTTTCCAGTAGCTTAACTTTGAAGAGCGTACAACATAAAATTACGCAATTAATCGTTAAGCCTGGTTTTCACTGGCGACGCAAGCACAAGCGCAAGCATAAGCGCAAGCATAAGCGCAAGCATAAGAGCGCTTATTTCACCGTGAAAACGGGCTTAACGCAAGCATAAGCATAAGCATAAGCATAAGCGCAAGGATCAAAATTTTTCCTTTTCCTTGTGCTTGCGTTGTGTCGTTTTCACTTGGCAGAAGCTTCTTATGCTTGCGCCTAGGCTTGCGCTTGTGCTTGCGTCGCTAGTGAAAACCAGGCTTTAGGCCCTGAGGCCTTTGGTTAGCTTTCTTGGAATGCGAAACGTGATGATTTAGGCCGGACACCTGTTGAAGCATTCTGACTGCTGCAGAACAGACAAAGGAACGGATATAAACAAATTCTCCCGAGACTGAAAAGGTGCAGCTACTCATCGAACAATCGATCGATCGTGCAAATCAGTCCACGCGTCCTTTGTTTCAGCGCTTAGGGATGCAAATTTATGAGGAAATGCGTGGAAATTAGGCCACGTGCGACAAAACAGGCCAGCCGGTCGGTAATTATCTATTTTGGTTAACTGTTGGAAAAACGAAAAATGTGAAAATAAAAATTTACAAAAATAAACCGCGGAGGGGAATCTAGTTGCAAAGGGAAAGAGTTCCTTTGCATTCCGTAAACTGAACTATTATAATAATAAAATGTATTTTTGATGAGCTGACAGTAAACAAAGAAGGACTTGATCTTTTGCTTTTCCGGGTAAGGAATTTCACTCGAGCCGATCAGCCACACCTAAATAAACCACGCAAAAATAGGAAGTCAGTTTTTTTCAGTTTACTTTGCTCTTACCGATTGCCCTGTCTTAACCTGCATACAGGCTCTTCATTTGGGCAATTCAGAGAGGTTGACCGTGCGCCATTTATCGAGGCAAAAATCCCCTGTGTTGCCCAAATGAAAAGCCTGTATGCAGGCAAGCCCTGTCTGAGCGCTTTGAAGCCATCAAAGCTGTTGCATAAGGAAACGGTCAGGGAAATGAGATCGATGAAAATCACAATAATGGACAGCGAATGTAATTTGCAACTTTTACTATTTAAAGCTTGGCGCGCGCACAAAACAATGAACACCCACCTGGCCTTTTCAGTCGAATCAGCTGCAAAGTGCTGCATTTGATCGCACATTGTCTCCTAGATATGCTCTTGTCTGGGGTTAATTTTCCGCGGCAGAAAAATTCCCTCTACTTTGATAACAGTTGAAATTGACTTCTCAAGTGAAGCACTCTAAAGAAAGCCCGGTCATGAATATTAAATACTTCCCCGGTATCCAGTTTTAGCCCTGTAGAATCTTTTGTAAACGAACACCAGTTGCGAGGCAGGTTTTGCATGCCCCCTTTCAAGAGGGAGACAGTCAAAGTTGATACCTCGCTTCTGCTACAATCCATTCTCTTATTTCTCTGGATCTTTACTTCCTTGGTTGTTCACTATTAATAATAATAATAATAATAATAATAATAATAATAATAATAATAATAATAATAACCTTTGTTTACCCTCGGTAGTATTTATAGCACAAAGGCAAGTGGGGCCGAGCAAATACAGAGACAAAGTCAAATTAAAGTCAAAGTCAAAGTCAAACTAAATCAACTGAACTGAAATCAAATCAAATCAAATGTTGGTTTTTGGGGAGAGGGGAAAACCGGAGTACCCGGAGAAAAACCTCTCGGAGCAGAGTAGAGAACCAACAAACTCAGCCCACTTAATGACACCGAGTCCGGGAATCGAAGCCGGGACACATTGGTGGAAGGCGAGCGCTCTCACCACTACGCCACCACCATACACCACTACGCCAACCCTGCTCCCCCAGTAACTCCGGTTTTCATTCACGTAGACATCGTATTCAAAAGGTTTTCCGATCTGGATGCCGCGGTGCTCTAAGTTACAAGCTGTGCGATTCAAAGGCAAAATCAAGGACCTATTTTGTATGAATGGATAATTGAAGTAAAACTTTACGCACGGACTGAAATATTACCGGAAATCATTGTCATAGAGTCCATAATCCCTCTCGTTTTCGATTCATGCCACCATTGTCACTAATTTGAATTTATGTCACACCTGCAAGCTTCTGTTTCAAACAAGCCTTTTCAATGATTATCAGATGCTTTATATACCCACCGGCCCTGGTCAGTCGGCATTTAGAGTACTAATCTTTTGCAAATGTTTGCAAAACTCTAGCGAACTTTTGCGATTTCAAAATTTCTCGTGCTTGTCTTTTCACTTCCACCTCAAGGATCCGAATCTAAAAAAAAAATTCCCCTGCAAAAAAAAATCGATAATTCGGCGTAAATAATTTAGCAGCGGTAACGTCGGAAAATCAAAACCGGCCGACAAAAATTGACTGCGTTAAACACTGCAAAACGGTGGTTCAATTCATGCAACGACAACTGCTGATTTTCCAGAACAGGAATCGAAAGTTACAGAAACTGATTTGATTCCAATGTGAACGACCCTCACTGCCCATTGGACTCGTCTTTCTCAAGTTTCAGGTACCCGCGCGTGCATGTAGCAACTGAACTGAGTTTCACAATGCACGTGGGAAAAACACTTAGCCCGTGTGAACCACTGAACCGACTCCACTAACCACAAAATAAACTCCGACCTTAAGTAAAACGGTGCAAACACGCTGAAAAAGGTTTATACTTCAGCGAAGACCCGTCCAACTTGAGGCTAATTTTGCACTGGCGCTGGTTCAGTTTGTTAAGTAAATATTGATGGAAATACTTTGTAAGCTAGCATTTTTTTTTGTCTATCAGACTCCTGGGTTGTCGAGACAATTCTAATAGATTGCAAGCAGACTATAAAGGTCGAAAAGCAGACATGAAGTTAAATTCCGGAAGGGTTAATTATTTTTTTCCCTCGTCTTTCTATTCACTCGCTCACAAGTTTCAGTATAAGCAAGCGCCCTCGATTTCAGGCCTGATAACCCGAAATGCCTTCGAAGTCAGATTTTGGCCTCGCTACCCAAGATTTTCTCTCAAACGCTTGAGAGTCAAAGCTTCTCCTATGATCAGTTCTGAATGACTTGCTAGGTAGAGAACGCCTTGAAAGACATGTAAAGATTAATCCTAAGTTATATGTTGTAATCTATCAATATCCTTAGTTTCCTATCCTATAAGCAATCTCTGTATTCGTATTGCGACCGCATTTTCGTTTGGCGGTTGACTTTCTTGCTGGAGTAGGTCCTGAGATTGCTAGTCCCACTGCAGGTTCTATTTGCTAAAAGGAACTTGATCAGAGATTTTCGCCAGGCCTGGGATGCACTGACAAGCTTTTCTACACGATCAAGCGTTGTTGAAAATTTGGCATTACATCCGTTTTGTTACGTGTTCTCTTTCCGTCCTCGCTGCTAGATAGAAAATTGAACGATCTTCTTGGATTAGAAAAGGCATATAGCTTCAAGAAGCATGAATCATTAATTACTTGCAAATTTGAAGAGGAAAAACTGAGCTCTTTTGATCGAGCTCGATAAGTCTCTTCAGGACTCTGTTGCCTGAGAGCGGTCAAATTGTTTCTTTAGAGCAATAAGACGGTTGTCAAAGTAAATAAGGAACTGCCCCTTTGCTTTGCAGAATCTGGTACGCTGGAAGAGAGAGTGGTCACAGCGCTACTAAAATGAACAACCAAGTCAGAGTTTTGCAATCATGAAACAATAGGAACCTGCCCTGTTCCGCCAATACACACAATTCAATCCAGATGTAAATTTAAGCTCAAAAAAGAATTCTCCTGACTGCAAAATTAAACCACTTCCCAGGTAAAGCCTTAACGACTCAATCAAACTAAATGATCTTCCAAGTTCGCTTTAAACGCCGCGATCAGTTGAATTGTTAAAACAAATAGCTCTTGCTAGAATAGAGTGATAACTGGCTTGTTCTCTGAAGTATAAAGTCACAAAATTGTTCCTTACCTCTCAAGTTTTCTAAGAGAAAGGTCTTAGCGAGTCTGTCTTCAGCGGTATACCTTTGCGTCGTGATGTTCTTTGGTGCATTGAAAATAGCTTTGTTTAGCGTCACAGCGCAAAATTTAACACTGATCGCCGAGTGATTCCATGGTAGACACAGTGCACCCAAGCGTTCAGTTGAGAACCGGTATTACAGTACTTGTCCGTTGAACTTTTACCAGGTTTGCACGGGTGGGCGCCGGGACAACTTAGCCACCGCCCGTTGGGCACCGGTTATGCTTTTTTCCGTGCTTGTGCTGCACGAGAAATGCGCGGGAAAATGCAACAGCTAGGAACATTTTCGGAAAAAAAACTACTGAGAAAACTGCACTTCGAAGTGTTTCTAAGTGCCAACACAATAATCAACAGAATTTGAAAGCCCTCCCCTCCCCCAAATCAATGTTGTTTGTTTTCTGAACGTTTCTCTTGTAATGGCAGCTTGCCAAAGGCGGTGGGGGAGCGCAGAAGTTACTTTAGTAATTTTTTTTTGTATTCTCCAAGTGTCCTGTTTTCTAAAGAGATTTTGTGCAAGATTGTATGAGCTAGTAGTGTAAATTTTTTTGTCAGTTCCTGAAGAGAAAAAAATGTATCAGAATTAAAATCGCATTCATTGCAGAAAGAAAAAACTGAAAAAAAAAAAAAAAAAAAAAAAAAAAAAAAAAAAAATATATATATATATATATATATATATATATATATATATATATATATATATATATATATATATATGAAAAATGGCTTTACTTGCCTGAGAAATAACTTGATCAGGTCGAAATGAGTACTCATACAAACGTATTTCTCCACTCGTATTATTTGGCAGTAGAGAGGTATCACGTTTCAGTACTTGAAACGCCAAACTTCAGATTTCGAAACCACGCAAAATGATTCTTCGTTTGTGGCCAGAGGCCAGGTAAACAGGCAACATTTCAACTTGTCGCCCGATATTGCTACATTGCAATTTGCGATTGCTTGTTACGTGGATCACCACTTTTATGCGCATAACAGATTTTTCGTGTTCAAATAGAGTAAGAACGATGTCTACTTTCTGAAACATGAACACTTTTTGCGTGCGGAGGCAGTGGCAGTTTATACACTCAACAATCGTAACTGGCAATGCATAACAATGTTGCGGGATAAGTTGAAAGCAAAAATTGTTACCCGTTTTAATTGTTCACGAGTTCACCCACACAGAGGAACAGCAAACGGAAAATGTAAGAAATCGTAGTCACGTGGTTGTTATAGCCGTTGGACGTTTGCCATAAAAGAGACGCTTAGTCTTCCGAATGAAGTGCAAATATAGGCCGCCCAAGCTGAGTGAGATGCCAACCGCTTGCGTAAAAGGTGAAAAAGTCATTGTCTCACAAATTCGTTAACAGTGTTAATTAACTGCAATTATGTTTACACACGCCTTACTATTACGCGAACGCCTCCCAAAATTCCACCTCGTCGTGCTTTTTAGGCGTCTATATGAAACAAGACGATGTTTAAATTTAATGCTGCAACGAAAGAAAGTTGGCTCTCGCTCAGCTCTTTGCGTCAAGTCCGCCCGTGCATAAGATTTGCGCCCTTCAGTGAAATCCAAATAAGAACACGAAAGAATTCAATAAAGCCCAAAACCGTTCGTAGTCATGGCGCCCAGTCAAGCCGTCGCGCACTACCCACAGCCCACTGCTGCAAGGGTAGTTTGTTCAGATGCCCCAGAACCCAGCGCGACCTCATGAAGCGAATCTATATTAAACGACCGCCATGATTTAACAAGAATAAATAAACGCAGTGAATCTTGTACTGTTTATTGTTCTTTCCCTCGTCATGTGAAAAATACCTTCAACTCAGCTAATCAGTGACTTGTCCCTTGGAGAGACTGTCTGAAAGCAGTATACAGAAGCGGAATCTCAAAGTAAAAACTTATACATACATGGAAAATTGCTAGAGAAATAGGTTTGAAAAATCTCCAAGGAAACCTCGGCTGAAAAACCATGTTAACAGAGAAGATATGACTAACATTCTCAACGATCTGAACGCCATTTTCATCTCGTCGGCATGGGTAACGTATTTTTCGAGCTCGAACGACGTTTAATTTTATCTAACCCTAGGTTGAATGACAAAACACCAATTAAAACGACACGCCGTATCGGTTGTAAAAAAGGTAGTTCTTTGAGAAATAAACTACCAACACAGAAAGCGTACAAGGTTCAGAAACGATACTGTTTGACTGCCGAGGCTTCCTGGCAGGGAAGGACTATCTACAGAATTAGATTACTTACAAGCAATTTTTGTTTCTAACCAGCAGATCTCATCCAGACCTAAAGGGAATTCAAGTCTTGCTACAGGAATACCAGGATTGATCGCTGTCACCAGTAATACACACATTGGAAAGACAATCTCACTGCCCTACCGACGGCAAAACGACCAGTGACGCCGTAACCTTGTCGTGTCACTTAGCGCGCCGCGCGTTTCAGAGCACAGCACTTTAAACAAAAACAATAAAACGCCGCGCCAGGTTATTTTTGCCAACTTTTCTCCGCCGCGAGTAGAGTAAGCAGCAACTCTGTGTTTGAACAATATGCGACATCTTAAATTAATAAATTCTTCGTGTCTGTCGAAGCGAGGGCGGGTGGAGGGATGCAGCTGGCCGAAGTTCACCTTTCCTCAAATTGGAAATTAATAATTATTTCTGACGGTCAGTTACTGGTGACGGAGTGTTACCTCAACTCTGCCACCCTAATCAAAATGTTCGGAGGTTTGGACAAAACAATGATCGCGGCTTGGCTGGCGTTCAGCTCTTGGCGTTCTTTGTCGCAGTCCCGGACGTCCCGGGACTGGGCGCGGGATTCGGGTTAGATGCTGCGGGATTCGACGTTGAGGAAGTTGACTTGTTTCTTGATTCTAGTTCCAGCTTTTCGAGTTGCTTCCACAGCTCTTCCCTTTCTTTCTCTTTTTTCTTTTCCCTGCAAAACCAGATTAGCAATGAATATTTTTCAGTCACGAGTGGGGGCGGTAAATACACCCCCCCCCCCCCCCCCCATTCTCCTTAGCATTTCAAGACTCTTTAGCATCATACAGTGGAACCCAGCCTTACGGCCACCTGGAACTACGGTCACCTCTTTATTACGGTCAATTTTTGTTTGTCCCAGAAAAACGGCCATACGTTTTCTTTTAAAAAAAGACTCGTTAATGCGGTCACCCGTTAATACGGCCAACGGCCACATTTGACAAACCCAAACAGTAGAATCCTTTACAATTTCATCCCGATAATACGGCCACTCGTGCTAAATTTTGAAAACCAAAGCGCCTGTGACATGCCAATTTCATCAATCATTTTAATTTACTGGGTGGTCAAACAGCCGATTTACTTTTCAACACTGTTACAACGTAAGCAACACTTCTCCCTGGCTGTAGTTGTCCACGGAGTGCTTATGCCATTTATTTGTTATTACCGCCCTTTAGTCGTGGATTTGGACCCTAACCCGTTAATACGGCCACCCCGTTAATACGACCAATTTATTTTGGCCCAGCAGTGACCGTATTAACGGGGTTCCACTGTATTATTGTAAGCAACTTAACCGTACGATCGCTGACACTGTGCAAAATATATCTTGTGAGGAAGCACATTAAAAGTGTAGTGAAGTGAAGTGAACATAAACAGCCCTCTAGCAAAAAACGAGAACAAGAACTGGCTATCTCAGTGTCCAACTAATGATCGTTCTTTCTTCCTCTGCATAGTCTAACTTTAGATCTTGGCGAGCGCGCGAACAACTCTGGAGAGCTGGAGAGTAAACATAGTTACTTGATTTCTCTCAGACGGACAAAGCTTGACCCATACTCTGATCTTATTGGGGCTCAGTTCGGAAAACTACAGTCACTAAATCACTAACTAGTGCATTGTTACCCACTTTAAAATGCGTCTGAAGTTGATCAGACAAGAATGGAGTTCCCAAAATAGCATAGCCTGTATCACCTTTGTGGTAACAATAGTGACACACTCGACAAATCCGTATTACTGTCTTAGAGGATTTTCTGAGGACCTAAAGATCTGGTTAGGGCCAGAAAAAAGGTCCAGCATACGGTGAGCGCTTAGCAAACTTACTTTTGTCTATCGGCTTTGTAAGATGATGTTAGTTCATCAAACAGTTTTGAATTCATTTCCATGAAGGTCTTCAAAACATTATACACAAGCGCCACGATGGTTCTGCAATGGAAAAACAACTACGTCAGAAGGGAATCAAAAGCAAGCTTCCCTTTGCTTCTGAATGTTAGAGCCAATTTCCGCCGCATAATAAACAGTGACACGCGAAAGTACTGCTCAGTAGCTTTCATTTGAATGGTAACACTTCAGGATTTCATCTACAGACTCAAAAGTTAGAGCCTTCTCGTACTCAAGTACTGTGCACTAGCGTTTTAACTCGAAAGCAGGGCCGCGTCTTGGAGACTTGACTGCGAGAATGCCACAGTTAATCGCATTATAAAACAAGAAAAATCGAACAATGTGGGTGGTATTAAGTTGATACAAAGGAACTTTTATCTGTTTGGCAACTGGCGAGGGTGAGCGAGCAAAGCCGCTTAATCGGATTACGGATTGCTTCTCAGTTGCTGTTTATTCCATTATTTATAAGCCGATTGACGTCAGTAGGGAATGAAAGCAGACAAAGGTATTGTAAAAATAACTAAAGAGCAAGACAGCTGGAATAACGTGAACTGGAAGTTCCAAATCCATTGCGATTTAAGGTGATGTTAAACGTGCCGAGTTTTAATTGTAAACTGCACAAGCAGTCTGGTCAAGTCCCCCGGCCAGTGATGTAAACCGCCATGAGACTATGTGATATGAGCGGTATATAAATACCTTACCATTACCATTTTAACGCATTGTTGCGTTAAAAGTGGTCTCGTGTAACACAGAACACAGAGCAATTTTCAACGCAGCATTTTGTTGCAGCAACATGTTGCAGGTTTTTTAATCGTTGTCCGTATTTTGTTGGAGTTGGTGCGTGTAACACCCCGCAACATCGTCTCAGAATGCACTAGAATGTACTCATTGTCCACCACATTTGTCGAGCAGGAGTCTGGGCTCAAACTTGCATTAAAAATCGTCACGTGCCTTTGTGCAACATACCGTTGCCCCAACAAAGTTGACTTAAACGTCGTCTCGTGTAACATGGATTAAAAATCGCCATTAAAAATCGGACAGTGTAACATAACCTTTAGAATATGCAATTAATGTAATACTAATGTTTTGGACATTACAAAAAATAAAACTGCTAAAATTCCATGCCGTTTGGCACATCATCTGCCGACTTTGTCAAAGTGTGATAGTCAAGATAACCTTCACTGCATGACACAGTTCACGCGCTCCATTCCCGGCCGCACGTGATAGCCAATAAGCCAGCCAATGAGAAGCAAAACCAGAACCAATCGTGACTTGCGCGCGCGCATTTTCCCGCGCTTGGCGCCGGTTACATGCTATTGCTTCGAATTTTTGATTGGTTAATTGCACTGTTTTCGTCTGTTGTGATTGGTCAGAGTAACTGCTTTGGGTTTTGGACACTCAAACAGGCCATTTCCGAATTACCTTTGGTCTCTTTTTCAAAGCGACGCCTAGTGCTCAACCATTCGCATGAAAATGAGTTTGATTTGCATGCGAAGGAAAACTTTCTTTCGTATCAACGGATGAGCACGAGGACTCGCTTTGAAAATGAGGCCAAAGGTAATAACTTACTGGTTCCAGTGGTCTTTGGATATCCTATATAAACAGGAAAACATGATCGGTAAGATGACGTTGGAGTTCTCCTCGATCAGGCTCATAATGTATTCGTTATTCCAGAAGTAGAGCGCTCTCTCGGCGACCTGTTGATAATAACGCAAGTCATTAAAACGTTGAAATCCTCTCCCTTTGCGTTTTACTCAAGGTGTTGCTTAGTTAGTGAAGACCTCTGGAATAAGGGTTGACCGTTGTGTATGTTGTGGTTCAGTTTTATCTTTGGTTTAAATATTTCTCCCTTTGTTTTAGTGTACGGTAATGTATGCTAATATATGATAAACTTACAGGGAAGAAAATATTTTAACCAAGGATAAAAAAAGTCCAGTTTCGAGTTGTCCATGACCGCTGAATAAAAGTACTGAGAAAGCATTTGTACAGGGTCAGCCTTGACCTAAAGTAGAATGATCACAAATTCCGGCGAGATGACTTCAAAGCAAGGAGTAGAGCCTTCTCCTCCCAGAGTAAAACATCCAAGCAATATTCTTACTGACTCACCTGAAAGTGAGGGCTCGAAACACATCTCGCGATATTTTTAAACAATGGTACCATAACTTTTTTAAACTGGGCTGGATCTATAACATCTAGAATTTCCTCTATTTCACCTAGAAACATCACCTGCAAAGACCGACATTAAACCGTTAACATGATTACTCAGAAAGGTGCCTCTCTCGATTAAGCAGTGTGTATGAAATGCAAAAATGTGACCACACGAATGAAAGCTAGTGAACTCTTCTTTCCTGTGGTGATGTTAACTTGCTTTACAAGGTGGTTCTAACTTTTGAGTCTGTGTAACCATGCAAATGAAAGCTACTGAGCAGTACTTCTCTCTATGGTGCTGTTTATTATGCAGTACAAGATGTGTGTACGAGACGTGTCTGTGGGTGATATTTTTTAAGTGTGACCATTAGAATGAAAGCTATTGAGCTGCACTTTCCTGCAGTGCTGTTTATTGCGCTGCAAAAGGGGTTGCGAGTCTCGGTATGCAAACAAATGGTAACAAAGATCGGTACTCCCCAGAAGTGCTGTAAGTGCCTCACCAAACTGTTTAAAAGTAATTACTAGGAGTAATCACAGATTAGGGAGTGCGTTCGACTTCAATGATTAATAATGGCAGTTGTTTCCAAGAGGTTAGGGGGTAGGGAAGGAGATAATAACGACTTTAAGGTGTCCATGAAACAAATGATAGTTTGTTGTTGGTGATAAGGATGGAAATTGACAATGAGCGTGAATAGAATGAGATTCGTAGCCACAGAGAGTGAAGGGCGAGGAAACGCACGTTTGACGATACGGCGGAGTGTGCTGCTACTAAGCATGATGTCCATTATAAACAAACTTATCAGCTAAGTATTTGCAAAGCTGTTGATTTATTTACTACAGTAAAATCCTTAACCAACGAAAATCTTTCGTCATTTACTGAAGCTGCGATTCCCGCGAAGTCTTTCCAGAGTATTTTTAGAACAGAATATTGAATTACACCCCCCCCGCGTGGGCTACGCACTTCTAATATTTTGTACTGACACTTTTGCCGAATGAACTCCTGCTATTTTAAAAAGCAAGTCTTTAGTGTAATTAATATTGACTGAAGATGTTCGTGACAGCAGCAAAAACCACTGGAAGTTTACTAGAGAAAGGACAAATTTTGTCTTCTGTGCCGAAATTTGCATATGTCAAAAGAAACTTGAAACTCTCCGACATCACGTAATGCAATAACTTTATTATGATTCAACGAAGGATATCTTTTGTTCGCATTTTATTTTCCCCTGAACCACCAGTATGTGAGGAAAAATTCAAAGATTAACTGTCAAGTTTCTTTTCTCCCGACCGAGAAAAGCGAGGCTCGCTAGTTTGTGTTTTGCAATGAATTTCGTACTGCACGCGTAGACTCTTGTTCCTCGAATTGCGCTTATCTTTTATCGCTTAAAGTAGTGATTGTTTCGTATCTCTGTTCGCGACGATTGCATTCGCAAAGAAATTTGCGGTGATTTCTTTGCGGTGAATTTTAAAATTTGGCCGTAAGAAGAGATTAGCTGGGGCGCTAAAAATATTTCTGTCCTTCAAGGTAATTTACAAACAACTATTTTATCTTTGTTCAAACAGAAACCGATAATATTGCCTCGACATTCACGACTGCAACACTTCTTGTTAAAAAGCAAACTTTCCAGAGGGGTTGGGGGTGTTTTAAATAATTCTAGAAATTCCAGAGGGGTGGGGAATTATCGTTTTCTTGAAAAAATGGAAAATCCGGGAAGGTGGAGGGGTCTTAAACGAAATTCCCTCCTTGGTAGGGGTATGAAAATTTTCTGGAAACACACATTCAACAACCCAGTTTACCAAAACGAGTCATTCCTACACGAAGCCGAGGCTGTAAAGACTGAGACTGCGCGTTTTACATAAAAGCCCCTGCAAAAAAATATGTTGGGGCGCAATTTTAGTAACCATAGGAATTTTAGGAATTCAGAGTCTCAAATCGTCGTGGCTTTACGCACAGAGCACCTTACATATAGGGCGACCACAGGTAACCCAACACAAGTCTCCTTCGTCGAACGCAATCAAGATGTGTCCCTTGGGATCTCAGCGACAGACCAGACATCCAGCTGGAATTCAAGTAATATCTGAGAAATCTTTAGCAGCTTACTTACCTCTTTTTGACTGCTTGTTTTGGGCCAATATTTTAGTAAGCCTAAAACAACCTAAAAGAAAAGAAAGGATTAAAATTGAAGGGTGTTCCGCAAAAGGGGTGTATATCGCTTTTTTGCCTTAAAATCCAAATCTCTCTAAACTCACTCTACTTTGGCATACAGACTGGTTATGATGTCAGAAATGAAGTTCTGTACTTATTTTGCGATTAAAAAGCTAGGATCCGAAGGATTAGCTTATGACTTTTCCCCAAAACTCAAGAAACAGAAACAAAAGGATCTGATGCATGATTGATTTCTTTTTTTTTTGAGTTGGTCCAGTTTTGGGGGAAAATCATAAGCTAATCCTTCGAATCCTAGCTTTTTAATCGCAAAATAAGTACAGAACTTCATTTCTGACATCCTAACCAGTCTGTATGCCAAAGTAGAGTGAGTTTAGAGAGATTTGGATTTTAAGGCAAAAAAGCGATATACGCCCGTTTTGCGGAACACCCTTCAATTGAAGAATGGAATAAAACCAGATAGAATAACTCCCCTTACTTGAAACATCTGACTTCATTTACAGGGTCTGTACCCTTTTTCAGAAACAAATTTCCAGACGTTTCCAGGCCACAGGACACATAATGCACATTAAGAATTATGTAGTTGTTGGATCGTCCCATGTAGCTGTTCCTCAACAACTTTCAAGAGAACTTTTGCAGATTTCCAGATTTTCCTGGACCTCCTACCATTTACAAGGACTTTCCAGTCCTGGAAAATGCTAGACTAAAATTCAAGTACTTTCCAGGATTTCCAGGACCTGTATGAACCCTGATAAGCATTTAAATTTAACAAGAAGAAAATCAAAGCAGTATTTTGCCTGACCGATCAAGAGCTATGCAATTTAACTGTATAAAGACACATGAGATGGGCAAGAAATTAGTGCAACACAAAACCTACATTTTCTGTTAGTGTGGCATCCTTTTCTAAGAATTGGACAACACAATATGCCAGCTGCAAAAGAATGACATCAAAATATTAGCAACTCTAGAATGTATTCTCACAAATCTTGCCTGGTTTTGTTCTCAAGAAAAATAAAATTGTAGGCATCAGTCACTTGAAAACATGAACTAAACAATAGTGATAAAAGAGAAACAATTCAGAAACATTCATGGAGAAAGTTATTTTAAGCCCTGATATAGATGTACACAATCTCCAAACTATTCTGCCTAGAATTCTTAAGGTGCGAAAGGGCAGAATTTGGTTAAACATCAAGGCAACACTTTTGCTGTACTTATGCAACAGTGATAAGCACTTGTAACTTGAAATGTTTCACTTACAACACTTCCAATCTGATGAAGGTGTAAAGAAAAGGTGCTACTGACATATGAAATATTTATGAAAGGAAAAAATGGCTGCTGTTGTTTTAGTTACAACAGAGCTTTAAAATGCACTTAACCCCAAAATATTTTTTTCTGCTAATATAAAATTTTGCGCCTATTCCAAAAACATTTAGCCTTTATTGAACCAGTTTTGGACTTTTTGTTTGCTTGGTCATGTTACAGATGAAAACAAGATTTTGTAACTTTTACAAGCTATACAAAGGCACCATATGTTTTGAACAGGAACAAAGATTATTTTAGCAAAAAAGATATTTTAGGTGCACTTTGATTTTCAGTTTGATTTTGTGGTCTTCAACACTTACCTGTGCATGATAAAGGCCCAAACACTTGACCTTATGAAGAGGAATTAACACTCGGTTTAAAAACATCTTATGTTCAGACTTGAGTGGGAGGGCAAATCCATTAATGATGCTGAAAACACACAGAGATTTTTCCAGTGATGTTAAAATGCAAAACTGTTGCCACTACAGTTGAACCTCTACTAGTGGCCACCTCTCTACAATGATCACTTTTTGTGTCCTTGCAGACAATCCATTACATTTGTTTTAACGCCTCTACACTGGTAACCTCTCCAAAATGGCAAGGGCACTAAAGCGTGTCCCAGCTGCAAAAATAACCTCTTCATAATTGCCATTTAATAAATGACAGACCAGGGTGTATAAAAAAGCCAATTATTATATCTCTCACTTATTACACGTGCCGTAATTGGTCAATTTTGCAGGCCATATTCTACAGTACAGGGTTGCTTGACTTCAACTAGTTTTCTTTCCCACATGCTGGATTAACCTCAGAGATATAATAAATATCATACTAACCTTGTTTTCTCGGTCCATACTGTAAGTTACGGATCCTCGTTTTTCCCATTTATTTATGGCCTGTGCGCGTTGTGCTTGGGCCATAGATCAATGGGAAAAACTTGGTCCGTAACTTACAGAACGAACCTCGAACTTGTTTAGTAAGAGGTATTTGTTTTTGACGTACAGTAATAAAAGGTCAAGAAACTTGATCCATATTGAAATATTTTGATTGTGTTATGTTTTCATATGCTATCAAAGTCATTTTCAAAATTAAAAATGTTTCACCCTCCCCTTAAAAAAATGGTGTCATATTACACTCCCACCTCCCCATAATATCCACCTCTCTACAATGGCCACAAACCTCTCTCCCCAAGGTGGCGGTTGTAGAGAGATTCACCTGTATTTATTGTCTCGCAAACTTTTATGTGAAAGCTCATCCAACTAGATTTCCAAGTTCAATGTAGTGGTCAAGAAATCTACTCAAAAGTCACGAGTGAGTGGAGTCTTTCATGAAAGAATGTAAACAAGTCCTCCTCATTAATATGCTCACCAAGATGGTGAAACTTTGACAAGAATGAAGATAGCACCTTAACCCTCGAGCACCTACCTAGTACCATTAATTATCTCAATCAGAAATTACACATCACATACAGCACCATCATTGTTCAGATTAAAGCTACATATTTCAACACACTGTCATATTCTTTTAGACCCCAGACTAAATGATAGGTCACCAAAGAAAATACAAATCTATCAATTGACCAAGCTTAGTGACAAGAAAACCCTCCACGTTAACAATGTTCTCGAGCAAGCTAATGACCAAAGAAAGACATTGGAAGCAATAAGGATGTGCGATGCAATTAAGGTCACTTACAAGTGTGCTGTAAATGTTCAGCTGTATTTTTGATACACATCATAATATTCTTCAAGAATGACATAGCAAAATGATAGATCACCAGACAAAATAATGATCTATTAACTGACCAAATTTAGTGCAATGGAGTACCCTCTAATTTTAGGTTTGTGTGCATGCTAATGACCAATGACATTGTGTGTAATGAGGATGTGCAGTGCACTTGAATGGAATCACTTCTGTCAGAGCACAATGTAAGTTTATGCTAATAAAGCCAATGACACACACCTTCCTAAGATTTCAAGCAGTTCACCAACTCCATTGAAGTGCTCTGTCTCGTAAACAAATCTGGAAAATATGGTAAATAATATATTACTATTAACCCATTGACTACCGCAGGTTTTTACATTTTCGGAGTGATTTTCCACCTATAGACGATGAATAGCAATTCGTGACTCTTTATTTGAACTACCAGGGAAAAGTGGTGCTGTCCTGAGGCACTGGAGGCTCAAGGTTTCTGAAAACGTCATTCTGACGTAGCTATTTTTTATCCGTGAAGCGACAACGATGGCCCAAGTTCGGTTTGCTTGCGATTTCTGCTAAATTTACAGCCATTTTTCATCTTTAGCGGCTGCCTGATGAGCATCATTAAGCGTGACGGTAGCTAAGAGTCCACTTTCTCAAAGAATCGAGCAAGGTGATGTACTTTGTTGTTGAATTTGGCTTGTTACTCGACGAACTGGGAATTTGGCCGGTCGAACACTTAGTACCTTTGGGACTCGACTATTGATGAATTTCTCGACCTACCGCCACATATTTTGGAATTTCTGTGTACTGAAGATGACCGGGAGCAGGAAATTTTGGCGGTAGGTCGGAGTGGCTGTAGTTTATATGTGAAAGAATTGGGGGAAGGAACGGGCGCTGTCAAAAATTCTCGTTAGTTCCCAGCATGCAATGCGCTCAAGATGTGGAAAATGTCGGGAAGGCCCGAATGCACTGGAACAAAAGGCTTTATCTACGCTCGGGAGAAGAATATGAACAAAAAAAGTCATTTCTAAGCTAGAAAAAGGACTGAATTTCGTTATGATGGTTGAGTTTTGGTTTTTCGACGATGATTTCCCTAAAAAAACATGAAGGCAAAAAGGGGCATTTTTGTTGTTTCTCTTTGACGTTAAAAACGGCCAGTTTCGTTCTTGTCCAAACTCAAAAGGCCATATTTGGTAAAAATCGCTACGTTTCTTGCATTTATTGGATATCCAAATTTAAAGGGCATTCCATTTCGTGCTCACAACTAACAGTTAAGGCAATATTCGTGCGATTGAGAGAGTTGCAATGTTTTGAAGCATGGGAGTTTTTTACGGCCGGTTTTGGCCGGCACGGGTGCCAATGGGTTAATTCCACACCAGACTAAAGAATGACTAAAATGGGAAAGAAAATAGCACACATACTTTAAAAAAATGTGATTGATGTGTTTTCGAATGTAAGCCCTAAGTCCCAGGAACTTTCCATATATCCTATGGAGGACTGTCTTGAGAAAATCTCTTTCACGTGGGTCTTCACTATCAAAGAGTTCCAGAAGCTGTGATAAAAAAAACAACAGAAAATACAAATCAGTTCGAAGGAAGATGTGACAATGACAAAACAAAATACCTCTTACTAACTGTAAGTTGATTTATGGCCCAAGCATGAAGTGCGCAGGCCATAAATCAACGGGGAAAAAACGAAGATCCATAACTTACAGTACAGACCGACAGAAAGAGGTTAGTAAGATATTTATTATATCTCTGAGTTTAATCCAGCGCACAGGGAAGAAAACTAGTTGAAGTCAAGCAACCCTTCTTTTAAAACCTCAAGGAAGTTAATTTAAAAGTTTGGCACACCTTCGGGTTTCCATTGTTTTTCTCTGTTTGTTCACAACTCTTTTAATTAAGTATCAAAATTTTCTTGACAAGACATGTTGGCAATAAAATGTTGCACCAGTTTCAATTTAGCGGCCCGGACAGCGGGCCGTACCGTAGAATATGACCCGCAAACTTGACCAATCATAGCACGCACACTAAGTCAGAGATATTATAAAACAATTTACTTTATTCCAGATGACCTACTGGCATAATACAGTCAAGCTCCCTCAATGCAGACACCTCCCTAAGGTGGACACCTTTGCCTGGTCCCGGCTGAATTGCCCAATACTGTATTCTCTGTAATTAAACTCCCTCTAAGGTGGACACCTTTGCCTGGCCCCAGGAGGCAGGATGGCCGAGTGATTTGGGGTGCTGGATTTCAATGCGGTAACCCCGGGTTCAAATCCCGCTCTAGCCACTAGATGGTGTTGTTCTGGTTCAATGCCTCCGCCATCCTTGTAAATAGCCAACTGGTCTGCCTTCCAGCCAGTTGGGATTCTTATCATGTTTATTTGAACTATTTGTTTCTGTATTTGCTTGGCCCCACTAGCCTTGGTGCTATAAATACTGCCGAGGGTAAATAAAGGTTATTATTATTAACTGAATTGCCCCTTATTGTATTCTCTGTAATGAAACTCCCTCTAAGGTCACCTGGCCCCAGCCGAATTGCCCCATACTGTATTCTCTGTAATGAAACTCCCTCTAAGGTGGACACCTCTCCAAACCGGACAATAAGAGCTGGTCCCAAAAGTGTCCGCCTTAGAGGGGTCTCGAGTTCACTGTAACTCCAAAGGCTCTCAATAGCTCCTGTTCACTGCCTCAACGCTAATAACATCTGAATTGAAGTGAAGATGATTTTATACATTTTTTTACTTCATACCTGCAAAACAAACTTCTGATCGATGTGCTTCTTGGCAATAGTGGGCTGAAACTCTGCCGACTCCAGAAACCGAAGGAAGAATTCGTAGACGATCTGTCAAAGGAAAAAAAGAAATAAAATAGTTCCCTACTTTGTGATTTTGTAACATTGCACTTTCCTGCTGTTTATGGACACATGCCAAACACCAGCTGTATCCTTACATAAGATACTAAACCAGGGTCCAACACACCCCAGTATAAGGTACTAGTTCAGTGAATTGATTTAAACATCATGATACAAAGCAGTTTTCAACTTAGTGTCATAAACCAAAACCAAAGCAATCACTCCAGCCAATCACAACAGACCGAAACAGTGTAATGAGCCAATCAGAATTTGAAGTAATTACATATAACCGGCGCAAAGCACGGGAAAATATGCATGTGCAAGTCCTGATTGGTTTTGGTTTTGCTTCTCATTGGTTAAGAAAGTGGCATGGATTATGCATAACCGGAAGGTTTAATTAAAGGAGTAGTAGTATTGTAAGGGGAAATCAGTTGCTGATAAACACTGGGCTTTAAATGGCCATTTAGAGCTCCACAAATCTAAGAAAGAGCCTGGTCTGTTTTAAAACACATTCCAAACCAAAACCAAACCAACTTTGTTCAACGAGGGTGACACTTAACAGCAATACAACTGACAAACCTATAGCCCTCAAAATTCTGGATGAAATTGGAATTTGGAAATGTGGGTTTTTGAGGAGAGGGGAAAACCTCTTGGGGCAAGGACGAGAACTAACAACAAACTCAACCCACATATGATGACGAGTCTGGAAATCGAACCCAAGCCACATTGGTGGGAGGCGAGTGCTCTCACCACAATGCCATCCCTGCTCTCCTCAAGGAATTCAACAGTCCTTTTGAGGACAGAGGTCTGTTTGGAGAACAGGTTTGCTTGGAGCAGGTTCCTCTTTTTTGTAGTGGCATGGGGCACAGTGACAAGGCCATTAAAATGTGGACAATAACCACACACACACACAAAAAGAAAAAAAACCATTTTCCTTTAGCATTTCTACAGTTCATTCCATTCTTCAGTTGCAAAATATGTGAATATGTTTGATGATGAAGGTGTAGTAGCAGCCCTGTCAAACTGTGTCAGCAGCCAGTAAATTTGCTGCCTTCCCACTGGGACTTCACTGTGAGTTCTCTAGCAGGCAACAGTCACTGGCAGTCGCTGCCTACTACTCCAGCTATTCTGCCCATGAAACATTTTGACAGGGCTGGTAGTAGCAATTTGGATTATAAACAAACATGGGGAGCTGGAACTGAAAATTTGGTTTATCAAAGGAGTTGATAATGTAAATTGATCACCGTAAAGAGATTCAAAAAGCAGATATTTTGAGCGTTAGCCCTTTGTCAGAGCGAATCTGAGCTGGAACTGAATTTGCCTTTTTTTTCCTCTCTGTGAAACGGCATGGATTGGACATCAGCAATTTGGCCACAATACTGTTAGAGAAGAAGGTCACATGAAAATGACATAGAAAGAGCACGAGCTTGACATGACATGTAATTTTTTTTTGCAGATTTCAGGATGTAAAATGATGACTTGAAACAGATAGGTGCCTAGACTTCTGAGAAAAAGTTGATCAAAAACAAAATTCTATCCTTGTAGTAAAGACAAGGGAAAAAATTGCCACTTTCCAAAATTGAAGATTTCTTTACCAACAGCAAGTCTTAAGGTATTCCTGGAGGATGACATGAATCTTTCAGATCACAACGCTTCGTTAACATATGAGAGATTACTTAAAATGCAACCTGAACACCAAATTTCAGAGATCGGGACCGAAGCGTTTTCGAGTAAGAAGCGAGAGAAGTTCGGTTTCTACAGGCTCTTTCGCGGGAAAAATACAGACTGTGTACAACGAAAATCCTTGTGCGTGTTTGTGTTTAAATTCCCCAAAGAGTATATTGTTGACAGATCTGTCAAATCATGCTATCTTTAACGTGATAGATGAGATCGTTCCGGATGGAGAAATAAAACTGTTGTCTTTGCAAAAGACATCCTTTTTTCAACCAGCTCACCAACAAATGAGAAGAATTTTTAATTTTGCTGGAATTCCGAACGGGTTACGTCGCGTGATACAACAAACAGCTCTATTGAAGCCAGAAGGAACAGCAAAGAAATGCCGGCGGCGAAAACCTATGGTTCACTATTTGGCATTCCGTGCGGCTGTAGCTTGCGCTTCATGTCTTTCAGTCTTCGAAATTTACGGCCGTTGGCTTGCGCTCCACATCTTTCAATCTTCAAAATTTACAGCCATTGGGATCGATGAACGATGGGCGAACTCATGCGAGAGAATCATTCAACCAGTTTCTTCTACATGTAGTTTCAAAATGTTCAAGCGTATTCGCAAACCACGTCTAGAGCCTCAGGCTTCGTGAAGGCTTCGTGTGAGCAGCCCTTTTCATTTGCTCACTGTCCAGCATAAATAAATCTATAGGTGTAATAAATAAAGCTTTCTGTCTCTTCGCTTCAAAAAATAAATCTCTAGTACGATAAATCTCTACAAATTCACGCACATTCGATATCGAATGGCTGTCAACACATGCTGACAGAAGGCGAGCGAGGTGTCGTTGCTAGGTGAAGCGTTCATATCACACTGTGATTGGTTTCGCGGGAAAAATGGATACACAAATATGGAGAATTTACCCATATTTGGAGGAATATTTTGCGTTTTACCGCTGGTTTTAACTAGTGTGGACACAGAAAACATGGCTGCCACTGAAATACAACAGCATCGGTCAAAACTGAGCGATTTTCTGAAATTTATGGCCGATTTACAGGCAAAAAAGGCTAATAAAATACGACCAGAGGACACGTTTATTTAGTTTACTTCTGGAACATGTATCGTTGAGGTTTGAAACTA
The DNA here is from genome assembly GCA_016490735.1 of Pachyseris speciosa. Taxonomy (NCBI): domain Eukaryota; kingdom Metazoa; phylum Cnidaria; class Anthozoa; order Scleractinia; family Pachyseridae; genus Pachyseris; species Pachyseris speciosa. Next base: position 48,765 of record JAEMWC010001145.1, on the reverse strand, counting down.
GGCAGGGTTGAACTACATAGGAAAACGAAACTTTTCACTGCAGTCCGCACTCGAGAGTGGAACAGCACATGAGTGAGGAGAACTTGAATTTTAGGAAGGTAAAATTTCTGAATGTTTCTCATTACAACATAAAAAATCAAAATGACAATGCGGACTGCAGTGAAAAGTTGAGTTTTTGTCCATTTTAATCGTGTTCCAAATCTCAGAGCTAAATAATAAATTCCAATTTAGATTTAATCATTATTGTGAATTTGCTTGCAGATGACAATACCCCAGAATTTTTGTAATTCTTAACATTCCTTAAATTTTTCTAAACTGAAAAATATTTTTTCAGAATCTATAAGTTTCAGTGAATATGTGATGTTAAAATGAGTTCAGTATCTGTAATGTATCTTTAAAAATAACACCCTCAACTATTGTCCAAAAATGACCAAATTAGGGTCCAGGAATACCTTAAATGACTGCATGACAAGTTATTTCCTGGTGTCAAAATTCACTTTAATTAAGCTTAAAATTAAAACTTTTCTTCTCAGAAAATCAAAGCAAAGAGGGCAATAACAGGCTATCATGTTTGAAAAACATTCAAACAAGTTCACATTCAACTTCTTTCTTTTAATTTTTCTATTTAATTCCAAGCGGTCTTAATTGTACTTTGCCATAATGTTATTAGCAGACAGAATTGGATCAAAATACACATTTACGTGGATCAAAATACACATATTCATGTTTTGAATTTATAACTGATTAACATACATGTAACCCCCAGAAAATAAACACAAAATTTGAAAATGTTTGTTTTCTTGTTGATTGGTTGTTATTTCAGCTTAATTTTTTTTACTGCAGGACTTTTTATCCAACAAAGAGAACTACACTTCAGAAAGAATTCAAATGGCTGCGTGTGAGAAAGAGTATAACAATGACCCACTAGTTTTGAAGCTGCCAATTAAGAAAACATAAAAGGTCAAAAGTGGTATTTGTACTATAGGTTGGTATGTAAATTTTGATTTGAAGAAACAAAATAATAAGGACTGCCTCAAAGTCACTTGAGATCTGTGTAATACAACCCACACAATTAACATTAACACAAAGATGTGAAAACAACAAAAAATGGTTTATAACACTGAGTGACAGACCGTAACTCAACTGGTACACTAATCCTTGTTGTATTCAGCACACAAAAAAATGACCAAAATTGTGCAAGTTGATTTTACAAAAAACTTAATAGGGATTAAGTCCACAGGAAAAAGCCATTATCTCTTTGACCATCCAACACACAGCTAAATATTGACACAAACTGAAAATGCACGAAATGCTAATAACTTACATGTGGCTTTTTAAAAGCATGCATCAGCCTGGAACGAAACTACTGCACGCAAACATTTTGCTAAAAATGATCATTCATTTTAAGTCCCTTGCAATGTGAAAAGCATAGGAAAAATGTAAAAGGAATGAAAATCCTATCCTAAGGGAAAGAACATGGCATACTGGTAAAAGAAACTAGAAAAATGTCTACATTTTTGTAAGATCATATCACTTACACCCAAACAGCTTAGAGAAAAATAAAAAAAATATATTGATACCTTGTTATTTCAACTTAAAAGGTTCTCAGTACAGAATATTGCCCAAAATCAAACGGGTGTCCTTGATATTTTAATTTAATACTACACATCTTACAATGTCACTGATGAAAATATTTTACTGCAAAGAAACAAGTATATTCATTTCATATTTCACTTTTACAAGTGATGATCTTGGAGAACAACAAATGAAGGCCTTCCCGCAAAAGGGGCGTGTATAGTTTTTTTGCCTTAAAATCCAAAATATCTCTTAATTCATTCTTCTTTGGCATACAGACCCGAAATGGTGTCAGAAATGAAGTTCTGCACTTATTTTCTGACTTGAAACAGAAGCAGAACTATGTCTTTATTTCTGACACCATAACCAGTCTTCATGCAAAAGTAGAGTGAATTTAGCAAGTGATGGATTTTAAGGCCAAAAAGTACACATCCTTTTGTGGGAAGACCTTCCAATGCTAAGAAGTAGATGAAAGATTCCCAAGGTGTTTTGAGTTCCCCCAAACCACACAAGAACTTTTTCAATGAAAACACAGCATAAATTAGTACCAAACAACACAAGAATGTCATCACCTCTTTTTGTAATTTTTTTTTAAGGAGGAACACAACATACCTGTAGATGAGGCCATGAAGCTTCCAGTGTTGGATCATCTTCCTCAGGATCAAAGTCAGGGTTATCAGATGGTGGTAAAGTTCTGAAAATGTTTGCATCCACCTGAAAAAGAAATATAGAACAAGGCATCTTCATCAATTACTTTGTTCATGAATTTCTTTTGGTAAATTAATTATGTACAGTTATTAACTTTAATACCTATGCTCTCACTAAGGTTGACCACCTACCAGAGCTCTGGCAAGCAATTTTTTTTGTGAACAACCTGCCATAGTTTGGGCATTCAGCATCAAATTCAGCCCTTTCAATAACAGTTTAAGTAGGAGGTTGGGGGGGGGGGGGTTAAAAAGTTGCCACTAGCAACAACAAAGAAGAGTGATCATTGCAGTTATAAACACAACTTAAACAGCAGTGAAAATAAAGCCTGAAAAAAATTCAGGGTTGTATGGGAGAGGGGGGGGGGGGGGGGGGGGTTAAAAAGTTGCCACTAGCAACAACAAAGAAGAGTGATCATTGCAGTTATAAACACAACTTAAACAGCAGTGAAAATAAAGCCTGAAAAAAATTCAGGGTTGTATGGGAGTTCAACCCATGCCCTCTGCGATACCAGCTCCTAGTCGGCTTGTTAGCTGCGTTGGTAGAGCACTGCACTGGTATCGCAGAGGTCATGGGTTCAACTCCTACACAACCCTGAATTTTTTTTCAGGCTTTATTTTCACTGTTTGAGTAGAGTTCATAACTGTAATGATCACTCTCATCTTCAGCCTTTAGTCCGCACTTCAAATACATGATACCATATTCATATATTCACAGTCATTTAAGTTACATTATGTTGGTTGAGTTTCTGAAACAACAACAACAACAACAAACTGAATGTAACGAAGAAAAATGAGGAAAGGAAGCTACATGCAGTGTCTTATTGTTCTCAAATGGTAAAAAAGTAGTTGTTAATTCTTACCCCAAGAGGAATGAGGTTTTGAAATACTACCCTTAGATGGTTACAATATTTATTAAACTTAAGTTGCCACCTACTTAAAATTGCAATGAAAACTCTTAGAAATCCCAAACTCTGATTAATTTAAAGAAGATTGAATTTCAACCAGGGGGGCAGGATGGCCGAGCGGTTAGGGTGATGGATTTTCAATGCGGTAGCCCCAGGTTCAAATCCCACTCTGGTCGTTAGCTGGTCTTGTTCTGGGTAGTCCCTGGTTCAAGTCCTTGGTCATCCTTGTAAATAGCCAACTGGTTTGCCTCCGGCCAGTTGGGATTCTTATCATGTTGAGTTTATTTGAGTTTATTTGTAATGTAAAAATTGACTCTGAAAAGCCCTGTGGGGACGAGCCAATAAAGTATGTATGTATGTATGTATGTATGTATGTATGTAAATAGAGAGTTATTGGTTATATTCAAACTGGCTTAAAAGCCAAGAAAAATATTTCCTTAAGAGCAAGTTGCATCAAACAAAAATAACTTCTAAACACTAATAGTGATGAGGAAATCCAATGCATGAATCAGAAGAACAGTAAATCTGGAAAACCATATAGTTGAACCTAGTCGCGTGCGAGGCATTTTGGATTGTGATACAGAGTCAATGAAGATGGATTACTTCAAATTCATGTTACATGAAAGAAAAACAGGCAAATGAAAAGATGACACATGACTTTCCATAAAACCCAAATTTGATCATTTCACATAACTGCTTTGCAGAGCATAGCAAATAAATGCACAAAAAAATGCAACACACATGAAGATCTTGTCTTTTTGGTCAATAACAGCCCTGCCGATTTTTTTTTTTGGGTAGTAGTGGGCAGCATAGCTGGTGTAGTAGGCAGCAATTGCCAGTGACCCTTGCCAGCTAGAGAACTCACAGTGAAGTCCAAGTCTGAAGTAAGGGGCAAATAATTGACTGTAGGCGGCTACTGACACATTTTACAGGGCCGCAACAACACAATTATTTTCTAATAACCTCACTTGATTTGGCAATGTATCTCGGAAAGATAGTTTTATAGCATTGTACTTGATAAAGTCATGAATTTAGAGTGTGCTCTCTTGTGATAATCACCTCATGAAATGGGATATCTACAACTTCTTAGAGTAGGTAAACAGACAAGATGTTGGTAAGAAGGATTCAGTTGTTGAAAGTATGACCAAGCTTACCAATAATAGCAATAGCATAAACTTTGCTAATAGCAAAAATCAGTACATTAGACTTTGCTTTGATACTATTGCCATGAAAGAGATTGAAGACACTGGCAGACGTTTCATTACAGATTAGTGCTACTCGGCTTTCAAACAACCACCCTTTTTGATGCCAGGAATGTGCCTGCACAAATATTGACAAGAATTGCCCTGTCTACTTCATTCTCCACTCTCTGACAATAGCATGCAGGTTTGTTGATGACAGGTGAATTTTTTTTCAATCAAAATTTTTTTTTTCAATTTATTGATTTCATTCAATTGTTGCAACCAATAATGTTGCACATACATTGTAGCAAGTAATAACCTACAAAGGTCAACTTCTTTGCAATACTAACCAATGTATCTCTGAGGTTTTGCATGACACAAAAAAGTATTACAAGATTTGTCAACATAACTTGTAAAACCAATTCAAGGTAGCGTATCTCTATAGACATAGGCTACGTGGTGTGACAAAGCATAAACAGATAAAACTTTCATGGAGAATTTGTAACCAAACCCTTGCAAAGTCAACATAAATTGGAGAAAATGTTGTTTTAGACCATTTTAAAAAAATCCAGTTAAGATAACATTTTTAAATAAGACAACACACATTTCCTGCCACTGAAAAAGAGACCTTAAGCATAGTTTTCTACACAAATAATAGAGAAAAATGAGACTCAGGAACAAAGTACACACAGCCAGAAACAAAGTGCGGTATCGTAATTTTCAAAACCGGAAAAATGCGGCTTTTATACTTAGACACCCGGGCAAATGCAACCATTTCACTTCAAAGAGAAAGGTAACTGGGGTAGAAAGTTCAATTCCATGACTACCAAAGGACTTGTAAGTGCTTAATTTGTGTCATTACTTTTGGATTTATATCACTGCAGTTTAGAATTAAGCAAAGATACCCGTTGAGCAAACATATCACCAGTTGGCAAGGAGATTTTATGGGCCGTTGTAATGTACTGTAATTGATATACTTAATGTTGGCTGACTATATAGATGATATAGAACCGAATGCTATATCTCGTAGTTTCTGGGTATTACCGGCCTGCCAAAGGTTTATGTAATCGTAGGCCAATGTACAACTCAAACATCGAGCCCTATAATGTTTACACACGGAGACATGTTTAATACCATGAGCATAGAGAAGGTGGATTTTTATCAGCTTTGCACAGCAACTGTCCGGAAACGTCTTGAAATTTCAAAAGTCCGCTTTTGACGTATAAAAGACTTACATGCTGAAACTGAACTGTAATATCTATCCTTTAGCCGTTCGTGGACAAGTGAGCTCTTTAACTCTCTTGACGCCTTGTTGAAATCGACATTGGCCAGCTACGGAAGCTACGTACGCAAGCTTGAGCCCGAAATCTCGAGCGATTCTGCCATTGTGCGACAACCAAAAGTCCAGAAGATACGAATAAAAGAAAGGATCTGCTGCTGAGAGCTGGACAAATGATTTTCAAGGACTTTACTCACTAAAAAGAGGGTCACCCACTGCAGGAAATCAATGTAGCTTACATGTGAGCTTTGTAAAAGCCACACAGCCAACTCCTAATGTAGTCTCGTAAATCGCCATTTTTACAATGACATTAACATGGGTTTATTCACTTACCATTTCGATTATTTTTGGATAAACTGCTTCGGTAAGGACTCCACGGCCTGACGCAATATAGTCAACAAGTTCGTTTAAACATGCCCGCTTTATTTCCTTGCCTTTCAGATCACTCACTGGATCCATGAAATCGAAGACTACGCAACACTGTTGTAGCTTTTTGATGAACAGCTCCTGTTGGTCGGCTGGCGATGCGTCTGGTTTGTGAACAGAACAGTCGTTTTAGAGAAAAAAAAATATCAATTTTAAGGACGTAAAATGGCCAGATTTAGTCTTGGGCCTGAT